>BGZK01000980.1:0-233835 GCA_005406025.1 Eumeta japonica | reverse complement strand
CTAGAACGAAAATAAGTATAGGAATCTGAAAGTTTTAGGCTCGAATTAGATATATAATAAGAACGCAGAAGGCCGTCATTATATTATTTAACAAAATTAAATTTATGCTAAAACCACATATTGATATTTAAAACATGGTTCTTTTTGATACTAGGGACGGCTATTTGAAGCCGGTTGGTTGTTACTACGTTTTGCTACGACTTCTAGACATATCAACATAACATATCGTGACTTATCCCATATTTGCAGAATATTAAGTTTTGTATTAGTATTGAATAATTTTACATTCACGACACGTAAAAGGAATATTGCATTTTGGTTTGTTTCAATTCTCCTAACGAAAATAATTAGAAAATATCGCTGTTTTCCATACAGCCATGTCAGCATAGATTTAAAATATGGCCAACAGCTATAGCATTATTGCTAAGCAACGACCGAAACATTGAGTAGCGGCGAGCTACGTACGTTTGATTATTATGGAAGACGTCCATGTATAGATACTGTAACCCAGTTTTCTTGTTAAAATAAATCACTAAATTAACATTTTATTTTGGAGAGTTATCACTGCATTTCGAAAGTAAGTCTATAAAAAGAATATAAAGATTTTAAGCAAACCATAACGTGATCTGTGGCCAACTTCGCTGTAACATGAAAGTGGGCTGACTTGTCAGTGCGATACCACACTCCAGGAATACAGACGTGAGTAGCAGCTTCCTTTAAGTGTGAGGATACCGGTGGTCCACTCCATCACCCACTTCCTCCTTCATCAAATATCTTGTTCCTTCCCAAAGACTGGGCACGCTGGTGACTCCTTTCGGATTGCGAGTGTCCACGGGCGGCGGGAATCACCCTTAC
This sequence comes from Eumeta japonica, assembly GCA_005406025.1. NCBI lineage: Eukaryota > Metazoa > Arthropoda > Insecta > Lepidoptera > Psychidae > Eumeta > Eumeta japonica. The sequence continues at coordinate 232,980 of BGZK01000980.1, read as the reverse complement.
CTCTTTGGGTGACATTGCTCATTTACGCCTTACAAATGCCATAAAAAAGTAAGTCTGGAAAATTGAGAGAACAATGACATAGATACGGTAAACTTGGGTGTTAATCTGTGTTTAGGGCAAGTTGACATATTTTAGGAGGCGTCGATCTTTAGCAATAATTGGTCTGCACTATAACAGACTGCAATTAGTGCCAAACAGACTGTTTAGCACTCACTGCTTTCAGTATAGTTTCGTCACATTTTTCGTTTCGATGACAAAGTATTATGTCAAAAGTGCAAGTAAGACATTTAAAGCTTTAAAAATATGGTATTACTTAATTCTATTAAGTGAAATAATGTTTGTTTGTCGATAAGGGTCCAAGGATAAGAATCTGATATAGCGCTATTATTTTTGTTATTTTTTTAAAGAGCCATAGAAATCAGAGATGCAAACCTATTTATTAGAAAAATAATTAAACAATTTTAATCTTGTAGTTCCTATGTTGTCATAATATGCGGTCGCTTAACAATAGTTTCTTCTTTTATTAAAAGAGTCGCCTTATTTATTTAATTTATTAGGTTTTATTTTTATGCAATCTTAAAATTATATCCTAATTAAAGGATTATATAATAAATTTAAAACTATTGTAAGAAAATTGGTACCTATGTCTTATATTTTGATCTTATTTTTATAACATATTTGAAATGAAAACTTCTTTAGGCGCGTTGAGTATTTTTTGAGATGGGGAAAAACCATTGAACTCGCGACACTGTTACCGTTACCGTAACCAACACCTCTGTATATAAGTATCTACATATATTGGCACCGTTTACGAGAATTGAGTTTGGGTTGAAATACATTGATAATATAACTATATATAATATAAACATGTATATGATGTATATGTACAATATAGATATATATTCATGTCGGATTTTTCGTATTGTATTTGTAAATTTACGTTTTAAGCAATAGATTGCAATTTTTATGTAAAATAATATGCATTATTTTTCATGTACAATAGCGCATTAAATGAAAATTGTAATATAATTTTTGTAGTAGTAGTTTATAATAATGAATAAAAAACACTTCATTTAAAAGTATTTCCTGCACAATAAAATATTTCCTGACGATTCAAAAAATATTTCATGACGATTCAAAAATTACACACGTAATTGTTCAAGTTTTTACTTTTGTCGGCACTCTCGGAGTGCCACTGTTTTTTTTATAACACAATATGTACATGGATTTAATTTCGTTGCCAATATGTTAATTTTTAGTGAAACGTCATGTACAATCAACGATTTGACGATTGACAAAATCAAAAATTTTAGTTATGTTTTTTCCTCCAAACTGTACTTAATGTCTCTGTCTCACATTTTACAATAGTACTGAGAAAACACAATACGTATATACCATATACTTTATACCTACATAAGTTTTGTCGTACTTTGTGAAATATTTTTTTTCGAATTTTACATTTACATTGACAGTAATAAAAGTCTTCATAGGTGTAAACCAACTGCTGAATACATTGCTCCAGTATCTCTCTGGAACACAGTTGTATATCTATCTCCTCTTAAGCTCCTATAAGGTCTTCATCGCTGAAAACTTGCGTCCATTAAGTTATTATTTTACATATGCGAATAGGGTAAAGTCGTATGGCGAAAGATCCGGAATATAAGGAGGGTATTCCAACAATTTCATTCCAGCTTTGTGCAAGTAGTCCATAGTTTCCGGATCGATGTATAGAGGCGGTACCTTGATGAAAAAGCTAAGTATCAAGTCATGAGTTTGGTTGTTCATTTTTTAAGGCTGCTAACACTCGAGGTAAACATTCTTCTATATACCACTCAGCAATACTAGTCTTCATAGACAACATTCTTCTCTTAGTAAAAAATACAGCAACCATTCTTATTTTTACGGATCGAAACCTTTTCACAGACGTCGGAGGTTGTAAATATCCAAAAAGCCACACTTTATTCTGAGATTTAGTAAGCACGTCGAAGTAATACAGCCAGGTTTCATGACATGTAACAATCGAGTGCACGTAGTTAAATTGGCCGTCTTTAAATTTTTTTCAGATATTACGACACCAAGTCACATACTCTGCTCTCTCAGCGTGCCAGTCGTCAAGTGCGGAACTCAAAATGAAAAGAGTTTCCGCACTCTTAAATGGATTTCCTCTAATAGTTTTCTTACAGTTTCAATGTTTGTATCGATAGTCACTTATATCGGCCTACCGGACCTTGAATCATTCTCCAAGTTAAAGTTGCCGCGATTGAACTGAATATACCACCGTTCTATGGTCCTCAGAGACGGACGAGTTTCCTTCAGTGTACTAGGTACTCATTTCCTCGAAATGCTTTTGTTTCATCAAGTTGTACTTGAAGCTGTACAAAATAATTACACCAATAATTACACAAGTAAGCCCTCCATTTTCATTTACAAAATTAATCTAAAAAGCGACCGAACGATTCCTCGCCGCCAAATTAGTTTTCCTTTTTTTAAATAACTTAGATTTAATGCATATGGCTCAAATAAAAATATTACGATATGTAGTTTGCATATATGACAAAATTTATGCAGTGCCCTACATATAATTCGAAATTGTGTGCAACTTTGCATCTACTCTTTTTTATGTATCAATGTCCAAAATTCTCGTTTTCGTTCCCTCATTCTCGATCGAAAAAGTTATCGAAGAAGACATATAAGTCTGTTGTCTAAGATACAAAACGTTTTGTCTTTTTTTTACACGTAATGGCAAACAATGGGTTTATCGAGACAAGAAATAATAATATTAGTCGTCAAATATATGAAAATAGATAAGATAAAAACTTATTCAAGGATGGAATCTCAGGCTCTGATAGATTTATAGAAGGAAATAAACTTTTTATTAACAAGCCATAAATAGTGAAATATACCCGAGAAATATCATGTTATCCTTTTATATTAAACGATTCAAGTATTCCTTTACTAAGGCATATTTGTACATCATACACTCCTATAAATTAATTAGATTTAAGAAATAAACCAAAAACATTTGGAATGCGGATAGAGCTAGCTCATACAGAGATCCTAAGAAAACAAGATTGAAGTTATTGGTGTTTCATGATATGCGAATACGAGGATTATAGAAGAAACTTCTAGCTGGCAAGGAGAACATAATGGCACTAATTGCAGGCGGTGACAAAAAATTTCTATTAGTTATGTATTGAACTGTGCAAAATATATGAACGGGGTAAATGACTGAAAAAAAGGTGTATACTGCTTTCGCTACCACTTAAAAAATGTGGATTGAATCCTATACTTTTCAAAATCGAAATTTATTCTTGGTCGTCTCAAATTTTGTTGTCCATCTATCGCATTTCACATGTCGCATTACAGCTGGCCGCACAGTAAGGGTAAAGATAGTTAAGGGTAGGCGCTCGGCAGAGCAGTCAAGGCTAACATGGCGGCGCCCATGGCCGTACCAGCTGACCGTGTAACATTTATATTCTCACTCATTCGTACAAATACTCCACGGTATTTTCGTGTTTTGATCAGTGTATTTCATAATACTGATTTCTTCGTAATTCTTTTTGTTGCGGTGAACTATATTACAGCTTCCAATTAAAAGTGTTCATTGTAAAGTATTTTTCAAATCGATAGAAGATTGAATCTCAGTTAAAACTATATTGGGTTTTGGCAGTGATACATATTACTTGTGTATTTTAAAATTTGTAAATGTTCCATTTTAATTAAAATGTTATACAGAAAATAAACTTTACAATTATTCTACTCCTGATACCTTATACTCATATCATTCTCTCGTAGGTTACTGTTCTGAACTTTCACTTCTCCCGTGTGTAACTTACACCCACATACAATTTTTTTAAAACCTTTTTATCCAACGTTGGAGACACGACCCTGTTCTGTTAATTTCTGATAGTCAATCAACTCATTTTTGTTTAATTTTAGCAATTTAGCAATTCAAAGCTACACTATCAATTTATTGCAGTCATTTGATTTACAGGTGCTAAAGTGCCTGTAAAATATTAACTGTGTGGGATCAATAGCGCTAGAACGGTTAAGGAGTATCATTGAGTCCAGTATTCAAACTGCAGAAAAACAAATTTAGTGGAATTTTAACAAATACTTGGACAGATATTGATCCTAATATAATTCGTTGTGGATTACAAGAAAATACATTTGATAGACAATATAATTGAAGATAATAAAAATGACGAAGAAGCTATCAAAAAATTAAAACACATTAAACAACATAAAAAGTAAATACTTTCCTTGAAATCGTTCTGTGAAAATATTTACGGCCATAATTAATTGTAATGATGTGCAAAAAGCTGTTTCCACCTCTAATCAAATATATGATTTCAGTGTGCTTATATAGGGACGTCTGGAAGGAAATTACAAATAATAAATCATCTACCAGTTCAATAATTCAACCAAATAAAAAACTTCTTTCTTAATGACAGAATCTTGGACTCACATATAATGTATCGTCGAGTCCTTAATGCTGCAAACATTTAAAAAAGTTCAAAAAAAAAAAGTACCAAAGAGATGTGGGGTAATCATTCATACAGAATACATTTGAGGACTAAAGAACGAGTAAGCAAAAAAAAATAAATAAATAAAGAAAAGACCGATAAAAATTTAAATGAAAAATATAACTTAAAAGAAAAGATGGAAATAAGGATGCAATGAAAAAAAGGAAATAAGTTTTGAAACAAACGAAAGTAGTGTATTGGTTTTTACTAAGATATTTCTTTATAGTATTCGATAAAGATTCCTTTACTATAAAGGAAATTGCAGTAAGAACGTATTAAATACGATTTTGCCCATTCAATCAATTTGTTGTAATAATCAGGAAGCCAACAATGAAGCTCATTATTTTGAAATTTCTAAATGGTTATAGGTTATCCATAAGCTTTTTGAAATTAAAGGAACACTTCGTCACACATTTCGTCACAGAGACATTTGAAACACCTTACTAACCTAGGCAACATTATAACGGCCAATAAAAAGTTAGAGGCAGTAAATGGGGACTATCTATTTGTATTAGAAGAAATTTTAAAACTATGAAATAAATATTTCAATTTCAAAAACAATAACAATGCTGCAACCACATTTACTTTAATATTATAGATTTTACTTATAAATGTAGTTTTCACATATAGTGATAACTGATAACATTAGGATGTCAATGACACGAACTCACATGATTTTACTCAATCGAATATTGCCTAATGTGCCTAAAAAATTTTTACTTCAAAAATCATATGCCTTATGTAATAAAAATGTAAAGAAAACTAAAAACAGTGGCACAAGTGTCATTTTCCATTTTCTCGATTTGCAAGATATATCAACATTTAACCTGGTAAAGACATTATATGCATTTCACCTAATTCCACAATTGCCCGAAAAATTCATTCAACGTCCAACTACAATTTCACGAAATTCAATTTTCATTAAATGACATTCTATATTTTTATCATTTACTATTTTTAAATATGAAATCGGTAAAGTTATTTCGTAGGAACTGTAAAAAAAAAAAAAATAAACGTTTTAAAATATACGACTAAATAATACAAATCATTTCCAAAATATAATAATACTAATACTTCACAAAATTAATTCATTATTCAGTCGTATTCTAGCACTTCGTATACAAATAATATCTCATTAGAGTGCAGATGTCCTATGCATTTATAATTCAAGATTATTTAGAAGTCTTATTACTGGCAACTTTAAAAACTTTTAATGTCAAAATGACACCAAACTGACAACGTAAATATTGAAAATAGATAATAGGGTTAAATAAATTATTTTATATATAAATGTATTTACCATTACCCAATGTCACAGACAAAAAGTATTTTATTAAGATTCCTACATCTAAAATATGTCTATTTACAGTTTCATTTCCGCTGTTTGCGTTTTTCAGCTGTGTTACGATAACTATGTATAAAGACTTCGAAATTGCTAACAAAACTCATTGCAATGTTCCGAACATTTTGCCGTCTATTTCTGCATCAATAGGCAACTATGAGCCTCAACGTACAATTTGGCGCACCGCCTTGTATGTACATGCACCTATTAGAGGTTTTATAATTTATTTAAGATGGAAGTATTACAGCCATGTTATAATAGAGGAATTATTGGGTGTCGTAAGATTCACAATAATCCTAAACGTATTAGAAAATCTAGCTTTATTAGGAATAACTTATTGGACGTCGGCTCTTAATTACGGTTTGTGTAATATGTATTTTATATTTATGAGACTAATGATTTTTTTACCACCATACCAAAGTTTGAATTTATTTTGGTCAATCTCGTGACGTGTTTAGGAAATTGTAAAAGGATATTTATACTCATGTTTGATGCAGATGTGGACATTTGACACATCGTTTTATGCAATTTTTATCAGCATCAGTGTATAGAGCTAATATACCTACTGTGGTTAAGCATGGTATATTCTATGCAGGTAATTTATGTATAGAAGAATTAAAGTCATAGCTAAGGTTTTGAGTGACTTAGGCAAGTTTTGAATTTTGCGATTCCCAAAACTTATTTTGTAGAAAGAAAAACAATACAAATATTTTAGGTGAAATGTAAGTTGTATATTATACATTTGTATCCCTGGTTTGCCATGCAAATTTTCTGTCTATAAAAGAAATTTTGCATATTTCATCTCTTACATCATCACATGATGTAAGGGATGCTCCTATAAGAGTGATCCATGGTAAAAAAAGTGTTGTTGGGTGATTTTGATGAAAAAGTTGGTATGTAATGGGATGGATGTGCTAAACTCTGAAATAACTGGAAATGGAAGAATGATTATTGTTTTTTGTTAAAATGTCCAGCATTTTACCTGTGTATGGTGGTTGATTTTTATAGAATCATCATGACATTGGAAGTCGACCAAGATACAAGGGTTGCGCCCATTTTTAAATTTGGGTTCACAAGTGTTTTAGAGAATGATTTCAAAGATGACCTATTTTAGATGTAATGACTTAAAGGTTCTATTTCTAATACTAATGAAATAGAATGAGGGAGTTATACAAGTGAAATAATTTTTTACTAATTCACAAATGACATAAGATAATGGGAATATGAAAGAGGGTAAATTCTGAAAATGAACTGAATAGGGCCTTACTGTTTTGAAAAAGTAAAAGTTTATTTGAATAGTAAATAAACTAGGTAATATTTTTAGTAAAACTAAATAATATATTATTCTAATGAGTTTTGAGAAAAAAAAAATCTCATTTTCAAAGTAGCCCTTATGCATTAAAAACTAAAATACAAAAGAGATCACATTATTATATTTAATATAACAGAAGCAAACACGATGTTATCTGTAGCATTGTGAAACTAACAATCTATCTAAATTAGAGATATTTATAAATAACTAATTGGAATCAACTATTTAGAGGTCTGCATGCAAAATAATAAAGATTTGTCCCTTTGTTGGTATCATAAAAATAAAGTATTATATGCATTTGTTTTTGTTATATCACAATACACCTACATTATTGTATTATTTGTTTCAGCATATCATGAGCTGTGTTTTAAAACCTTCATTGGCACATCAATATTTTATATGCTTTTTACATGTATTTTATTGACAAAATACAGAAGAAGACCAATATTCACGAATTCAGAAAAAAAATCTTTATCAATAAAATGGAGAGCCTTCCTTGTGAATGTTTGTTCATTTGCTTTTGCTGCATATTTCTTTTTAAGGCACAACAAACTATGTGAACCTTATGGTAATATTCAGTTACAAATGTCCATTTATTGTTAATTATGATTTTTACAATATTACATGTTCATATAAAAAAAGTATTGATGTGAATCTCATATAAGTTTGTTATTCAATTTACCATACTATTAAAACAATGTTTAAACTATTGGTGTGAAAATGTTATTGAACAATTTTTCTTTTGCAGTTTACTCAATGTTTGGTTTATCAGAATATGTAGTAGTTACCAGTAATATCGCCTTCCATCTGACGACAGCATACGATTTGTTGAGGCAGAATGTTTTAATCACAAAGACCGGTGTGATCATTGATTAATTTTATTTTAAGTATTATAAGTAGTAAACTAGTATTATAATGTTAAAGATTTTTATTATTGACAATTTTTATACTGACCAATAAAAGCGATTTTCCATAAATTGTTTTATATTTTTGTAACAGTATTAAATGAATAACAAAATATACATTTTAACATTATTTGGCTTACATCTATAATAAAATATTTTATCAAGAACAAAACACTTTTTACATTGTATTTGGTAGATATAATTTGTAAAAAGCAAATTTATTTACATTCAAAATTATAAACAAAACAAAGATATACTGTTTCCTTTAATTGTTTAAGGTCACATCAAAATATTTATAAAAATGATTAACAAATTTTGCTTTTTTGCTAATGCCAACAGCAATTTGTAATTTGTTGCAAACTGCTGTTGGCATTGGGCATTGGCATAGGCTCAACTCATCATTTTTATTAGGAAGGTGTAAAAGAAAAGGATTACATATCATTTCAAAAAGAAAAATTATAAGGTGTTATTTTCATAATGACATTTTCCCTAGACATCTAAAAACTTTCAAATTCAGTTTTTCAGTCTGTCTATATCACAGCTCCTATATTCTTTTCTATTTATATCTAATGAGAGGAAATTTATTAGGCAAATTTATTTATTGATGATCCTGAATTTTTTTATTGCAAAACTAGATTTTTTTTTGTATAATTTCATTGAATATGATATCATTTAACAGCTCAATTAAACAACATATCCTCGTAAATAATTCGTTTAATGATATAGTTAATACAGCTGTGCAAATTTCTAAAGAATGAAATTGTATAGAGAAACTTAATCATTTTCAAGATATGATTTCAATAATTCGTATTATCATAATGAATTTCTAAGAGATTCTACTATAAAATAAACCAAATACAACCTCTGTTAGAAGATAAGGTTAAGATAACTTACATGAGTATTTCTCTAAATTAAATTATTATCAATCCCTTGTAAAAAAATTATCACAGAGATTACTTATATTTTCATGTTTCTATGTGATTGCATAATTAAATGATTACATAATGGTAATCTACATGACATTTTTACATGTGATTGAAAATAATAAAATATATTTTTGAAACAAAGAATGAAAATTTTTTAAATATACATAAAAACATTGAAAGAATGAAAATTATAAAATTCTCTTGGGTATTATTTTTAAAATTTGATATTTGCGCCTATAAGTATGAGCCGATTTCAAGACACGCCGTCAATATTAATTGCATTAATGGGTCATATTTCTATATGAATGGCGGCAAGTTGGTCGGTTAGCATTTAGTAAGATGTTAAAAATTACTAAAATCTGCATTTTAAATTCACTACTTCAAAAATATGTGTATTAAATGACATTTTATTAGTTTTACACATTTTTATTTATTGCTTATATTACTTTAGACAAAGAACCATGAAATGTAAGAATCTTCTGAACTGCCAAATTCCAATGAGCTTCCAAAACTGTAATGGAGAAAAAATATTTAAATACAATTACAATGCTCTTTAAAATACGCAATGTACATCTGAATACATTTATTCATTTTAATATAATAATTCCATTGATTTATCCTGGATTCTCAGAAATTTTAAGGCCTACTATGTTGAAAGGACATGTTTCAAATCTGACCTACATTTTGTACACTATTCTTTGCATTTGGTACACTATTTATAAAATAGGGATAAAATCTTTAAAATAAAATAAAAATTTAAGTATTTAAGTTATATTTATTGGTTTGTTACCAAGAAATTCTATAGTTAAACATTCATAATGTTTTTATAGTTATATTAATTGTTGTCTTCAATAACTTGGAACAGAATCCACATAAAAATAAATTACATGTAGCAAAGGTTGCCAAAGACATCACAGGCCACTAATTATAATCACTATATAACTAATAGTACATTCAAATAATTAAAGTATCAAAGTTACATAATTTATCACGCATGGCATTGAAATCGTTACAATACATTATGTAATGTTGGAATCAAACATTGATAAGCTATTATTTACATATATGATAATATCAAAAGGTCAATGGCATTTCGAATGACATTAAAACTTAAAGATGTAGGTTATAATGTCATCCGATATAGATATTTGATTTCTATGAATCTGTTTAGTAAATGTTACTACTGATGAAATGCTTATTATTTTTCAACAAAATAAATAAATAATTGTAACCATGTCATATGAAATTGTTGTTAGCTGAAACGTTGAAGTATAAAATAAACATTCAAGTTTTAGTGGGCATAGATAAAAAAACCAACTAAATAAACTTGACAGCATTTCTAATGAGGAATGATTAACCTCGAGTACCTGGAAATCAACTATGTTATTAAAGTTATTTTTAACTTCAATAAATGCACGTCTCTGCCTAAAACGTATGGCTATTAGTAAAAACAAAGTTTAAAGAAAATTAGTTTGGCCTATGTTACAAAACTTTATAGCAGAATATCCAGACGCCTTTTTTTCAATTTAACCAACCAAAGTCCAAAAAATGTTCTAATAGTTCAGTTGAATATGTAGGCTATGTTCTATCAACAGTTGAGACAATCATCTTGCTCAATGACTGCTAATAGAGGTTCTATAATTTCTCATTCAATAGATTATTAGAACAGAATACTTTTTTCTCATCATTCAATTTTGATGAAGAGATCTAGAAAATGATTGACTTCGTAGGTCAATTTTAAAATTTCTCAATGCACTCAAGTTTGATTAAAAGAAAAGTAAATAAAATCCTTTTAAATATCATGAACTCAATTGGAATTAGCTAGTTTTTTTATATAGAATTTGTAAGGGCCAAAAGAGCAGCAACTCACTAAAGAGTAGTTGATCAACGATGCTCACTGCAACTCTCACTCACTCGATGAAATGCAACAGCGGAAATTGATGCTTTACGTCTATATTTTGGCGAAAGTGTGGCATCTCATTGGTTGAATTGGCCCATTTTTGTGTTACAACCAAGTTGGTCACAGCATGGCCTCTACCATATATACATAGTTCATGAGTTATTTAAAAAATACTATAAAATGTATATTCTGATGATACCACTCGATTAAACTGATTGATTTTAATGGGTTTGTGAATATCAACAAAGATTGAATTGAGGAAATGTTGAGAATTACGATTAAATTTTGGAAATGATTGCGATATTTCAGCTATGCAATAAAAAAATTTGTGCCTCTTTCTGAAATTATTTGAAATCTAGTCAACTTTGAGCTTACATTTTTAATTGATTCAAAATGAACCTGATATTATTCAATCAATTTGTTTAGAATCAAATAAAAAAAAAACGTTTTTTTAAAATGTTGTTCCAACAAAATCTCCATGGAATCAACTAAATTTAATGTGCTTTGAGAAATCATTAAATGTTATTGAGGATTGTAGTATATTAAATCTGTAAAAGAACAATCTGATGTATTGAAAATCATTGAATAAATAAAATAGAAATATATTATTTTGTAAAGATTTTATTAGAGATATTGTAAGTTTTATGGTCACAAAAAATTTTTACAACTAAAAAATCAACCAAGAAAATGAAATTTTATTTAAAAAACAAACTTTTTTTAATTGTATATTATTCTTTGATCGGAGGATATAAAAGAATTGCGCCTCAAAAATCAATTGGATAAAAAAAAAAATTGATTATTATAATATCTCTCAAGCAGATAAATAATTTCATCCAGGTTAACAACTATTGATGCAGTTTTATCAGGAATAGCGCTGAATTATTTTGGATTTGAAAGGTTTGATAGTTTAGAAAATATTTGTAAATACATATTTTCGTAAATTTTAGATTTAAAATTTCTCAAAATCTACAAAGCTGATACATACAAAATTAAAAAAACATCTAAGTTCAGTCAGGCCCTTATGAATGCTATAAATCTGATTTTGATTGGTCTATTCATCCAAAATATATTCAAAGTTTACATACGAACGTCAATTGGAAAATGATTGAGTTTCCTAAGACTTCAAAATGTAAACATCAGATAAAAATTTGATTTGCAAAAATTGGTATAAAACGAAATACTAAGATCTGAAATTTTTTCAAATTTATTAATGAAAAACATAACTTTTTATCTACATATTGTTGGGGTTATCCAAAATTTAGTTTACAATCATGCTCAAAGTTTCAGAGAATTTATAATAAATGAAATCTTTTCAATGCCACCAATCGAATCTAAATTTATTATAGATTATTTACAAATGCACACATAGGCATATGTGTGGATCACAAATACATGCCAATTCTTCTTGTCCCTATTGGGATATGCCTTAAGATACAGAGCCGTCTTAGCCTTTTCGGGGCTCTCAAGCACATAGAGGCTGGGTCCTTGGGCACATAAATTCAGGGCCCTTAGGCATAGAGCCAGGGTCATTGGCACACAAATTTGGGATGCCAAACACACAGGACTTTGGTCTTTGAGTACACAGAGTTTGGCTCCCTTTGGGGAAGGAAGTATGGAAAGCTAAACAATATTAGTCTAAGATCCTGCATTAAAAAAATATACCCTCATAATTGAATCAAATAATGTTTTAAAGTCAGATAACAATATTTTAAATTTATGAGAACAATGTCGGCTACCGTTGTTCTGCTGCTATTAACATTAATTAATTATTTAACAATATATTTTTTGCTTATGTTAATTGCACATAGCAAATACAATTTTTTTGAATATAATGTTTTACACCTTGTTACAATAGGCAGTGACCTTTATGACTGTACAGTTGCCAGCAACCAGGTGTAAAGAGATAGATAAACTGAAGTTATTTCCTCATCGGTTAATTAATAAATATTAACACATATGTAAATTTACAAAAATATAAATATATTTATAACTGGCAGTTACCATGAAATTGTTTGCACCCTACATAAAAGATAATTTTAGTAATTTTGTTAATAGCAACAGAACTAGGTTGGCAGATACTGTTTTCATAAATTTATAGTTTTGTTCTCTGTCTTTAAAAAAATATTTGATTCAATTAACAAATGAGGGTATATTTTTTTAATGCCGAATTTTAGACTACATGTAAATGAAATAATTTTAGGTACAGGTTAAACAAAGTTTGGAGCCACCTAGGCACATTCTCCGTGTGTCCTTACGGAAAAGATTGGATATTGTAATTTTTCAAAAGATTGCAATATTTTACAATTAAAAAGTTCAGTTTATCAATTGATTGATTGAACTGAGACTAATTGAAATTCTGTTTGTGAAACATTTTGTAACAAAAGCTTCTTAAGAACTTATGGACTTTAATATATTGAAAAATTCCTATGTAAAATATAATTTAAATGTTGAATATATATTTTAAAAGGCCTGAATTTATAACAGATGCAATTCAAAATCTCAATATATGAATATAAATGAAAGTCATTTCATACCTATAATTTGAATTCTTCCTTCATCTTGTCAGCGATCATTAAAGCTATAGCTAATGAAGAAGTAGCTCCAGGAGATGGGGCATTTCGGCAATGAAGTACCCTGCTGCCTATTGCCCCTGAACCAGGTTTGGAATCAAATACAAAATCATCTATGAGAGTACCTGAAAATATACATAAATTATGTCAATTGATATATGGGTTAAAACTAACAATTTTTAATTTTTGAAAATAATTTAATTACAACCTGTAATACATTATATTAAGTACAGAGAAGAAAAATATTGAAACAAACAATATAAAACTTGTAACTACAATTAAAATACAATACAATTTACTCTTCACATAAAGTCTGAACTTCTAACTTCTTTTACAAATTACAAAAATAAAGTATTACATGCATATTCCTCTATAAATATAAATAAAGAAAAATATAGTGTAAACTAGATAACTATAACCTCATTAAGTTCTGCAGTAAAATAAAAAAATAGCCATGCCTTTAATATTATTTTCACAAAATATTATGACCTATAAGGTATTATTAAAACATGATTTAAATAATAAGAAGTTCAAAAAATTCAGAATGTTGAAATTAATAATAATTTCCAAATTTGAAGTTAGTGATATAAACATGATTGTCTTATAGTAGTATGTCAATATATAAGGTCGGGGAAAATATATTTTACATACAAATTCAAGTTAATTTTTCATCATAACTTATTTACATTTAATTATAATGTAATATACTTATGCCATTTTGTTCAACAACTTGTAGCCATTTTGTAGCTAGTGACATAATCCTTTTGCTGAAGAAATTTTGGATCTTCTGACCAAAAAAACGCGACAAGTAGTTTTGACCGTCCTCTCTTAATGTTAACCTAACATTACATAAAAAATTCTGAAGAGACAGAAATAAGTAAAAATCTGAGGGTGCAAGGTCAAGGCTATATGGTGGATGCATTAGCATTTCCCAACCAAATTCTTTCAATATTTGCCGAATTGCTAAAAACGTGTGTGGCCTAGCATTATTATTATGAAAAACTATGCCCTTTCTGTTCATCAACTCTTTCTTTACTTCTTGCTTGACTCTCATCAGTTGTTGCGGTAGAGATCTGAGTTGATAGCTTAGCCCGGGAGTGAAAGTTCATAATGAAAATACCCTTCCAAACCTACCATACACTTATTCTACATACACTACATCAACTTATTGTGAGTTAATTGTAGTTTTTAGAGCTTGCTCGCCTTTTGACCATGATCTTTTCCGCAGGTTCTTATCATAGGTAATCCATTTTTCATTACCGGTGATCAATCTTTTCAGAAATGGTTGGGTTTGATTATGTTTCAAAAGAGAATCGCAAATGAGTACATGATTCATTAGATTTCTTTCAGTGAGTTTGTGTGGGACTCAAGTATCCAGATTTTTATATATTCAGCTTTTTTGAAATAAATCCAAACCGTTTTGTAATCAATCCCCAACTATTCAGCTATGTCATAAGAACTAACACGCCGATCTTGTTCTACTTATTCCAAAGTGACATTGACTTATCTGTATCAGGTCGACCAGAGCAAGGTTCATCTTTGACATCAAAATTACTGGACTGAAAACGCTTAAACCAGTTCTGTGCTACTTTTTCCCACACTGTGTTAGATCCATAAACGTCACAAATTTTTTTCTCAACTTGTGTCGCATTTTTTAAAAAAAGTTTTTTTGTAATAAAACTACAAAATGTATCAAATTTCTATGTTCGATTCATTCATTTTGATGGACAAAAAACAATAGAAAAATGGCAGGACACTGTCATTACTTTTAATTTTTTTTAAAGTCATCTATTTAATGGTATCAAAATAGCCAGAGACAAACAGCACAAATAAAGACATTTTACTGCAACTTTTAATTTAAAAATATGAAAAAAACTTTTTCCCCCCACCTAATAGACATAGTCACATGGTGTATGGCTCCCTATACCAGCTCACTATCAAAGGTGACCAATATAGAAAAATAGTTTTTATGAATCTTCATACAGAACTTGAAGCAATAACATTTTAATTTTGTTGGGTAATATTTAGAAATATTTCCCAGTACTTATGTAATCGGCTAATATATAAAAAGGCATTCAAGTATGACGTAAACAGACTGGATCACCCTGCAAAAATTCTTCTTACTTTTGCTGACAATTTTCATTAGGGTTATACTAAATATTTCTCACTATTGAAAAATTATATTTAATATGATATTATAATACAAAAATATTCATTTCTATACATAAATAAGTGTTTCAAAGATTGACATAAATTTACATTGTCAAATAGTATACTTTCTAAAATGAACCAATGTTCTATTCAGTAAATGCCAGATGTAATTTTGAAATTTAGTAAAATTACTTAATTATTCGGGTTTCGGTCAGTTATTTTTGTTATAGCCACTGGGAACTAAACTTTGAACCTGAAACTTTGCAATATTTGATTGCCCTCTAAGTATTATTATAATATGGAATACTTAGGGAAGAATGAAAACTCAATGTAAAAAAAATACATTATTAACAGTAAAATGCATGTATACAAAGATGATGAGAAATATATGAAGCAATATTTAAAAAAAATGTAATGATATAGACGATTATGCATTGAATAAATTGTGTAATATTTATAAAAAAATTTAAAAAATCTCAAATAATTTCTGGAATTCTAAACTGAAAAGGTTTTTTTTCACTATAATTTATACAACTCGAACAATAAACTTAAGAATTTGTGGCTTGGAAGACAAAATATTAACAATAAAATCTTTTTTCTTTGTATTAGTGTGAAATGTGCACTAAGATGAAATCTTAGTAACCCGAAATTTTTAGCATTTCCTTTGAAATTAGAATTATCTAGGTACTGTTGTACACTTATAAATTCAATGTTTTTATTTTGTAAAAACAAAGTATGATCTAGGATCCAGCATTAAAATCTACCCTCGTCTGTTAATTAAATAAAATAATGTTTTGAAGGCCGTTTACAACATTAATCAGAATAATCTCTGCCACTGAGGTCCTGGTGTCATTAACATTATTTTTTGATAAATTAATAATTATTTTTTATATTCTTTTTTTCTTCTTAAGTTAACTGCCTATAATAAGTACAAAACTTTAGAATATGATGATATAAACTTTACAACTTACAACAGCTAGCAAATTTATGACTACAGTTACCCGCAGCTAAGTGTAACTAGGTAGATAAACTGAACTTATTTCCATCATTCATTACTTTAAAAAATCAATAAACTTATTAAATGGTGTTGTATTATAAATATGATAATATTTGGCTATCGTCTTAATAGGTGATACTGCCAGAAATATATAATATAAATGAAAATTAATGTTAATAGCAGCAGGAGTACAGTGGCAGACACTATTCTGATAAATTATTGTAATCAACCTTTGAACCATTATTTTATTCAATTAACAGATGAGGGTAGATCTTTCTAACATTGGATCTTAAACTTTATGTGTTGTCTGATTTCTTTACTTGTTCTTCCAACTAGTATTTGATATATATACTATAGTGACTATTTATATATTTGCCTTATGTTATCAGTTGGAAAATACTCATGACAGCATTTAAGAGCTTATGAGAAATAATTGTTTTAATTGTCCTCAAAGGAAAATACATATTGATAAGAATTGAAACTATATTAGTTAATTGTCATGCAAATAACATTTCAATGATTTTATTTGACACTGTAAATGCTACTTAAACAGAATTAAACATACCATCTTTTGCCATAGCCTGAGCTCTAACACCAGCTGGCCCTCTCTCAACATCCACTTCTGATAATACATGGATATATTTCTGGAGTTGAGCTACTTGCAAAGGTATAATACCCGACCTAATCATTTCTTTCAAACCAAAACCAGCATACTTCCAGGCCATGGAACGGAAACCTGAATAGGAGACTATGTCTTTGAGCTCTCTAAAGTTTATATTATTCCACCTGAAAATAATATCATTTCTTACTTGTTAAATTATTATGACCAATTATTATTTTTTAATTATCAAATTTTACCTATAACCTTCTTTAGATAATGCTAATATTGCATTGGGCCCTAATATTACTCTGCCATCAATTCTTGGAGTGAAATGTACACCCAAAAATGGGAATCTAGGATCTGGTACTGGATATATATTTCCTTTCACTAAATCACTTCTTTCCTCGTTTAAAAGTAAATATTCGCCTCGAAATGGTATAATTTTTGGTTCTTCTGGACACCCAGTTAACAAAGCAACTTTATCTGAATGCAATCCACAACATGTCAACACATACTTTGCCTGTACAATTTTATCAAGACTGTTGGTAATAGTAACCGGGTAGTCAGCACTATCTTCCGATTCATAGAATTTCTTTACTTCAAAATTTAAGTAGGGTTGACCACCTCTCTCCTTAAAATCTTTAATGTAAGATTTTGTAACTTCAGCCCAATTTACTATACCAGTGTGAGGAGACCACAGAGCTTGTTTACCACTACAGTGTGGCTCAATATCTTCTATCTCATCTTCGCTAAGTAGTTTTAAATCTGTTACACCATTTTGTACTCCTCTATCATAAAGGTCTAACAAACGAGGTATTTCACTGCCATGAGTTGCGACAATCAATTTTCCACATTTTTTGTATGTAATACTTTTCTCGTCAAAGTATTTATAAGCTAATTGCATACCCTGGACACACAGCTTAGCTTTTAATGAACCAGGTTTGTAATATATACCTGCATGTACTACTCCGCTGTTATTTCCACTCTGATGGTAAGCAAATCGGTTCTCCTTTTCAAGGAGTGCTATTCTTAAAGTTGGATGTCGTATTAGAAGTTCCCTAGCTGAAGCCGCACCAACAATGCCCCCTCCAATTACAGCTATATCATATTGTTGCAGTACTTTGTGACCATACCTAAATATTGAGAGAATTATTATTATTAAAATTCAGAACCAAATGAAAATTTGATAAATGAATATTTAAAAAATAGTGATAGAAATAACAAACCTCCTTAATGTTAATTGTTCACTACATACTGGTAAAATACTTCTCAGTTTTGAAGTGACAGTTAAATGGAATTTATTTAAACTATTCATATTAGATTCTCAATACCTATACCATCGAATTGAACACTTAAGTAAAATTTATTTAAAACTGATTAACTTATGACAATACGTCGATAATTACAAAATCTTAAATCTGTTATATTTATATTTATTATTACTTGGTAAGATATCTCGCTTTTTCATCTAACTTTAATTATAGTGGCAAAATTAAAACCAACAAAATTTAATATACACTGAAAAAAATGATTTCATACTACGTGTACGTAATAAATTCGATATTAAATAAAATCGAAACCATCATTACGAGTATCAAAACCTCCGTTTAGTCACTTAGATATTTGAACCCCCAATGGACACTTCCTACACATCTGCACTACAAGTTTGTACTGGCTCAGTGATCCAGTGCTGCCATACTGTAGGGGCTTAAAATCTGTACATCCGACAATAAAAACCGTCCAAAATCCGTACGTGCAATAAATCTAAAACTCCGTACGAAATCCGTACACAATAAATTTAAAATCAAAGCCAAAATTATTTATACATGTCTTTATTAATTTTTTTAATCATGTCACTGTCAACATTCAAATCAAATCAAGGGGTATTTCCTAACAATAGTTTTGTGTGAAGGAGTCCTTCGATTGTCTCTGTTGAGAGTTGATTTCGTTACTTGGTTTTCATTAAATTAATAGTCGAGAAAATTCGCTCAACAGCTGCACTTGAATAAGGCAAATACATCAGTTCTGAAACAAATCTGCCTAAAGTCGGATACAACACTTTCCCGTCCGCTGGATTGATGGTTGTTATGATTTTTTCCCAGCACTCTTCCAAAGCCATCGAATTTGTTGAGTGCAGTGATATGTTATTTCTCAAGTCTCTCCAATCTCTATCTAAGGCTTGTACATCTTCGTTATTTAATAAACTTGGAAACAAAAGAACTGTCCCAATCGATGCATCGATTTTTTTTTAATGCAAACGTGTCGTATCATTGGAAATCCGAACACATATCCGCACGCAATTTTCATCCGTACGTATTACTTAAAATTCAGTACGTGTATAGACAAATTCATTTATATAGCAACACTGTACTGATCTGTCATTTGAAACAGCAGGCCTGCAAACATTGCAGTGCAAAAAGCCTCCTTGCTAATGCAAATTTTTCGATTTCCTTTAAACCGAAATCAAATTCCTTTAATTTGGGGAGAAAAATGTGTTGATTTTCCACAAATTCCTCGCAAAATTCATATAAGGTGTTAAATAAATTTCAACTATTTAAATTTTTTGAATATGCTACTTTTTCTAAAATTGTATTGCAAATTAAAAAATTTTGGATTACATTTAACAGTGCCGCCCAGTAATATAAATTGAGAAAACTAAAGTTCCACTCGACTGATGCGCTAGACAACGGAAATATCAGCAATAAGGACACAACAATTTTTATGTTTGGCAACAAGTATTATCCCGAACCGTTTTTAAGGCAAAACATTTTATCTCTATAACAATCCCTGTATTTCATGTTAAGCAAAATCCAGCAAAGTATGAGCTCGTTTTTTGTGCTGTATACGTACATAAAGTTCCAGCTAAAATTTTGCAGCTTAACCTTTGGACTATTTAAAAAGCTGTTGCTGTTTCGTTCGCACATATGCGAGCAAGTTAAAACTATGGTGCTGCCGTATTGTATGCCCTTCTCTTATAAACTTCAGGTGGTAAAGATCATGGGTATTTGTTAGGATTTCTGTAGTAGGTGCCGATTAAAGAAGGTTATTGGTAAAAATAAACAACTAAAGTAGAAGAATTGGTTACAATTGTAAGAAATAGTAAATGAGAATTTCAGGTAAATTGTATTATGAATTCGATTCTTGTGAAATAAACTATGATTCGATGTCGAAATTAAATGTGAGATTAATAAAAAAATCATGAACGTGAACGTAACTGGCATAAGAATCGGCAGTACCGAAACCGCAATCGAGAACGGGATTGGGATGGCGATTGATACCAAGATAGATATAAAGTATGTAGGAATTCATTCTGTTTAAAGGGCTAATATCTCAAGGGGAAGATAATATGTAGTACCTACCTATAACACAAAATATCTTTTACAGTACATATACGAGGTTAGAAGCATTAAAATTAAATCTAGTTATGAAAAAAATTGTCAATTGTTTTGATATTAACTGTTAATTGAAATGTAATGAAAATAAGTCAGAGTAGGATAGACTTTTGTACTACTTTTCGATTGCAGCAGGAAACAGATGAATTGTGACAGTTGCAAACCGTTACTGATACTATCGTATCTAGATGCTAGCTCGACAGGTATTAATGAAAGAATATAGATTATAATTGGCAACGACAAGATTATATGTGCCTTTCTGGAGTTCTCTACTTCCAAATTATAAAAATGGATCCCTTAGGAATCACTCGTGTGTTTGTCTGTTTGTCAGTCTGTCACAGTCAATTTGCGTTGTATCTGCAGGACCAATTAAGTTGACATTTGGTACACATATTTATGCATGTGTCCAAAATAGGGACGCGTAACGTAAACAAATTATTTTAAAATCTTAAGGTCATTTTTGAAGGGTAAATTAAAAATAAAATAAAAAGTTTTGTAAACTGTACCTTGTGACATATCCAGGAAAACGCTTTTTTCGAATAATTATTTAAGAAAATAAAAGAAAATCAACCATTCCCTTATCTCCTAAACTACTGCGCCTAAAATATTGAAAAAAGTATGGAAAATAGATCTTTTCTTACCGGTTACAGGAAAATCTATAAGAAGTTTATAGTTTGTATTGTTTCAGTTCGTTTCAATGTCTGTTTCAATGTTTTAAAACTGACACTCGCTAAGTACGTGAGAGTACATTTTTAGTACGATCAGTTTATTTTTCTTACTTTTGCTCTATTGTAAAAACAAAAACATACACAAGCGTCGAACTTAGCGTAATTATAGTACTAATTTAAGGAAAACAACTATTAAAAATCGGCAAAGTGTAAGCTGAGTTCATGCTAAGATCCCGCAAATGAATAAATGAATAAAAATTATTTGAAATATTTAAACAATTTATTGTATCGTAGAACGGAACTTTGGTGCGCGAATCCAATTTGCACTTGTTCCTTTTTTTTGTTGAATTTTAATGAAAAATTTATGTTTTGTTATTGTTTTGTTAAAATTAATACGTGAAAGGGATGCTATTTAATGCTATTTAATGCTTGTTATATTTAACATAACTCGTATTAACAATTATTCACGTTAGAAAGAGAGAGGAATAATAAGAAACTTTATAACGATTGCAACAGCAATTTGTTTGTGAATGTTTCTGTATTTTGGCAAAGACAACGGGAAACAAAATGTGATATCATGATGAATGCTATTTTAGACTGTTGTTTGTCGTAATTTTTTAGGGACTTATATCGAAAAGTGGCATTTAAGCTCGATCATAGTTTTTCAGTTCGAAATATTGTTCTAGAAAGTCCTTCGCTATCAAAATATTTCGATAATCTTCATTAATTAGATATAATACTTCTAAATATTTCTCTAATCTTACTGTCTTTACCTTTTCTTATAATCTCGGTATATATATTAAAAGCAATTGATTGTAATTTCCGCATAGTAACAAAATGTAAAGTGTATATTAAATCGAGAAATGTAACGTAATAGACAAGTCATTAACAGGCGATTAACCATTAAGATTTATACAGCTAAACAATTCCGAATAGTGTTAAAATGACTTCTTGGTTGAATTAAGTACATGTGGTTATCATTAATCATATTAACTTGTATACTAAATATCGAAAAACATCTTTATTCGAAAAATGTCTAATAATTAAATTTATTATACAATACATAGCTAATGAGATTTTTAGATCAATTAATATATTTTATCAGACATGTACCAAATACAGCATCGACGGTAAATTAGGTATAACTGCAACAAATAATCTTTCAGTTTCCATTTAAATATTTATTTACTTATATAAAAGTGAAATACTACTTATTAATTAATCACAAAGCCTCAAAACTACTTAAGTTAGTAAAATACACTTACACGATAGTATGCATTATTTAGAAATTCCTTTTATGGGAGATAAAGAGATTGAATTAGCTTTGAACTTTTTTTATGGACCAGACTTTTATCAGTGTTTGTCATGTCTTACATGAGAGTAATCGAGAGGGAATTTGTTACAGTTTCAAGGCGATTATTACAATCAAGACTCCAAAGATGATATATTTTTTTTCTTTTTTGCGACAAAGAGGAGTAAAAAATGCATAACGAACACCCGCGCTCCTGTGCACGCGAGTAGTGTAAGGCTGAAACCCACTAAAAGTCCACATGAAGAATGGTGAGTTCGGACAGCATACGGGGGTGTCGACGGCGCGTTACATGACCTATGGGCGATTCCTTATGGGACCATCTTGGCGTAGGATGTAACTGGACACCGACAAGGATCGTGTCCATTTGTCCTACCAGGTACGGAAGCGGGCCAGTAGTAATATGCCCTAATTAGACCTTACTGACTGAAAGATACCTAAGTTTAGTCAGTCACCAGAGTTGTTGATTTCTGTGAGACTTTCGTAAGAACATTGATGTGTAAGAACATTAGATGGATCGGTAAAGTATAATTACGTAACCTAGGGATAAAATAATAGGGTTGAGGTGGCTCATAGAAGACTGCCGAGCGGAGGAGCGCATTGGGATACGATTCCGCGATGTCGAAGAAACGTTGGCTATAATAGGGAATTCTAGATCCCTGTGAAGTATTGAATTTCGAACGCACTAGTGGGCCTTCCTGGCATCTCTCTAAAATTTATTCTGAAAGATTTGGAGTTTATCGAGTGTCTTTGGAACGGCGTGAGTGAAGACGGGTGACACGTATGTCATCGCCGACCGCACATTTTGTAAATAGTGCGTTTTTGCGCAGTGACAATATATATTTTTTTATCAAGCAAATGCCGATGCGCCATCGGTAGAAAATTACAATTTTCTTAACGCGCTCGATACAATCTTTGAAGTGAAGATTTCTATAGAGCGTGACTCCTAGGTATTTATAATTGAATTACCACCGAATGTTCGTGTTCAACATTCGAAGGTGGGAATGTCTAAGTCGACAATTTTTCGACTCCTACGCTTGCTGTATTTGAATTGTACAGCAACTGACTTATCAGGGTTAAACTCATCTTCTCAGGGTACGGAACCATCTGGGTCGATGGTTCCGTACTTTCTTAATAACGGCCCACTGAAAATGGAGAATTATTTTGTTGCCTAGTACAGCGCTTATCATTCGCGAATAATGTGCGTTTGACGCCTGACGTCGAACGCGAAATGTTGTTTGTGTATCCAGAGTACAGGAGCGGAGAGATGGTGGAACTTTGAGGAACTCCTGCTCTGATTAGTCGTCTAGTCGAGTATGTCTAAAAACAAGATACCTATTAATTTGTAACTGTGTATAATGTCAATGAGACGATTTGATACTTCAAGAGAAAATGTGGTACAAAAACTGTTATAAATTAATATTCCACTGAAAATATAAAGTATATACAAGTCCTTTAGATCACGAAAATGATTGTCTTATAACAGACGACATATGACAGTGAACATGTTGTATTGTCAGTGTTCGGTTTATTTGCGAACAGATAAAATTAGAAATATTTTTCGAAAATTATTAATTGTCACAAAATCTATACTGAAATTAATGCTTCTACGCCGATCGTGCCGAAGTAGTTTGCAGGTTTTCACAATACCCGATTACCTTCTTACAAAAGGAATATTTTAATGGTGCTTTTTTGGACTAATATTTTAACAAATTCACAGACATCAAATATTCTTTATTTCTAATAGCAACGGTACTTAGACGTCTCTTATTATAGTAATTATGAATTATTTAAAATTTCAGAATACTTAGTAAATCATATTAATGATTTTAGGAAAAATAATTTCTATTGTTTGTATTTTTGCTATAATAATGCAGTTTTACGTATTTCTTTAGGGAGCGTCTACTTAAGTTCTGTAGTCATAATCCAATACACACATGTAACCATTCATGATTTTTTTATATCACACTGTTAATTTATTAGTTTATTTAGAATGCTGTATTTAATTTGTCTATTGTACAAAAATGGGCTATCTCGACCGGTGAAATAGTCTAAGAGTTAGTAAACAGCTGATGACACATAATTTAGGAAAACTTTAAATTTTATATCTTTTTTTGGAATATATGTTCGAAGATGTTATGTTATATGTTATTATTATGGTACTCTTCTGTACGATGCTTCCTAAACGATTTAATAGCACCAAACATTTCATATTTAAATTAATTTCATATTTAAATTTCATTCATACTTAAAGTATGCAGTAAATAAAGGTTTTCTGTATTTTCGTAAATCTAGAAAAAGCTTATAATAGAGTGAAAAGAAATGACCTATGGAGAATTCTGTCCACACATAGTATGCGTGGGGGATTGATACAGGCACTGCAATCCCTGTATAGGGGCTCTAGTGCTTGCGTCAGAATAAATGGGGCATACACAGACTGGTTTGAAATTCACATGGGTGTCAGACAGGGATGTGTAGCTTCACCGTGGCTATTCAACTTATTCATTGATAGTCGTCTATATTATTTGAAAAAGTATGAGTGTGGACTAAGGATGAATGAGCCGTTTGTCAAATGCCTCCTATTACGCCAACGACCAAATAATCCTTGCGCCATGGGCGTGCGAGATGTAGGAGATGGCAAATAAAATGAATTATTATAATAAATTTCTCTTAAGAAAATGGGCATGAAAGTAAATGTCGGTAAGACTAAGATGATGGTGTTTGAAATGAGCGAAAGCACGACTTAATGCGATGTACTTAGAGAATGTCAGAAAGTCAAACAAGTAAAAGTTTGTTTACAAATGATGGTAAACATGATAAAGATATCGAAAGGAGAGTGAACGTGAGAAATAACATGAATGGCGTCTTGCTTGCTATTATGAATAGTAGAAGCGTCTCACGACAAACGCATTTGGCTATCCATAATGGGGTCCTGATCTCTACGCTTATCAATGAAAGCTGTAGTGAAAGCTGAGTATGGCAGAAGTAGATTTCCAAGTGCGAAAATAGGATCAATGTAGTGGAGATGCGATCGCGTAGTATGTGTAGAGTGTCTCGGAAAGATAGATGTCGAAACAGTGATGTTAGTGAGCTGTGTGGTTTGAAGGAAAATGTAGGGACTAGAATAAAAAGAAGTATCTTGCGGTGTTTTGGCCATCTGAAAAGGATGAATAAAAATAGACTGTAAAATTAAGTTATAGTGGAACTTTGCCGACCTTTCCATTACATAATGGAAAGGTCGGCAAGGGTCGCCCTAGAAAATCCTCTGCGATCCATATTGCTGGTGTATTAGAAAAGGGACAAATTTTAAGCACCCGAAACCGATGAGTTTGCATGAAAAGGTTAATGGACGTCAGTAATATCTTTGCTTACCCCTCTGGAAAAAGGAGTGAGTTTATATTATTATTATGAAAATAAATTTTATTGCTTAATTTTTTCCTCATATTTTTATCAATTTTTTGGTTTTTTAATTTTCCACTGTTTTGAAACAGATTCTTCAAACAGAAAATTTCATTTCCAATAAAGAATTCGAACATGTTATATTTTGGAATTGTTATTTGTTGTCAAAACTTATCTCCTTCACAAAAGGTTTTAGTTGATTTTTGATGTATGTATTGGTAACACTGATTACTTTGTCATTTTGGCCTTGACAGGTAAAAGACTTCGGTATGGCTGATATTAATTTTGTTTAAGTGTTGGGCATTATATATTTAAAAACTTATTATTTACAGAATGTTAAAGAAAACGCCAAAATCAACTGTTAGAAGATTTATATCAACTAGTGCAAAAATAATTTTTGTTGCAGAAGCCATCGCATTTGCTGGCTCGTATGGTTTATGGTATCAATTAAATACCAAAAGAGGTAAAATTTTACACAATCATTTCGAGTTAGTCACAATTATTTAGACAATTGTATTCGTTGTGAATATTTGTTATGAAGTTTCATTTTTCCTTTTCAGAATTTCGTTATTATATGCATAAAAATTGCAACTGGGTTTTAGAAGGTTATTACTATATAGGTGAAAAGCTTGCTAACGAAGATATTCGTAAGTTAGATTTGAAGATTTGGCAGCAGGAAGGGAAACTGTAGCGTGGGTGAGATGAACAAAACAATTTCATCTACATTTTGGATAATTACTTTTGGGGGTCTAGGATATGGGTTATTCCAGATCTGCAAACCTAGTGATGAACTCCTTCAACAGGTTATTTTCAATTTATTTTCATCACTGCTGTAATAAAGATTAATTTGTTCCAGTTTTTAATTTTATTAAGTGGGTTACATGACTATTGAATCAGGGACATAATGTCTGGTTCCAAAATAACCTTATACAATATTCTTTCCCAAAATAATCGTGTCAACTAATAAAATTGTGGCAGATACCAATATTTCACACAACACAAGAGAAAAAAATATGTGCATCATGATCCAACATAGGAAATATCTTTATTTTTAATGAATCCATGAGAACCCACAAAGTCTTAACATATAACAAATAATAATAATAAAAAATATTTATTTAGTAACCAAAAATGTATACAGGAAAATGGTAGTTTTATTAAAAATAAATTATTTTGATGAGAAATGACAACCTAAATAACAAACCTTTTAATTGGATACCCTGGATTACTCATTGGAAATTCCTCTTTGGTCCAGTTTTAATAAGTATCATTGATTAAACATAACATGTTAAAACATATAAACAGTTCAATAGCTGCAAAATAAACATGATAATTATTCACTTAAAAAATATAATTTAAGAATTTGCAAATATGTTACTAAAAACACAAAATGCCACAATGAAAATAATATTGTAATTAGTAGAGCTTTACCAGCTTAAAATATTATTTCCATCGCTAAGTAATTTGCATTTATAAAGATTTTATATAGAAACATTTTCAACTTAGCCTTTTAGAGAATTGATAAGTCTGAAGACATGATATATTACAATAGTGCATTATCTTATAGAGGTGTAAAACTTTGCTTTTCACATTTGTTTCGGAGATTTGGGGTTTTATTTTATAAACCGATATTCTTATAATTCAAAGTACAGTTTATCGCCTGGCAATACTTTTTCTTATATTTTAGGTAGTATGTGTATGCTGCTTTAAAAAATTTGTCACTTTTAAAATCCATGAATCATTCAAATTTCTTCTTTTTATATAAGACTGAAAGTTTGCTCAGCCAGGCTGTGTACCATTATCATCATCACAATAGTGATAGTCGGAGGCATTAACATCTGGATACTACAATGGGTGGTTATGGTCTTTCCATTTCATTGTGTCCAAATATGTTTTGACCACTTACCATTGTCATGCTGTCAATTTACTTGATCATGCGTCTTGTATTGTAGTTGTTTACCTTTCAATTATTGTCTTAAATGCATTACTTTCATTAGATAACAATCATCTGTGAACTTTTTTAGGTGGCTTTAACAGCTTATAATACACTTCACTGAGTTAGTTCCACTAAATAAGAACATGGTTTTGGAGCTGTAAATTTGGCCATTTGACCATCGGTGTGGAAGTAGGGTCGGGTATGACCATGGTTTTGCTGCATTTGAAGTTATTATATAATAAACCCATTTTTTGTTACCACTCGCATACAAGTAATGCCTCCACTTTGAGAAAGGTTCTCTCTTCTACTGCTATGCCTGTTTTCGATAATACTCTTTGTGAAGCAATGAAACCATTTACAAAATATTCTTTCACTAATAGTGGCTTCATCATAAATGTTTGAGAGCATCCCATGAGCGTCAGTAGATTTCTAATATAGAAGAAATAAAATGATGAGAACTGTTTCATAAAGTGACATTTTCAATTGAGAATAACTATTATGCAGATGTAAATGAATGGGTATGTGTATGTATTGTATGTATATATTTATAAAGAAAAAGTATATATGTATTATATCAACTATCTGGTACTCATAATACAAGCCTCTTTGCGTAGTTTGGGACCAGATATTGCTATGTATATATGTCCAAAGATATTATTATTATTATTAAAGTAAAAAAATGTAATGGTGTTTTATTCATATATGCCCAAATTTATTGTTTTGTCTATGATCTATTTATTTTTTTGACCATATTTATTGCTAATGCTATCTATAGGAAAAGTGGATCGTATATAAATTAGAGAAAAAGCAAAGTTGTATACTAAATATAATAATTACTATTGAGATATATATGATTATAAAAATTTAATATTAGTAACTCATAGCTTTATACAAATCTACTCACTGCAAACACTTATTTGCATGTAAAGAATGAGAAATATAAATTTCAGGGCAATTTTGTAGGAGGTTATTTTGGCACTGGAAATTGTGACTATCATTTATGGGCAATGATTTTCACACTGAATGATGCATGTCTTAAAATTATCAACAATATGTCAAAGCCTTGTGACTAAAAAGAAATTCTGAATAGTATTTAACATTCCATGTGTTTGTGTTTGACTATGAACTAATTTTATGTTTATTTGCGTTCATCACTCATTTGAACTATATAGTGGCATCTTGAAAAATAATAATTATTAATGTTATAATGTGTATCCATAGACCCTCAATAAACTGATATGAATTGTAGTTTATACTGTTATTTTTTGTTGTATTTTACCTAATACTTGTCCTTCATAATTAAATATTGTGTGAAATATGCGAATGTTACTGTTGATGTATTTTTAGAATATCAATACAAAAAGAAGTCAACAACTTTATAACTTATTTTTTGTTTTCCAAATGGTCACCATGACACTAGACATAGTTTCAATTAACAACTGACGAAATCGGAATGCTTACAATAGAAATATAAATATATAAAAGGTACCAGAATTGACTGGCTCTTATTACTACTTCACTCATAAAAAAACACACGGCGGGTTGTACCAAATGTAAAAACAATTTGTAAATATAATCCATAAGATTATATTTACAAAAATAATACTTTGATCAACCGGGCGGGAGCATAAAAATGGGCTTCACCAGAGAGATACCATACTTTCACAGAATGTAGATGTGAAATAGCAACTCTGCTGTTGCATTTCGTCTAGTGGGTAAAATTTCTGATGGCTCACTCCCCTGATATCCTACTCCTTCCTAAAACAATAGCAATCTATTAGTGACCTCTTTTGGGGTTGCGAGTTTTTGTTTTTGCTTTTGTGTTTTTTTTCTCTTTTGATTTTGTTATAACTTAAAAATTCTCAATATTTATCCTGCTAAATTTATTATCTATGTACAGTGGAATCTCAATAACTGAAATGTCAAGGGAAATGCAAAAAAATTCGAGTTAACGAATTTTCGACTTAACAAGACCTTCGAGATATATATGACTGTGTCGACAAGGAACAAACATAACGTTCACAGCTGTGTTTCTTAGAAAGTTTCATGAATGTATTCATTCATTGCACGTGTACAAGACAAAAACAATGGATTAGAAGCCCCGAACCCGAACATTCATTTTGGAATTTATTGCTATTATTTCAGGGAATTCCAAGTAAGACATCATTATATTTTACCAACTACGACTTACGGAGTCTCCTTTTTGAAATTCGAGTTATAGAGTATAAATATGTATTATCAATACTTCCTAGGGAAATAACATTTTGTTCGAGTTACAAAGTCTAAATAATTCAAGAAATACTGCATATTTAGGGGTCCATCGGAAGGGAATGGTAATTTTTTTCGACTTACTGAGGATTTCGACTTAACGAGGTTCGAGTTATTGAGATTCCACTGTATTTAGACAAAAATCTGTATCAAATTGGAATCAATTCAACTAATCTTTGCTCCAAATTCCAAAAATGCATGGATATTATTTCTTTTAGAGGATTTATATGAAGAGCAATGTTACCAAGCTTCTCCATTCATCTAATTTTTTCTGATAATTCATTGATGTGGTGTAGGTGTTTTATTTTTCTATCTACAAGTCATGAAAGTCTATGGTTTTCAGTTTAATTATTGGATTTGATTTTTATAATATTAGACTACTCTAAATTCATATATTATAGTTTAATCATTACAGAATGTAATAAAAATAATTAAAACTTCCATTTGATAAAGAAGATAATTTCCAGCAGTGGTGAAGACCACTGCTGGAAATTTCATTCGCTTCATTCGCGAAGACCGTTGGGAAGACCACACAAGAAAAGAAGGCAGATAGTGAAATACTACGAAGGTAGCATTTCACTACATGCCTTCTTTTCTTCCTCAAATCGAATTGTAAATTTCCCCAATTGCGACTTTGCACCGCTTTTATTTAAGAAACTTAATACAATAATGTCAACAATAAAATTCATTTTTGTGAAGTGTACATACTCTAGTTGCAAAGAAATGAGGGTAAATTAATAATAGAACTTCACACATTTATATCTGGCAATAGACCGAGCCACAGATATGTAGTGTAAAATTTTCTTTGTTTCAGCTTGATAATGATTCAAAACATACATATTCTCGACAAGTAGCAAAAGACACAATAGAAGTACTAAGAGCAGCAAGAGATCAAAACAGTGAATTGAACCAGAAACTTGAAGATTTGATTAAGAAAGGAAAATGAATGATAAAGTCACAGTTTTAGAACGTTTAAGTAGGCGTGATGCACAACGTATAGAGAAATTACAACGAGCACACAAGGCTAGGGAAGAAGTTGATGCCACTGACGAAAAAGAAGAGTATTTCAATAGTGCTTTCAAAATAAAATCTGAAAATATTGGATTACTACTGTCTCAAGTGCCCACTTTAGAAACCGGTGCACTTCAAAACCACTTTGACAATATTAAGAAAGATATCAACGAGTTACAGAAATATGTTATGACATCATCATTCTTTTTAAAGGAGTTTAATATGAGAAAATATTTAGGTATTATTCAAAATTTGCAGACTAAATGTTATGAATTAGAAGATGGATATGTTCCACGGAAGAAGTTTGGTTTCACAAAAAAGAAGTTACCTAAATCTGACAGTCCAAAACAGAATTCCATAGATGATATAGATAGCATTGGAAAGGCGGGTTGCAATAAATGGGATGGAAAATTATTTGGGTTTGATTCTCGTGATAGTGAAATTTTGTCTTTGGATAATGAAGATTTGTTTCAGCGCGATGTAACCCTTCAAAATCTGAAGAACTGCACTGTCACCCTGAAAGGTGTATTAGGTACTTTACACATGACAAATTTGAGCAATTGCTTAATACTCTGTGGCCCAGTTAGCACATCAGTCTTCATTGACAAATGTGAAAACTGTAAGATCGTTGTGGCTTGCCAGCAACTTCGCATGCATTCATCAGCAAAATGCGACATTTACTTACATGTTACAAGTAAAGGGATAGTTGAGGATTGTACAGATATTAGAACCACTGAATATAATTTGGACTATAAAGACTTGGATAAACATTTCAATATGTCAACTCTAGACAAAAACATAAACAACTGGAATAAATTAGATGATTTTAATTGGTTGGCACCTGATATTCCTTCACCGAATTGGTCAGTTATGGACTCTTCCCAGAAAATTAATGGTTGGCATGAATGGTGGTTAAAATTACCATCATAGAAAACAGTTTTCATATTGTTTTCTATTCATATTAATCTACTAATATTAAGTAATCTTAAAAAAAATACCAATATGAACTCATTTTCATTAACAGTAAACAGAATTTGTCACTAGTTTTTAGTTAATTTACAACATATAAACTGTTTGTAACATTCTAGTTTTAATAAAAATATGATATTTATTTATACGAGACATTAACAGCTTGCTTTGTAATTTCTTTCATAGGGTATAAATAATTTCAATATGTCACAGATTTCTCTAAATTTTATTACAGATAGCATTTATTTAGATTGTGTTGTAGCTAATAAATGAATTTTGTGAAGTTTTTTCTTTTATATACAGACCCAAATTACATCATGTAAATATTTAAATGAATTTCAAGCTATTGTATACAATTTAATAAAGTTGAAAAGTATATAACTGCCAAATATTTGTTATTTACTGTTCTGTTTTGGTATGTAGTTACATTTTTCAAAATAATGACAATGTGTATCACAGTTGCAGCAAATGCTTCTTTAATTCTAGAATTAAAGAATGCAACTGCAAAGACACCATATTTAGAAGTTGTAACATGTCTTTTTTATAAAGCTTTAAAATTTTTAATTAACGCACTGAGTCATTCTATTATGTTTAGGTAACTGATTAGACACTCCTAAGTGGGGCATTAAATCGTGGTTTCCACTATACATTGCATTATGTACATGAGTATATTTTTTCATTATTCTTGCTTTAACATCCCATTTATTTGCGGTGTCGGCATATCTTCTACTACCATCAAAAATGCTGCCGAAGTCTTGGATTTGTCGACCTTGCATCAGTAGACAGTTTTGATAGTCGAAGTCCAGTCTCTTATTTATATGATCGTCGCTTCGGAGTTGGACTTGCCCAGTCATCGGAAGCGGTTGGTTCTCTTGCATTTTGGTCGATGTCGCGAAATCTTAAATCACGAATGTACCCTCCCATTTCAATCTCGTGACCATCTCCAGCCTCTGTAATACTTTCATTACTGTCACGCTTAATATTTATTCTTAGTTTATTAGAACAAATAAGCGTGTTAAGAATAAATAAATAGAGTACAAAATAGGTAACAACTCTATTACAATTGCATTCGTAAACTCGTAAAATGTTTCCTCCAAGGCTAGTAGACCTCAGCGGAACTGTGGTAAGTTGTATCAGGCTTTTTCAGTTTTTAAACACCTTGTCGAGGTATACTCGCCTAGACTTTAAACCTCCCACGCTGGTCTACTGCCGACCGTTGTTATCAATGCGATGAAAATGTCTATTCTAAAAACATTTTAAATTTGATTGCCAAATAAATATCATTACAACACGGAAATAATAAATAAATAAATACATCATTTCACGTATTCGCCTGAGGAAACACGACTAAAATTATTTATCAATAATTTTAGCCGGCGAATGTCAATCTGCGATGTACGCTCTAAAGTGGACCGAGTGTGAAGACACGAATTTGTTTCGGTGGAGCCAAAATTTAGTCTAGTATCTGACCGAAGCTGAACTTAAACTTTAACAAACTTAAATTTTTAGGCTGAAACTGAAACCGAAATTTCAGTCACTAAGTGCTAGGCCTATAGGAATTTTGCGGGGCTAAAAAATTCTAAAGTATTTCTATTTCTATAAACGCTAAAGCTTTATTGTTACCGACATTCATGTGCGAAATTTAGATTTTGATTCTCTAAATCTACCTAAATGATGGGCATGATACATGACGGGATCAACGTTTAGCTAAGGGAATGTCATTCGATCTAAAGCAGCGAAAATTTGATTTTTGGTAGATGAATATCCTTAGTCGACAAGGAATCCTTATAGTTCGTCATGTCTATCCGTCCGCTGTCTATCCGCGAATTAACTTAAGGACTTGGTACTAAAAAGTTGTAACTTGGTTCAATCTCGAACCAACTTTAGTAGTTAAGTGGTTGTCTTTAATGAGACTCTTGCATCGCGGCAAATCTTCGTGTAGGCGAGGCCGCGGTGCGGGTCGACTCGCCAGGCAAGTCGGCGACGGTGGTCGCCGCGTACGATCAACTCTAGCCGCGAGTTCGATGTTTTTGCACGTATTTATTCTTTTTTTTTAATGCAATTTTTTTATGAAAATAAATCTAACGCAATAAGGGCTGCGTTAGATTTATTTTCATAAAAAAAATGCTGCATTAGAAAGTAGGTAAAGATTTTAAAACTTGGATACCTTTAATAATTATTAAAAACATAACATGATTTTTTTATGTATATATCTAATGTAATATGAGCGTATATTTTATTTTGAAATGTCAATTTTCAAATATCTCCATTTTTATATTGTAGAGTTTACCGTGATGTTAAATGTTCAACAACAATTTTCCATTACATAAAATAAATGCATACAAGGCCGGATTAACCATGTCGGGGCTCCTAGGCAATGGAACTCTCTGGCCCCCTTTTCAGCCGTTTGAAGATTATCAACTTTTTGCAAGTTGATATGGAATGTGAGTAATCTCCAGAGGTCTGATTCTGTTATGTACTTCAATGAGCTCAGTGATATGGCAACAACATGTTTATCTCAATCTGATACTGCATCATCAGCACCATCATCTGACTGATGCTTAACTCCTTAGGAATTTCAATAAAGGTATCGCACTTGGCCTCATTGAAATGATCTTATGAATAGGTTACAGATACCCAGGGCTGGATTTAAACTTAGTGCCGCCCCTGGGCATTGTGGAAAATGCCTTCCCAATTCTGAAATTTTACTTAAAGTTATAATTTCGAGATCTTATTTTTTTTAAATAAAATGACTAATCTATTTCAGAAAAATTATGTATCATGCTTTAATGACATTAAAAATATTTTTTTTGTTTTAAGAATTAAAATATAATTAAAAGATGTAATCGATAAATTATTCAATTTTTTAAAAATTTACTGATTGATATTGATTATAGTCTATTTTTCGAAAAATGCATGAATTATTCAAAAATCTTTTTAGTTTTCCGTAAAGACTACAAATATTTTTTTATTTAAGAAAATAAAAAATCAAATATCGTTTTGAATCATCAAGAAAATACATTAATTAAGTTATTTTTAACATTAATTTTAACTAAAAGTGCCAAAATAATAATACACAAAATTTCGATTTAAAAATTATTAATGATTTCAATTTGTGGAATTATCCATTAAACAAGAAATTATAAGAGAATTATTTAATTACATTGAGTAATTTTGATACCATTAGATTTTATTTTTTCACTTTCCAAATTTTGCTACCCTAGAAAATTCGTCGCAATGGACACTAGCCCCGACTGCCCCTAGTGTAAATCCAGCGCTGCCGATACCTGATGATCCAGGCCAGGTCTCTCATATAGTATATGAGATGCGAGCGTCTCATGGTCTCATGATGGAGCAGGAAAAAAATGTGAGACGCGGGTGTTTTCATTTTAACTTTATTGAAGATAATAAATTAGATGAAATAGCTTTATCAAGTACATTAAGTTTAGATATTCACTTTTCCAACTTTATGGATAAAAAATCGTTCATAAAATCTTGAAAGTTGACCTTTTCCCATACATTAGTATTTTCAATCGCCATTATGGACAATGATGTAAACTGTTCTGAGGCATTGACGGACAAAAACAGTTTTTTATTAGTTTGAATTTTGACAAGTTGGGTGTTGCGCTTGATATTATCAGACTTTTATATATTTGCTATGCTAACATTACATTTAGGAAAGTTGATTGTACCATATTATCCAAAATCAATTTAAACGATACCTTGGTAGGTACACTTTTATCTTTTCCGTGCAATCCCTGCATCCTCTAGTTGTAAATTGAAGTACTTGAACTGCTCCATCTTGTTTATAAACTCGAGCTCAATGTCCTGGGAATAACGTTGACTAAACTATGTACAAGCCTCTTTGATTTCATCGTGTGATTTTGTCATGAAATCTGTTGAAAATTCAAACATAATTAATTTCCCGATAAACTTCTAGTCGCCGCAACAATTCTGCATGCAGCACGTCTAATACGAGGGGCGGCTGATAAGTCCGCGGCCTAAGGCATTAAATGAAAGAAAAGTACGAGTATTTTATTTTTATTTTTCAATATAGTCTCCCTCAAGCGAAATACATTTTTCACATCTGGTGTATAACGCCTTCAAACCGCCCAAAAAATATTCCTTTTCTTTGCAGTCGAAATGGCTTTCTACAGCCATCTTCATTTGATTGTCATTAACAAATCTACGACCACGTAACTCCTTTTTTAAATTGGAAAAAAGGAAATAGTTTGCTGGGAGCTAGATCTGGGCTGTAGGGTGGGTGGTCAATTTCCGAGAAGTCCGTGTCCTTCAGGGCCTGCCTCGAAACCCGCGCTGTGTACAGATGCATTGTCTTGTAAAAACAGCACTCCGCGCGATAACTTCCCACGTCGCTTCTGTACGACTGCCTCGTGCCTGAGCCAATAAATTCGCGTAATATTGGCCATTCATAGTAGTCCCTTTGGCAAGTAATCAATTAGTAAAACACCTTCACTATCCCAAAAATTGTCGCCATAAGCTTCGATGCCGACTTTTGAACCTTGAATTTCTTCGGCGGCCTTTCTCCTTTTTCGTCCATTGCATGGACTCCTGTTTAGATTCCGGATCGTATTGACGAACCCAGGTTTCATCCACGGTTACAGTTCGGTCGCAAATTTCGTCTATATTATCCCCGACTAACTCCAAAAAATCCTTACTTGTCTGAAGTCGCCGCTGCTTGTCAAATGGCGTTAGCATTTTGGTACCAACGCGCACTGATTTTTCTCATATTCATATGCTCGTGTATAATTTCTCCAACTCGTTCTTTACTAATCTGCAACTCTTCAGCTGTCTGCCATAATTTTATTCTTCGGTCGGCCAGTACAAATTTTTCGATTTTTCGAACATTTTCCTCCGTAACTACCGTCACAGGACGCCCTGGGCGAGGATCATCTTCACAGCTCTCTCGTCCTTGTTGAAATAAGCGAGCCCATTTTTTGACCATCGTATACGAAGACGCAGATTCCTGAAGAACTGATACCATGTCTTCAAAAATTTCTTTGGGCGTTTTTCCTTTCTTTACGAAGTACTATATTACGGCACGATGTTCAATATTACTGAGATTTGACGATTCGGCTGACATGATGACGTTTGTGCTTCGACAGATAATTTGTTAATGACTTTAATAACGAAAGGAAGCTATATTTATACTAACAAGAAGTGTCGCAATTAGTGGTAATAGTCGTCAAATAATGAGTCATCGCTAAGTACCTTGGGCTGCGGACTTATCAGCCGCCCCTCGTACAAGCAAATAAACATAACATGTCTTTTTTTCCGATCACGACTTTTTTGCAGATCTGTCATGGTGATGCCTTTTTATTATTTGCACACGCTGATTTTCATCACTGTATTCGATATCAGTTTTCTCATTTGCCTTTATCTCGCAATCATTAAATAATTCTCGCTGTGATAGCAAAAAAATTAAAAGCAATTTTAAAAGACTGACTGCCGTTTGAAGTTCAAACGGGTTTTTGTAAAAATATGCTGACACCATTTATTCGATCCAGTATGTTAGCCCAAAGTATTGCCACTACGATATGTTCTTTTTTCCGAGTCCGAGAGTAGACATCGAGCCTCGCGATTTGCTTGCGACGTCCGAGTCTTATCGTTAGCAATAGACTGCATAGTTTTCTAGAAACTCTTGTAACCTTCTGACAAAACCTCAGTTGCATCAGGTCACCTTGTTACACATCACCTTGCGTTGGACACTTTTTTTAGAACTAAACCTACTTCGAGAAGCTTCTGCATAATTGCATAGGGCCTGTACAAATTCGAAGAAAGATTGCTGCAATGCAGCTCTCCGTAGCACGTACTCCAACAAAGTTCAATGAGTACGCTGGATGGAACGTAGTGTGCGAGATGATATATACTATAGATATTTTCACAATGTGCGCCTGTAGACTATAGTAACAATCAGACATATTTGACGCATTATCGTAAGACTGGCCTCTCCAATTTTTATATCAATGTTAGGTATATAGATTTAATAAATTTAAAATTGTAGTTCTTTGTGACCAATTTTTCTCCTTTGTGATTTACTATAGAAATAAATTTAAGAAAACATTTTGCTACTTCTCCATTTGACGTAACATATCTCAGAACTACAGTTAACTGATCAGTATGAGACGTGTCTGGTGTCGAATCGACGCTTATTCAAAAATAATAACTTCAATTATTTTATTAACAATTAATTTTAAAACCCTAGTTCCCGATATTTCAATAAGTTCTTCGGAAATGATTGACGACAAATATGATTGTCATATTTCATATTCATGGTGCTTTTGTTTTATTGTCTTTGTGCACGTCCTATTCTAATAGTCTAAGAGCCAGTGAAGAAAAGCTACCATTATGTATTTGACCAGACCTGAGGTTTTGTATAGTGAGGCCTCTATCCCTACCATACATGAGATAGGGAGTTATTAAGCCTAAAGTGGTGGACGTGGCAGGCGCTCAGGTAAGACAGGTATCGATTTGTGACAAATTTTAAATGCATTTGAACACGTCTGCCGTTTTGAAATTTGAAAATATATTATTATTATCGGAAGACAATAATGGAAGACCATTATCGCGCGTTTAACATTGTGGCAGATAGTCTGCCATTGATATATTTTATTTATTTAGAGTCTTAAAAACTTATGTTGATCACGGCGGACGTTTTCATTACGTACACTCTTCAGCTGATAACAAAATCTTACCTACTAACCGGTCAGATGCATGCATAGACTGTCTATAGCTGCTATCTTTCTTTTGCCCCCTATGTATTACAATTGTACTCATTCTAGCCTATTGTATTTTCTTTTTAGTTGCTAGCATTGAAATAATGGAGGTTTTATACCTGAGAGGGCCCTGTTATGTCTCCACCCTAACGGTTTTTGCCATATGTTTTCAGTATATTTGTGAACCTTCGTACAGATGCCTCGTATTTTGTGATTTTAATAAAATATATAGTGTTGCTTTCTTTTGTTTTGTTGATTTGTCTACTATTTATTAAATATATCTGACATTATGTCGAGTGAAAAGAAAATAACTTAAGTGTGTTTTTAGTGACACGGTAAAAACTGACAAATTACTAATATTTTCAGAGAAAACTATATCAAAATATCAAAAGATTTTGAGGTTACCAAAATTTTCTAAATTGAAATATAAATATATTATTTTACCGGACAAAACTTTTGATTTAGGATATCATAGTAGTTGTTACAAGACATTTACAGCATTGAAAAGACAATTTTTCTCGAAAATGTTAAAAAAAAGTTCTATCACAGCCCGGTACATCTTCGTGTGCAATTGAACAGCCATCTACATGAGCTAATAGTTCAATAATTGATGATACAATCGTATATAATTCGCTTGTAAAAGATGTGAACATTTTTGAGACAGAAGAAGCCGAAAAAGAAATTGACGCTGAAGCGGAACAGCCGTTGGAGGAAGGACCATCTGAAGATTCAGCATGATCATTGACTGTTCAGACTTCTGATACTATAGCTTTAGCAAATGTGAATTTGTGCTTTTTTTTTATAACAAAAAAAAGAAATAACTTCGGTCTAAGAATGAGCCATTACGCACTTCAGGGAAGGATCAATTTGAAAAGAGTTTTTATTAGACTTTAAGCCAGATACTGAAATTGAATGTGAAACATTGACCAAAATACGAATTGTTCTCTCTCGTGAAGTTTAAATGACGCATGCGAGCGAAATTTTCAAAATCAGAATATTTTGTAATGCATGCATGGTTAATTTAAAATTTTTTTTTTAATTTATCTTAAATAAATAAAAAGAAAAAAATAAAACAAATATTTGAAAGATTATTTATTATCTGCATTATATCTTAATATTTCAGTTTCTTTCGAAATATATTTACTTTTTTATCATCAAACTTGTAAATTTTAGAATATTGTTTACAAAATTAAACATTAATTTCTATAAATACATTGATAAAGTAAATCATATTGATGTGAAACAGGGAATGTAATACATATACATCTGACCGGTTAGTAGCTAAGATTTTGTTATCTGCTGAATGTGTACGTAATGAAAACGTCCGCCGTGATCAACATAAGTTTTTAAGACTCTAAATAAATAAAATATATCAATGGCAAACTATCTGCCACAATGTTAAACGCGCGATAATGGTCTTTCATTATTGTCTTCCGATAATAATAATAATATATTTTCAAATTTCAAAACGGCAGACGTGTTCAAATGCATTTAAAATTTGTCACAAATCGATACCTGTCTTACCTGAGCGCCTGCCACGTCCACCACTTTAGGCTTAATGACTCCCTATCTCATGTATGGTAGGGATAGAGGCCTCACTATACAAAACCCTAGGTCTAGTCAAA
Organism: Eumeta japonica; assembly: GCA_005406025.1. Taxonomy (NCBI): domain Eukaryota; kingdom Metazoa; phylum Arthropoda; class Insecta; order Lepidoptera; family Psychidae; genus Eumeta; species Eumeta japonica. The sequence continues at coordinate 192,436 of BGZK01000980.1, read as the reverse complement.
TATATACAGGTAGCTTTTCACTGGCTCTTAAACTGTAAACAAACTTTTCAAGTAACACATCTTTGTATCTTATGTTTATTTGTTATTATTTTTTTTTTTGCAATACTTTTAGTTTGCATTTTATTGTTTTATATTAGCACTCTTTTTTAATAAGTTTTTCCATAAACATAATTCGAATAAATTTCATTAAATATCTGGCAACATTATTTTACAACTTTTAGCTGTACGCCAGAGCGTGTTCTCTGTTCGTGACGATATTGTTCAGTACCTACTTTGTGATTATTATATTGTTCAAATCAGAATGGAAAACTACGATTACAATGTCTGAAAGGTGAGTACAAATTTATTTATAATTTTTTTAGTCTTTTAAACTCCGATTTCAAATATTTGCGTGCTTAGACTAAGCACTAAGCCGACCCGAATCTCGTACTGAGCCTTAGTACAAGATTCGGGTCGGCTTACATATATAACTAACTCACGTTTTGTCTAGATACTAGAATATTTTTGATCGATTGAATACAATGTACGAGATCACTAAGGGGGCATAATATCGAACTTCACATGAGTTATTTATGTTAATTTATTAATTGCATTGTAACCACATTTAAGGTACCTATGTTAAGATGTTTACGCCATAAAAAGAGCTCTTGATCAATTAAACGTGTTTTACATCTCTCATGATGCTCCGCTTATTTAGATTCATATAAATTATTATGGGTGATTATTTAATTGCACTGTAATTGCATTTTATTTACATTTATGTTTATGACGACACTATACCACAGAATAGTAGATTATTACGAGTGTTATAGTCAAGTAAACATGAGTATAATGATGACGAAAATTTATTTGAAAACTCAGCGAAACTAACTCAGGACATACGAAAAATCACTGAAACCGGATATTGTACTTTTGAAAAATCTCAGAAACACAGTGAAGTCGAACGTGAAGCCAAAAGGTGCCAGGGATTCATATATGATATTGTGCTTTTTCTGTTTATTGTACTTATTACATTAAGATTTAGTATAAAACAGGTATTTTCAATCAAATTCAGATATCAATTTAAATAAGTCTATGAAGTTACCAGCATTTCTAGTAGATGAAGTGTCATCTGTCTTAAGAGATTTTCTGTGACCTCTAAATGCAAAATTATGAAAGGCCAAGAAATTAATGATATAATTTACAAATAGTCTGCATGGAAAATAATTAACGTTATTTTGAGAATTTGAATAAGCCAACCGGCGACGATGTTGAGTTTCACCATTACTTAATTTTTTTGAGAAATAGAAATAAGAGAAGTGTCTCTGATCGTAACAATGGAAATACCAATGGTGATTGGTATAAATTTCATCACTGTTATTTAACTGCCGCGTGGGACCGCTTTGAACTATATCATGGCGTCGTATGTCCGTCATGGGAAACGTTCACAATCCTGGATCCGAATCAACAAGTACTTGTTTAACTACATCACTAGGGTCGCTACTAACTGGGAGGAAACATATGTCAATCTGTTTTTCGTCATTGTTCAGAGAAATTTCAGCGTCAGCTTCTTATTGGCTAGAGTTTGATCCTATCTTTATCTCCAGTCGTCGATCACTAACAGTTTTCAGTGGGTCTGAAGCACTTCCCAAATTAATCTCGGTCGTGGCTGTTTGGTTTTTAAAAGTCAAAGCAAACGAATCAGATGATTCTGTACTACCAGATGCAGTTTTATTGATAAACTTAAAATCTGGTTTGTTGTATTTCTATTAGCTTTTCTTTTTCTTTTTGCTGATCCAGATTCCCATTGTCTCCCGATATGTCTATCTCTTGTGGGGCCTGGACCTGACATATTGATCGAGTAGTGACTCTGTAAATAAAAAAGGTAACAATTTGACGGCAAAGAAAGATGTTCATCTTTCTTTGCCGTCAACATAACACTGTAAAAACCAGAACTTAAAATAATTAATTTTCAAAGAAATTCTTTGAGAATGCTCTTATCTTAACTGAAAAATTGACATGCTTTTAGAACTCATTAAAACACGTTTTATGAGCGCAAACACGATTAAATTACATTGAATAGTTGAGAAATTTGAATGGCCACTTGCAGTTTGCGTCGTAGACCCTCAAAACTAATTTAGCTTAATAGCACTTTCTAGAGCCCAAACACGACGGGATTATCATGATTAGTTCACAGGTTCCTATATTTATCTTCCGTCTCCATCATCAGAGTAGATCAGTAGTAGTGTCGGACTGGGCCGAAAGGGCCCGGGTGGCTGACCATAGGCCCGGGGCCCGAGACTAGATGATGGTAGATGGGATACTATCGGAAAATACTGAGATACAAAAATTGAGATAAATAAAAATATAAAATTTAATTATGAACGATGTAATAAATTATTAAGTACGGACAATAGCAACAGTACATCAGGTTACCCACTACCAGTATGTAAGGACCTCTCTTAATAGGCGAGTTTCATATAACTCGAGCTCAGTTCAAGGTTAAAGTATAGTAACCTGATAGATATTCCAATAATTATTAATTATATTAAACACATGTTTAAGAAAGGCGTTCTTTGTAAATTGTTTGACACAAGAGACTGATATTAATTATATAGTCTCTTCTATAACGTTAATGGGCTGTAGGTTATTTTATTTTCCTAGTTTTTAATACTCAACATTTTTTTTAAAAGAGGAGAACTTTCAGCTAAGCAGCTATTGATTCGATCATAAAAGTTGCTGTTCTCGTCATCCTTGATTAGATCTGATTCTGTGTTAAATATAATCAACGAATCCAACAGTTATTGCCCCAGTAGAGAGTGTAGTCTCGTTTTAATGCGCTTCAACGCTGAAAATGGTCTCTCACAAGTCACTTGCGTGAATGAAATTGTGAGAATTACACAATATGCAACATATAAGATGATGTATGTGCTGATATGCTTGTTATACTGTGATAAAAGTATACATGCACATGGTGTGCAACTTTGACAGACATACAAACCACTTCTGGAAAAACACGGCATCCTTTGCTGTTTGGTCTAAGACATCTTCGTCGTCTTTTTCTTCACTTTGTAAATTTGAGTCTTGTTTATGTTGGCTAGGAGAAATGTGCTCATCCCAAAGAATTTCAAATAGTTCCTTAAAATTACTTGCAAAAGATTCCAGTTCTTTTGAGAGCAACTCTCGATCGACATTTGCAATCGATACGAGAGTCTTTAGTGCGTCATTAAGAATCCCATTTTCGTTGATTTTATTGAAGTTTTTCAGGTCCAAACAAGCGGCGTCTTTCATTAAATTTTCGTTGCAGATGAATTTTTTGTGTATTTTAACTAAAGCTGTATTAATAATGACTTTGAAGACAGAAATATAATAGAATCTCTTTGGGTCTGTAGCCAATAATGTTGCTTCGTCTTGGCATAACTCATCATCTTTCTTCGTTTTTTTAGAAATTTCTCTTAACGGGAACGTGGTTTGTATGTCGAGATCAGTGTTTTCGGCGTGCATCAAGTCTTGAATATCGAATGCAAATAAAATTGCAGCTTTGAAAACATCATAAAAAGTATATAAATATCTTCGTAAATTCATATCTAAACATTTGATGAATTCCCAAGCTTTAAGATAATCCAATATAGGGGTTTGAAGATATTGGCTTACTGGGGTTGATAGGTCAAACACTTTCTTGAATGCAAAGGCTGTCAGGATAGTTTCAAATTTCAGAAAGGAATCCATCAATGCCTTTGCTTGGAACGAAATCTTTGGCTCTAAAACTGTACTCGAAGATATGGCATTTAACGTTTTTATTAACGTGATGTATCGAGTTTTCTCCATAATAGTGGTTAAGGCTTTATCTTTAGCCGACCATCTTGTTTTGTCAATGTAATCGTCTGTAATCGTCTCAATTTGTCTTGTGCAGCTGTTAATTCTGAAATTGCGATGTGCGCTTAAATGATTCATGAATGAATACGCTGGTAGACTCCAAGAGCCCTAACAAATTCTTTGCTTCAGTACAGCTCGACGTCGCTCCTTCTAAGACTAAGTTTAAAACATGTGCATAACAATGTGTGAAAAATAATTTTGGCACTTCTTACTTCAGTTTTGTTTGAAGACCTTAATTATAGACCAAGACATGTAGAAGACCAAGAATTATACTTGCCTGCCATATTTCCGGCGCCATCAAATGACACACTAATAAGATCTTGCAAATTTAAGTCTGACTGGGCTACTACATTGCTTATAAGAGCTCGATAATCTTCTGCTGTTGATTTTCGGACAGGGACCATGCTGACCATCCGTTCTTGTGGGATCTCATTCTTAACATAGCGTACGCAAATTGCAGCCTGATCAACAACGCCAACATCCTGACAAGAATCCACAATGAGGCTGAAAGATTTCGCCACCTGGATTTCTATAACGATTTCTTGTTTAACTTGACATGCACATATATTTATTTATAGTGGATATTGACAAAAAGGTACCACGCCTACCTCGACCCTTACCTTTTCCTGAGTCTTTCCTTTTTTTATTTTCGGTAATTGCCTCGGATATGTGGGCCTTAAGAACTGGATTATACTTCGACAAGAAGACAACTAAATTTAAAAAGTTTCTACGATAAGAAATACCTTGTTTAGATATAAATAGTATTATATCAATTATTCTTTTCAGGACCATACGCCTATTGGAAATCACTTGCATATTCTTTCGCGTTAGATGTTGTTCCACATTTCCCCTTTTTTTTGCTGTAAGCAAGGCGATCACGGCTAACTGATGACTGTGGTTTTCCTCGTGTTTGACGAGTTGCTCATAAATATGTTTTTTGGACGGCAAATTGTTTTTATCACCCGAAAATTGGATAGGGTGAACAGATAAGAAACTTAATTTCTCAATATCAATTAATCGAATATGAGATCAAATTGAATAAATACTTTACGTTTGTTAATTGTCATTTATAAATATTGCAGTACCAAATCTATTGAGTTTTTAAGAACATCTAAAAAATAAATTTCGTTTTTTCGATATCCGTATAACAATGTAAAATGTAATGTATTACGCGATAATGATACACGTCCAAATAACTTGATTCGATGAAAAGTTATTGCCGTTCAGAAAAAAAAATTAAATTAGTTTCCGGAGGTGGTTTGCTCAGGTTCAACCATGTTCATTTCTCTCTAATTGTATGAACGAACTATCTGATCTAGTTTTACATTTAGGTCTCAAGAGCTGTGACCTAATCTGCGCGGGCCTCCTCTCGTACGGTTGCCGCAAGCCAGGTCCGTGGGGGGTCCGTGCAGGCTGGGGCCCGGCTGGCAAATGCCACCTCGGTTATATGGCTAGTCCGATGCTGATCAGTAGTACCATATTATTGCATTGTCATCGAAGTTATGTGTACCAAATCTCAAGTCAAATAAATTGGAAATGGGTCAAATTCTGTTTTCAAGATTTGTTTAGCCTGTTTACCTACTCAATGAATTATATTACTAGAATGTTAAAAATATCTAAAAAAGAAAAGTCGGATTATGTTCTTGATATAGATGTCTGCAATTTGTTGTGCTAAAATAAACTCTGGCTTTACTTATTTATCTATACGTACATTGTAATTTACCTACATAAAATTGAAGTTATGTCCTATGCCTAGATCTAGAGCGTATAATTTTATTACAAAAGAAATGGAAAATTGGTGTAATATTACGTATTTTTGTGGTAAATACTTACCTATTATTCACCGATTATTATTACAAAAAAAAAAAACATTTATTGGTAAGTCAATCTTTCTTAATTTTAGTTTAATTTACCAGATCAACCAATATTAGGTTCTCTCTATTTTTTTTATTACAAAGCAATGAACCGAAATAATCTCGTCAAAATTTAGTAATAAAAACATAATAATATCAAATTTATACGTAGCTTCAGGTATTTGTGCATACAAAGCGAGACTGCGTTGCGTGCGATATTTTGGTTTGACTAGTTTACCAGCAAAGAAAGTAGGTATACAAAAAGGGAATCCCATAGTCAAGTAGGGATTGGCCCTCGATACGCAATGTTAGCGAATGTTGCCGCACTAAAGAAAATATTTCGTATGAAAATTATTTTTTTCATGGCGTACACTAATACATAAATTTTCGAGGCGCCTAGCCCCTTGGACCGTAAGGCCTTGGGCGGTGATCCACTTCACCCACCCCTTACGCCACTGCTTGTACCCATTTGTTTTTTAAATGTTTCATTTATTGATGGTTTTATGAAAAAAAAATGTTAGATAGAAATTTATGAATAATGTACAGTAATATATATCTCTGATAGAATCTTTATGAGCACCAATATCTACCAATGTACTCTGTATTTTTATTTTAAGTTGTCTCTGTGTCTATTGAAGTCGTCGGCCTGTACGGGCGCGGTGGTCAATATAGCAGCCTCCGTCACCACCATCACCGCCGAAGCCACTGTGACCAACGCCGTCCCCGACTCCGATTCTGGCGTCTGCTTCTACTCCAGCCGCTGCCGAGCAAGATCATAATGCTAACTTCCGGGAGCGCGATTATAATAAAATAGAGCTTCCGGAAGTTTGCGCTAAAGTTTCGCGTCACCGCCGTCTGACCTCGGAAGAGATCGATGAATTACGGGCTCGGTGACGCAAAGCCGTAAAAAAGAATAGGGAGCCCTGGTGGTAAAAAATAACTTTTACCATCAGGGCTCCCTGCTGATTTGTAAGTAGATATAATGAAATTGTAAATAATAATTGTAAATATTTTATTACGTATATATTGTACATATTTTATTATGTACATTTTGTAAATAAATGTAAAAAGAAAATAATGCTGATTGTTTTATTGTTTTCTACTTAACTTTTAAGATTCTGTATAGATTTTTTAATTTACATTCTTTGTTTCTAGACAATTGTAAGTCATTTTTGTTATGAAAAGAAGGCACGGGATTCTTGATTAAATATTCCTTTTCGAAAATTGCTTTTGTATCTAAAGAAATATGTAATAGGTTCATTTATTCAGTTTTATAAATATCCATAATTAAAATAACAGCGGAATTTAACCGAAAACAAACGCCGCATAGTTTTTTTTTTTCGTAAATAATAATATAGATTAGGTATGTTTTCTTTTAGTAAATAATATAGATTATGTATGCATATATAAATATGTTTATTTTCAAACAAATTATAATATTGTCTCGCATTCGGTAGTCGATTAACGAAACTCGCTACGCGAGTCGACCGCATTGTGGCTTGAATTTCGCGAGACGAGTCGTTCGCATCTGCGACTCTTCAAAAACTCGCCTCGCGAGTCGACTGGCATTAACGTGCAGTGGCGGCGCTACACCACTCGTGGACGTCGGCGACATCAGGTTGCGAGGCCTCTTTTAATAACTTGTAGGCAAAACTTTTGCGAGGCCTCTTTTAATAACAAACTTTTTGTTTGCGAGGCCCTTCAGGCGCGAGGCCGTCGGTGGTCGCCGACGTCGCCGACGCCTAGCGCCGCCACTGTTAACGTGTTAATTACACCGATAAAGCAGTAGAATAAAATCATGAAAAAAATTTTTTCTAGGATTTCTCTACACACATGGATGTATTTTTTTTTTCTCGTTTATCTCATATTGTGGGGTGTCGTTGGATAGCGCGTTCAAAATTATTGTGGCTCTGAAAACCATTTTTGTTTTTGTTTTTGGGATCAGTTTACGAAATATTAAGCTTTAAAATGCTAATTTTGTATGTGTCCCTTTCCTTGCCAGCTAAATGATTATTTTTGGAAAAAATTAAAATTCAAATATATCTTCATTTCATAGGTTATTAACAACAATTGAAATATGTCACAATACTTAAAAAAATTACGTTTTACTATTTAGCTTTATCACTTTACTACTCTTTCGGAGGGGAGTTTTCCCTCAAGAAGAACGAGCAAGGAACTTGAGGGTAGGTTTTTTTTTTAACTTTAAATACATTATGTAATACAATCAAACATATATAAATTTTTAACATAAAAAGCAAATCCGCTAAGAGCCGAACTGGTTATATCCATGAATATTTATCCTCTAAATATTTACAAATTGCGTGATACCCTGTTTTTAACAAGCAATTGCTTAATAATAATTTTAAAAATTTTAAGGGTAGAATTTGTATATTTTCAGGGATCTTATTGAACACGGAGCCCCCTAAATAAATTTGTGACTTTATCTAGTCAACTCACATGCAAACACAGTTTATTTTATTTCTTGTATTGAATTTATACCTATCACTATTTTTCTCGAAAAGTTCTATATTCTTTTTGCATGTATTAAATTTTCATATGTAAATTGAGATGCCAGATTTGAGATCTCAATTTTCTTAAACTTAGTTTTAAGATACTTTAGGCCCAAGCTTGTAAATAGTGCGAACTGCCTGTGCTTTTACAGCACGAAAATTCTATTAATATCTGCGGCATGATTCCACAGCAAGATCTCGCATGACATCAAGCTATGAAAACAGCCAAAATAGTGTTATAATATATATAAAAAATTCACGGTAGTAGTATATATAACGAAGTTAAAAGAAAATGTGTCAGAGCTAAATAGGCTTTACAAATTACCGAGTAATAGTCGACTAATTTAAAATGTAGTTCGGGAAGTAAAAAGCAAAATTTCGTCCAAATTGTTGTTGATGTTGTTAGGTGTGTAAAAAAAGTAGTAAATATAAGTCTAAGAACCATACAAAATTATGGAAACATCAAATCCTTAACATTCCTCCCACATGGGCCCGTTATTCGACTTTATCAGCGGTTAAACCGTGAACTCGAATTACATCAAAATATTTTTAGTTCTTAGATTAATAATAGACACATTACGTCATTATTGTATTCTTTTTGTATTAACATTACCACCCATTCCAAATGCTGATTCATCCTGAGAAGAATGGACAAGAAACTCAAGGATTGCTCTTTTTGGTTCAAAAATAGTGGATACTGAATTGTTTCGTAAGTTAAATTAATAAGCTCATAGTATCAAACAAAAGGTGTCCTTTTAAGTCTGCATATTGAGACGAAAACAACGAAAACCTACCTGCGCGTGGCTCGACATGCACTTGGCCGGTGTTTTTTATTAGTTTTAAAACTATAGCAAGTATCATATTGAATATCATTAGCATAACTCGCATGGTTTGTTTATGTAGATTATATTTATTAATATTCATTTTGATAGGCATCTATTTTTTTGACATAAAATGGGCCGCGCCACTAAATCCGTCAATAAAGTATTTTAATACCGCACAGCACTATGTGCTCATCGCTTGAAGGTGTCATTATAAGTTGTTTTATTTTATTTATTTATTGTTTTGTTATATAAAATAAAATACTTATTTATTTAATACAACTTTAATTCTTTTTTATCAGTTTTAAGGATAAAATGAACATAAAATTAGATTTTGGTTTAGTTATTGTGAGAAACTAAAATACTGCTGCTTCTAAGGTACTTATACGCAGTATGTGTATAAAACAACTATTACATGCTTTAATCGACAAATACACATTGCCTAGATACATGAAGGTAAACACAAGGTATGACTAAGCGTAGTGTTTCGATAGACAATAAAAAATTAAAAGACAATGACTGATGACATCAAAAATACACGTTAAATAAATAACTATTTCAGACTCGTAATCAATATATGGTGACAGGAAACAAATTTAGGTGTTTTGAATTTGTTTTTCATTATTGTGTCATACCACAAGAGTTCAGAACGAAATTCGCTAGGGACTGTCGGCACAAGTTTCGAATTTGAAAAATATGTATTTCCCTTCTGCTTTCACGGTCGTACACGTATTGGACAAAATCAAAAATGGTTGTGTTTTTTCTCCTGAATTGTTCGAAATAAAAGGGAGAGCGAAATATATCACAATACCTTTAATTTGTTCACTGAAAGCAATGTTCACGATTTTTTATTTATTCACTCCTTTCATATGTTCAGACCTATTTCAATTCCCATTTGTGACGAAAATTGTTGTTTTTACATTGGTTTTCCAACATTTCATTCTAATTATAATGTTTCATAGACAGAGGGAAAGCAATAGAAACTTATTAGACGAGTTGAGCTGTGTCAACAGAAATACCGAATACGGTTGCACCACCGGCAAAAGGGGGCGGTTTTTCCAAATATGTATTGTGGTATGGGTGGCGGCCGTCATTAAAATGTGTATATACGATTTGATTGTAAATTTAAAAAACGTACAAGCGATTGAAAGCCTACTAATGGGGCTTTGGTGGAGTACGTCGTTGTGGATTCAATATTAGCTTTTACTGTCCTCTTGTTTATTGCTGCATTGCATAATGGAAACAATTGATCGCCTGCAAAACAAGATTCAAGAATGCATATCGTATAAGAAGTTACATGATTACGAATTACTCACTAGCAACATTCCGTTGATTGACGACGAATTTGAGAAGAAATTTTGTGATTTCATCCATCAAGTTTTCACAGGGTTTGGAAAATCTTATAACGCTCTCTGTCGGAGCGTTCACATTTTCAACGAAGTTGTCGGATCTTTGGTATGTAAATAATTGATTATTATCTAAAAGTAAGTTAATAAAAGAAATGCAGAGACATATTTCCTGGAATATTTTGTGTTTTATAGGTAATTAGAAAGCAGATTTGTTTATTAATTGTATTAAATAATTATTATATATTTGAATATTAATTGTGCAAATACGAATGTGGGTACTTAACTGCAAATTTGTGCATTATTTCTGTAATGCATATGCTACAGACCGAATAAAATCTTATTTAGTGTCAATTTTTATACTTTTAAGAATATCCACATTACTATAAAGTGATGTCACAAATTGACAATTGATTTATACTTATAAGGTTTAAAGTGCTCAAACGCTTATGACGTCTGCTAATAAATTAATTAAGAACGTTACCCCGAACCTCGAAATTACTGAGATATCAAAGATTCCTTTTATATACCTATATTTTTAATATCATGAAAATGCCGTTGAAAGACTTAGGTATTTGTTGCAAATTACATACCTACATATATTTATATACTTACAAAGTCCTTAAAATAAAGTAATTGAAAATCGGAAAAACGGTTAACCCTGCAGGCGATCCCTAAAACTTCCCCTTATGATAATTACCGATGTGTCTTTGAGTTGAGTTCTTTAACTTAAAAATATAATCGATGAGTTTTTGAGCCTTTCGAGCTTAAAAATTTGAAAGACGTTTGACCTTGTAGGCCATCCCTGTAACTTCTTATTACTTTCGGGCTCGAAAAATTCATAAATAAAGTAGGAGGAAATTATTGATTTCCATTTCATTTCATTTTATTCCATTTCATTTCATTCCACCATTCTCAACTTATCGTCTAGACTAATGTTGACGAATACACGTATCTTGGTCTAATAATATCTCCGAAAGACCTCACAACAAAAGAGATTAACAAGAGAATTGATCCGGCTTGAAAAATAAATTGGTCCCTGAAGGAAATAATGAAAAACCTGCATATACCCACTTAATATATAAGTAAATAATAATTAATTATGTTATTATAAATTAATTATGTAAATTAATTAAAAATAACAAGAAAAAATATTCGATTCGTTTATACTACCGATTATGACATACAGATATCAAACATGGAGTTTGACAGAACATAACATAAACAAACTAGAACTGCCAATTTAGTAAGGAGAGGAACATGCTCAATATGAAACTAAGAAACAAAATAAAATTAAAAACAATTTGCAAGCAAACTCAAATTACGAGTATGATGTATTGTCTGGAAAAACTAAAACGGAGGTGAACTGGCCACTTGATGAAGAACAAAAAAGATAAATGTGACAATGACGTAACCGTCTGGTGTCCTAGATAATAGCAAAAAGAAAGAAAGGGAGACAGCGTCGTAGATGGGAGGACGACATCAAAAGTATAACAGGCTTTACGCGGAGAAGGAAGGCACATGATCGCACTCTGTGGCGAGCTTTTGGGGAGGCCTATACTGGAAAGTAACATAATCTTCGCGAAACTGGTGTCCAATAATAAAATTTAGCATATTAGAAAATTATGTATTACATAGAATTGTGGAGTAAATGCTATTGTTTTTATTATTATCGTTGGAGAGGATTTATAAAAAACTGCTTCTTTACCAATTATTTTAAGTTACATATCAATGAATTCCAAAATCTCACCAGTTCTTCTTCTAAAAAAAAACCATGATCGTTACAATTTGCAACAAAATCGGTTGGTTCGTTCAAGAGATATGCTTATCGAAAATTAAATAATAAAATTTTTTTTCAAAATAACTAGAAATCTTTGATGGATTGATGTTCGGTACTCGGTCATCAGATTATGATAAAAAAAAACTACGTGGAATGCCTTCAAGCAAATTAAAATCGAAAAACTCCTTCGAATGTACTGGAAAAAAAAAGTATATATCTATATGTTTTTTTTAGTCAAGACTTCGAGCTGAATCGTGGGCTATATCATGTGGAAGTTATTTTGATTGCAATGATAACAGAGGAGATGAAAGTAATGAGTTTCAAGGCGCAAAAATAATAAAATAAAAGTAATAGAAAATATACATATTTTTTTATAAATATATATTATTATAAAAAAGTAACACACGATTGTTTCTTTTACTTAATTTAGTATGTAGAAAAAAAATGTGGAATTTCATTTGTTCCGAATCGAATGACACCTCAATCAATTTTCGGTGAAAAATAACCGAAAAAGTGGAAAATGTCACTTGTGAAAGAGACATTAGTGAATGTTAGCGATCGTTTTAGTCTATTTTACAACCCCAAGGTGACGTGTAGTGTTAAATACCTACTAAAAATAATATTTTTTTTATTATAAAATTTTATTGTAATTAAGTGACTACTAGATGGCGCTGGGGCAGAAATTGACACTCATTGGCAGTTGATACTTTCAAATCGATTAGCTTTAACTTTCTCAAAGCATATCAAAATAAAAAAGATGTAGAAAAAAAAACTTTACAAAAACCTTACTAGACGTAAAACATTTTTTAACTACCCGCGTTAATCAGGAAGATACTGTTTTCAATACGATTTTCGAAAATCAAGTTTTTCCCTGATATTGACGTTCTACGAATACGGGTCATACGAATCTATAACTTTGGACCATTTTTCGAATGATTTCTGTATAGCTGTGTGTGTGTGTTGCGTGCGTGCGTGCGTGTGTGTATATGTAAACCTCTCATAACTTTAGAAACGGATTAACCGATCGAAATGCAGTTTACGACATTCGAAGTGATGTACTCATATTAAACTTCCTCAAAATTTGAACCAGTTTTACCATGTGGATTTCGAGAAATCCTTAAAATGATGGATTAAAACTACATAAAATTACACTACCGATCAACACCAAAATTTAATTAGTTGTTTTCTGCAAACACTTCCATCGATTGTCGCACGTTGTTTACAAATAGTTATCGTTGAAGAATTTTTTTCATTAAACTGTTGTTTTACAATATTTATTAACCTTCTTATGAATTCCAAAATCTAAACAGCTCTTCCCCTTAAAAGAAAGTCGATTGTTGCAAATTGCACCAAAATAGTTCAAAATGGCTTGTGAAATTCTTGATGGGTTGATGTTTGGTACCCAAGGCACATCCTTTTCTTCTTAAAAAAGCTGCGCCAAATGCCGTAAAACGGGTCAAAATCGAGCAATGGGTTCGAAAAATGTTGTAGTTGAACTATACAAATAGAGGTTTATTTTTAAATGACCTCAGGTTTATGAACTTGCATAGCTCAAAACGTGTTATTACTTGGGAGCTCAAAAACACTTCGATGAATAACATAGCAAGAAGGTATAGGGATGGCCTGCAGGATCAATAGTTTATCAGATTTTATTATTAATGCTTTATTTAAAAAAGTTACACAATTAGTTTAAAAGATATAAAACATTGTTCCGTCCTATAATATGAAATACGTGCAGAACAAATCAAAATTAAAGGTACAGATTTGGAGCAAATAAGACTAATTATCACTACTAACCATTAAAAGTTTTTAATTGCTATATACACAAATTAAATTAAATTATCGAACGGAAGCGATTTGTAGTGGTTACCAATATTTTCGTTTTCGCTCATATAATTCTATCCCTTTTTGTCCGCCAGACGTACTCGCTTTTATATAGAATAGACTTTATGTTGATTGAAGCATATTGAAGTTTGATGGAACGTTCGAAAATCATAACTATACATCTCACCACTTGTATACTTTTAACTTACAAATTAATCTAATATGACAAAATTTTTCCATTATTATTTTGTTATTAAGTTTTCTCGTATGGAGCATTTAATTAGTGATTGATTGTTAACAAATTTTGGAACGAACATATTATTAAATAATGCTTTTGTACAAAAAAAATCTTCGAAATTTGTAATTTTATTATTCTTTCAATGATTTAGAAATTCTTATTAGATTTTTTAAGATATGTACAAAGTGAAGGCCGGATATGAAACCTCCTATATTGACGTAATGCTTTATTTTCATTACAGATGTTTATTTTCGTAGCGGGGGTTGTTATATTTCAGTTGTCTTTGATTTATGCTCTGGCATTGAACCCAAATCAAAATGTAAGTAAAGCCAATAAATATCACAAAATTACCTGACCCAGCAGATATTTTATCATTTTCAGTTTATTTTTTGTTCATTTTGGGTAAATTTTACTAAGGTTTATTTTTTAAGTATGGAAACATATATTACGTTTTGATTTTTAAAAATGAAATTCATTTCTAACTCATTCCATAAATACAAAACATGTTAATGATTTGTTTATCACATCGCTATCGGATTGTATCATAGCTATGAACAATCGTCTCAACGAAACAAATACATCGTTTCATTAGATTTCTATTATTCAAGTTGCTCATAAGTTATACGATTGCTGACAGACGCACCAGCGATTGTATATCAGGTTATAGAAAATATTTGTAAAAAGCGGTTAAAAAAATGTTGACTGGTTCTTACTAAAATTAAAAATTCGATTACTTCAGAAAAAAAACATGGACCTTCTAAATTTTATTACTTTTCCTCATTTTTAAGGACAGAAATAAAATATTCCCTAACTAAAAAATGGATCAACAATATGAACATTTCACGCACTGATTTTGTATAATTTCAATGTCGATTAAAGGCTTTATTCGAAATATGTCGAAAGACGTTCAAAGACAAAAGACTTTCTAAAACAACTGTTTGCCACTGGTTCAACGAATTTAAAAAAGTTATAACATTATCCAAAATATTATATGTGACTTATGTGAATGTGAAATATCTATTTTGAATATCTAATAGAATATTAAACACTTTTATTCTCGAACCTTTCCTAAAGTGGTAAAAATAAAATTTCAATACAATTCCTGTTTTACCGGTAGACAGAATAATAACTTAGGTGGGGACATTCTGTCCGGCACAAACATCATTACTTCATAGACTTAACGATGATTTACAAACAATGATATTTTTCAGAATATGTTGGGAAGATTGACGCAGATTATACATATAATAATACTAACTCTTGGCATAATACTAGTGGCTATGGGCGGTGAGAGCGTACAGGGTGCTGCGACTGATCTGAGGCGCTCCCTGACTCGACTCAACAACGAAGTGGCTCAAGGTATAGTTATTTAAATTATTTTTATTGCACATTGCTCATATAGAAAAAATTATAATTATCAGAATACCCGCTTCCTCAAAAATTTTAGAATAGGACTTCATTTGTTTTTATTGTAAATGTATATGTATTTCGTTTAAAAAATTTTAAAATTAGAAAGTTTCGTACAATCGGGTATGATCTGATCAAATTTTCATTTGTAAGATCGTACTTGGAAATTGGATTTACGATATTGTTTACAACTAGAGGTGACAAAGATAAAAAAGTAAGCATGATACGTATCAAGAGTCATAGATATAAAAACGTGAAGCTGACACAGCAAACGTAATGAGTTACGAGAAAAGTTCAATATAAAAATTTTGTCTTTTTAACTATTTTTTAATTTATGTTCTCAACCTCTGATTGTAGAACAATTGACTCTGACTTCAGACTATCAGAAATGGGAATGCAATTATAAAATTGAACAGGAAGGAAAGTGATACAGAGCCTTATTACGGCTTAAAAGGTAGACGATGGAGTAATATTAGATACTATAAATTCTCCAGCAGTTACAGTAGTAGTGGCGTTTGATTTAAGTATTCTGCTTATTGAAATAAAGAAACAGATTCGTTGAAAGGAATAGGAAACGGAGAGAACTAATTCATCTGCACGTTAAGTAATTCTGCTCCAGGAAAAAGTGAAAGTTATTCTTCAAAATATCAAATGGAAGCAGAAAATTAACAATGTAAATAATTGGCTTGAAAATAATGAGTCGGTAATTCGATTATTACCGACTTACGAACGACCATCTGCTTTTTGTGATCGATGATCACGAAAAACAGATAACGCAAGCCTCAGAGATAATACACCAGCTGGAATGTAAAATTGGGAAGAGAATTTCTGTAGTGTGGTATATGGTAGCCATGCTGTCTTTAACTTGGCTGCAGGACGAAAATGAACCAGTTCGACCGGTGAAATTATGTTCTGTCACAACTTCTGCTGTTGCGTCTTGTTTAGTAAGTGAAAGTTCACTCCCGTGAACTCCTCCTCAATTAGCCCATTCCCCCATTAGATATTCCATTGCTACTTAACAGGTCGATAATATACTCGTAATCCCTCTGACGTTACTTGGTGTACATGGATGGCTGTGACGAGTTACTCTCTGATAGCTCGCATACTCGTTTGGCACTCAAGTTGCTATATAAAAATAAGTTGATATTGTTATTCAAAGTCCTACGATTAATTGGGACAGGTAGCTCCGTAAAGGTACAATTCAACATATCCTCGTTTGATAAAATCTTGTTGTATATATAGTTGACAAATATGAAACATATTTACCTTGAGCAGCTTAAAAACAGAGAAGATCAGCGCCACAACGAATCTTTGCAGCAGAGGGTTATTAAATGTGAGAATTTGCTCTGCAAGGTATATTAAAAACAGGTGCTAAAGTTTGTACATAATAAGACCTTCCGTGAAAACCTTCCGTTCACAGGATTCAGAATACGATGGTTCATAAACTGGGGGGTAGAGGTAGTTCGACAGGAGTATTATCTCAATATACTTTGAAAAATAACTGATTAAGAGAAGAACAAAAGAAGAATTTCATGTAAGCTGTTTTCAATGTGGGGAATCACGTTATTTTTGGACCGACTGTACAAGACGTGGTAGAAGGAGGATGAATGATGATGAGAAAGCTCTACTACGCGGAATGCGACTTCACTGCCCGGTAATGAAGCAAGAAAACATAACCACTGTGGGCCGAGTGCGAGGTGGTTACCGTGAAGTAACAATTATAATCTCGGAAGTTTGCAACTGGCACAGTGTGGTTATAAAGGGTAGGATTAATAAAACGTTGTTAGTGTGCAATGGGCATAGGCATCTTTTGTATCATCATGAACTCATGGCTTGTAGGTTGTTTGAATTTTCGGAAATCTTGAAATACGTGTTTTTGAAAAGAATTTTTTTATCGCATGTTATCCTCTGCACACTTGGTGAATGATAGCTTCACCGAAAGAAAGTTTGACTGTCAAGAAACTTTTGCTATAGTATGTGTGTATGTGTGTGCGTGTTTGCAAGCGTATTCCTACGTATAGGTATATTACATTTTTTAAACAATTGTATATAATAAATATACATATTATAAATAAATAAATAATTATAAATATGTGCAATCTTTGGAGTAACTATTCTCAAAGATTTTAATCTATTTCTTTGTGTCTGTTATTTAATATTGTTGCAAAATAACAGTAAATAAGTGCAATAAATCTTGTTTGTTTATGTCAGACGTGACATGTTACGACATGTTGTTCCGGATGATTCAAGACCTTTCAGGAAGTTGATTTAAGGAGTATAAATAGCAATGTGCGGCAGGCAGGAATAGAGTTTTATTACTGCATTCACAAGTCAAGTGCGACAACGATAAGTGATCAACTGCTTCTAAAGCAATTTATTGAGAGTCCGTATTTCTGTATATACGTTATCTGCTGTTCTACGAGTTCCCTTCCACCTATTCCCAATTTTTGAATCCCTAATTAGGTCAATTATTGTTTGATGTCAGAAGTGAAATTGAGATATCGAAAGGAGAATAGGACGAAAGGATGACGCGAAGTCAGACGAAGGCTCAACAGGTAAATGATGAAGAGGTAGCGGTGGCCACTGCTCCTCCTATGGTCTCGGTTGCTCCGGCTCGCTGACAATGAGCCGTGTCTGCATGCGTGCGTGCGTGCGCGCGCGCGTTTGAGTGTGCGTGTGTGTGTTTGTGCGTGTATGTGAAAAATTTTTCAACAATGTTTTCGTGGAATATTTATAATTAATTTATTCATAAATTCCAACATGTAACTAGTTCTTCCCTTTACAAACAACGTCGATTGTCATAAAGTGCATCAAAATCAGTCAGTTTGTTCTAGAGGTATTGTTAACAGAATATCCAAAAAAGGATTCCTTCAAAATAATATATGAAGTTCTTGATGAATTTATGTTTTTTATTTGGTCATCTTTTCTGTTTCAAAATTATGTTGGATGCCGTAAAGCAAATCAGATGCAAACAACGCCTTCGAAAATTAATGTAGTTGAAAAGTTTAAGTTTTTGAGGTCGAAAAGCCCATAAGCAATATTAATAATTCAAGGGCCTCAAAGGCACATCGATAAATATCATAGTGGAAAGTTTTAGAAATGACATGCAGGGTCAACCATTTATCAATTTTTTTTTGTAATTTTCATATTATAATCAATTACTATTTCTTGTTATGTTTCAAAAACAATATTTTAATACGCGATTCAGTATTGAATAAAACCACTAACGATGCACTTTTGTCATCTTCGTAATGATTCATTCCGTAGGCACAAAATAAATGTGTGAACGAATTGTTTTGTTAACCTTTGGCCACGCTAAATGAAATTCACAGAATGCAAAAAATCTTGGCGTACCGAAAATAATAATTTACTTGATGTTTTCAAAACATATGGGTTCATTAGGATAATATTTTTAAATAGTGGCATAATTATGTTGTCTTAACATTTTTAATGACTTTGGTCTTAAAACATTTGATTTCCTTTTTAATTCCCGAAGTAAATAGGGGGATGTTATAAGTTTGACGTGTGTATCTGTGTGTCTGTCTGTGGTATCGTAGCTCCTAAACAAGTGAACCGATTTCGACTTTGTATTCTTGTTTGAAAGATGCCTTGATTAAGAGTGTTGTTAGTTATGATTCAAGGAAATCTGTTCTAGCGTTTGAAAATTATCAGTTCTTCTCTAGTTGATGAATGGATGTAAGCATCTTGTGCAGGTCTGATAGAATTATATTAGGTATTCTCTTACTTTAACTATATGGCAAATCTGAACTAATACTGCAGCATCGCATGGAATTTGTAGGATATCCAATCCCCCACCAACTTCAGCAGAAATATTGTGTTTGTAATTATTGGAATAGTCTCATAAATAGATTACAGATAGACAGAGGTTAGAGAGATAGAGTAGTTTCCGCCAGCGGCTCTTCTCGTGGACATAGATCTTGATCCTGATCTCGATAACAATTTGAGAATCACGGTCCCGCCAATGATTCCGAAACTAGTATTAATATAAATAGATTCCGATTCTGGTCCCATATTCTGGCAGTGAATATTATAAGACAGGGTGGTATATGGAAGACGAATTACGAAAGTGCGAGTCATTTTAAAGGAATTAAGTTAAATAATGATTACGATTTTTTTAAGATGGAGTAGGGTGCATAATACAGTATGCTATGAATTGCATACTACGAAAACAAGACTAGGGTAAAATATAATGATGCATTTTTTTTTACTAATAACATCATAAGTCACATTTGACACAAGTATTTTAAAAATTAAGATACTTTTAAATAGTAAATTATAATACTTAGTTCAAATTTGAAGTATCGAAATCCTGCTTCACGTCTTTTTTTGCTATTCTGCTAAAGCCGAGCTGTTATGATGATTATTAAAAAGTTTACTGTGGTTGAGTTTACAAATGGGAAAACCCTGCAAGATCTTCATGCGACTTAAGACCACGTAAACTTAGTCTCAAATCGGATTTTTTTTATTATGATACCTTGCAAATTATGCAAATAGTTGTCGATTATAGATATCTACTAGTAATCCATAAAGTTTAAAAAGCGTGAAATAAAATTAAACTAATCAAAATCCCTGACACTAACAATATCTCTAGATGTAAAAACACGGTCAAGGGCATGTCGTATCATGCTCACTGTAAGGTTTCGAAGCAGTTATTATAAATGCACTCTAGGTGAAAAAAATACGTTGTCATACTTGTTTCCGGTACATAATAAGCATAAGCATTTTAGTCGTCTATAACTAGAGAAACGAGTAGGTATGTCGGCTATTACTCTTAAAGTAGTTTAAATTAAATAGTACTAGCAAAAGAGTGTATCTTCGTGGACCTTATGTCCTTTTGTTGAGAAGTGCAGTTTTTGGCAATAACTCAAAAACGATATATTCGATCATGTTCAAAATAATTTTCGTTCAAAGTATTTATTAAGAATTATCTTTGTAATTTTTTCATATTTTTTTGACATATCATTTTAAAAATAAAGAATGAGGGGACACAATTTTTAAGTGGTATTTTTGAAAATATTCTATTATTAAAAAAAAAAATGCTTAGAAATCTTAAAGTGTTTTTAAAAGAACTGCCAAAATATGTCACATAGTGAAGTTTGCTGAAAAATTTTTTTCAGCTTCTGTTACATGTATGTAGTGTCACCCTTCCCCCCTAGAAATATTATTATATTTAATTACTAAACTAAGTAGCGGCTTACACAAGGCACCTAAACTTTAAATTTCATCAATATACATCTTGTGGTTTGTGAGAAAAATACCTGTGACATACGGATGGATGGACATAACGAAACTATAAGGGTTCCCTTTTTGCCATTTTGGCTCGGAACTCTAAGAATAGTGCACATTGGTCCTTTAAGTTCAATATAAATAGTAGGTAATATTTTGATCCAAGCCTTGTCGTGTCAGGAGACCATGAAGTTTATAAATAAACTAACGAATACAACCAAAAAGAATAAAGTATGAATTTAAAATACAAGTAAGCGATTTAGGTATCGTAAGTAAATATTAAAACTTCAGTATCTGTAAGTTTTAAAATTCTAACTAAATCGTAATTTAGAGGACTCCCAACACGACGACTCTTGGATTTAAATAATATTTAATACTTAAAGGGCTAATACGTATTATTCGTAAATTTTTAGAGATACTGTTTGTGTCGGTGTATATAAAATTTTTAATTTAAGTTTTATTAAGTTGCCAGAAGAGACCTTTATAAAAACTCTGAGTCACACGTATTGTTTTAGTCAAGAATAACCGCTTACTTCAAAGTAAACGGCTTACTTCAAGCGTTTTTAGATAAAATGTGGAATTTTATGTAGAAATAAATTTTTTTTAGACAAAGTATGAATGAGGAATCATTCTACGTAGACATGAAAATCTACCTTACTTTTACTTTTACACTTGTACAAAAAAAATCTTTTCTGATAGTAATAATTTTGGCATCTACTTTTATGTATATGTAGACTGGCCGTTTTCTTTTATTTAGTTATATCTCTTTGAAAATATAAGTTACCTAAATAATTTTAATTCATTTTTATTAATTAAGTTTGGTAAAACCTCGTTTTTTATTATATTTTTATAGATTTCAATGGCGGTGCCAGTTTTCGAGTTTAGTGATTAAAAAACACTCAAACTTCTGTGTCAGTCTTTGATTGTTTAAAAATTATTATCCTTGAAAACTGAAGTACACAATTGAAAATAACCTACAATTTGACTGATTGAATGATTCACGTGATATTTTCTTTCATCTAGTATAATTTTTAAGTCTAGACTCAAATTTCCTACTAGAAAAAAAATACACTTTTCGTCCGAATTCACTACAGCATGGAAACCATACTTTTAATGGTCATGCCACAGTTTTGTTAATGTTGCACATATTCTACGCAATTAATTTCTAATTTCATAGTATTAGGAACCAAGTCAGAGAAAACTAAAAGCCTCTTCAAAAATTTCCTCTTTATTATTCTCGATATAATATAAATATCAGTAATTTTTATATACAACGTCTTTACACAATTTGCGTATGCTACTATAGTTGATTTTTTTTTTCTGTTCCTATTTGCACGAGAACAATACAGAATTAAAGGAAAGTTTTATTGAAGTAAGACTAAATGGTGTAAGTTGTAAAAGAGCTATACAGATCCAAATAGGAAAAATATGGTTCAGTCGCTTTCCGCCTGTGCTTTATAACAAGGATACAAATTTAATAATAACGGGCATATGTTAACATCACTCGCATAAACGAAACGACTCCATTAATATCTTGTCAAATGTCTTTTAAAAAAACTCGTATTGATCTTGGTTGATTTATATATTTTATTTCGTCCACAGACAATCGACTAATTTCCGTATGCAAGTCATTGCGTTCCCTGCTGCGCGCCATGTCCTCGAGCCGGCTCAGCGTGAGCTCGTGCGGCTTGTTTTACCTGCGCATGAGTCTCGTCACTGGGCTCATCTCTTTCACCTCCACATACGCCATAGTCGTACTCCAACTCACGAATTTGATATAAATTAAGATTTGCAATTATTTATATCCATAGTGCACGTGGTGTGGGTTTTGTGTGACTTTAATATATATTAATATTATACCAGTGTGGATTTTATTGACTATCGAACTTGTTTTTTACAATTTACCGTTCGTAGAAGTGTTATTAAAATTATTAAATAGTAATCACCGCGTGATATCGTTCTAATGCATAATTGGGAATTTGAAAAAAAAAAATATTTATTTTTTTTATGTATTTTAAAACTTAATTATTAATTTTATTGATATGTTATTTGAAAAACGAAAAAAAAATTTTTTTCAATTAATTATAAGCGATTAAAAATTGATAACATTAAAAAAAAAAATCACGTGACTGTGAACGCGCCACGATTGGCCACCATACTTGTGACGTCATAATGTTATAGCAATTCCATAACAGTGCAGCGTTTACAGCTATTATAAGTAACTCGACAAAACATTGTAAATTTACTATTAAAAACGATTTGTTAAAGTGAATTTCGTTCAGCTATGTGTGATACAGGATTTATAAAAGCAAATTCTGATAATATTCCTGATGTTGATATATTTATGATCACCAATTTTTAAAAGTGACCTTCGGTTTAATTCTGCCGAAGTTCGAGGTGCCAAGGCATCAAGGTAAGTCTGTTAAAAATATTATAAACCACAATATCTGAGTATTAATTTTTTATTGAATATAATTACTTATTAAATTAATTTTATCATTAATTTTATCTAAATTAAATCATTTTTTCCGGAGTTGTCTTTGTAGTATTTGTACATAATGGTACAAAACAAGAGCGGTAACTTTTGAGATTTGACATTTTTATATATTTTTGAGTATTTAACAATGACAGAATAAAATAAATCAAAACTCAAAAAGCACTACACTTATTATCTCCGTATACTACTACGAGTGACAACTAACATTATGACGTCACACGCACTCGGATTTGTTCGGGAGTTGTCGGCGCGTCTTCGGTACTGGATTCAAAATTAATTTTTATTTTGATATAGCTTTTTAATTATTGCAGAAAAAAAAATAAAAATTGTTTTGTTATAAAACTTATATATGATCTTTCCATTTTTCGAAAAAAAAATTTTTATTCAAAAACCCAATTCCTTGATTAATGTCAATAAAGTTGTGTTATACTTAGAGTTTGTTACAATATTATAACATAATCATATTTTATCATTATTTGACAACGTCTTAAATTAGGTTCGTAAAAGGTGTAATTTTTATAACTATGAGTTCCATAAAATGTATTGCAAGTTATTGTATGTATATGTATATAAATAATGTATTAATATTAATAAGAGATTCTGTGATGTTTTAAATTGTTACTATTAACTACTATACGAATGAATATTATTATGATTATTATTGTCAAATTTATCGTTTGTACAGTTCGTAAAAGTGTTATTAAAATTATTAAATAGTAATCACCTTATAGTTTTAATGCATAATTACTTGATTAATATTAATAAAGGTGTGTTATACTTAGTGTTTGTTGCAATGTTACACTATAAGCATATTTTATCATTATTATTTTCAAATTTATCGTTTGTAGAAATGTTATTAAAATTATTAAATAGTAATCACCGCGTGATATTGTTCTAATGCATATTTGCTTGATTAATGTCAATAAAGACGTATTTATACTGAGTGTTTGTTGCAATATTATATTATAACCATATTTTATCATTATTTTTACCATTTACTGTTCGTATAAGTGTTATTAAAATTATTAAATAGTAATCATCGTGTGTTATAGTTTTAATGCATAATTGTTTAATTAATGTCAATAAAGATGTGTTATACTTAGTGTTTGTTTCAATATTATACGATAATATAACCATATTTTATCATTATTTTATACAATTTACCGTTCGTAGAAGTGTTATTAAAATTATTAAATAGTAATCACAGTATGTTATAGTTTTAATGCATAATTGCTTGATTAATATCAATAATGATGTTTTATATTTAGTGTTTGTTGCAATATTATACTATAACCTTATTGTTCCATCATTCTTTTATCTGCAATTTCTAGATGGTTGCATCCTGTAAAAAGAAAAGCAGAGAACACATTATGCTTGTTAAAGTACAATGCACAAATCAATAGTTTTTAATATCAGCGTCTACCCGCGATGCCCCGATATGGGATGGCTTCTGTTAACGACTCCATTCGCATGGACTTATATGCACAATTGTGAAGTATAAGTTAACAGTAGAGGATTTATTATGAAGTAAAAATCGTAAAGTTTTATTTTTCTATAAAGGATTACCATGTCTGTGGATATATCAACATTGGGTTCCAATAAAACCTTCGAAAACTGATGAACTGGGTGAAAGTCTTAGAAAACTGGTTATCTATGTAAATATAATCGCATTTTTTTTGTGGTATTATGTTATACAACTACGTTCAAATCACTGAACGGATTTTAATGACATTTTACACAAAGGTTGATTATGTCCTGGCATGGGAAATTGGGTACTTTCACATATATATACAAAAAAAAAGATTATTACCAAAATGCTAATTTGAGACCGCGAGCTTTAAATCGCTCAGCTTACCCTCAAAGCACCAATGATAGACAACGACTAGTACGTTTAGCGCCAAGTGTGTCGCAATGCAATTGATGATAGTGTTTCAATTTTAAAAGGCAGACCATACAGGACAGCAGTTTACTTTTTTTATTTGTAACTGCTTAATGGCTTTGATGACTATAAGCGTCCTGGATAGAAGGGTTATGGTGTACAAGCAGAACGGCTTACCGTATACCGCCGACTCCATCCTTTGCGATAGTCCAGGAAGCGTTATCAAGAAAGTCTAGTGGCCACCACGACACTATTTCTTCCGCTTTTCGAAGCTTATGAGATTTCATTGTGTAATTCCGCACTTGGACCGCTTTTGTTAATTAGTTTTCACCCATATGCGTGCACCGCTGTTGTACGCTCGACGAGCCCATGTTGTATGACGTCAATACATCCTCCCCACTGCCTATAGGTTTGTTTTTTTATTGTCGGGGAATAGAGTATAAATTTTGGAATGAAAATGGCGGAAATACTTAGCGGAATATTTTCCTAAAAATAATGATTCACAGGAGCGGGAGATAACTTAAGAAATTTGGTGGTAGTAATTAAATGTGTGTAAAGATTTTCTAATGGCTTAAGCAATCTTTTTCTCAAAAATTTCTACGTTCACACCGAGTGTACACATTTATATGCAACATAATACAATAACATAATATAATAACATAATAACACAGGTAATACAGATATGGTTTTACAACTGTATTAAAAGTATATAATAGATTAACAAAACAGAATTTATAAAAAATAGTACAATGCTTACAGGATGCTGAAAGGCAGACACGATGATAGTAATCTAAAATAAAAAGCAAACATTATTATTTATTTGAAGTTCTGTGATCGTCTAAAGCAGAGGTTCCCAAACTCTTTTGTTTCATAGGCCACTTTCAAAATTTTGCTGGTTAACTTCGAAACCAAATTAATTTTCATGCACCCCCGCTTACGATTGTCGACCTCAATTTTTTATTACACCCAACGTAGACCCCCGTAGAGTCTCCCGTGGACCCTGGGGGTCCACCTGGACAACTTTGGGAAATACTGGTCTAAAGCGAAACACTTAAAATACTTCGAGCGCTAAAAATTCGAGTTGAATCGATGATCCGGCAACGCGGTTGCTTGGAAATCATCATATTTGTTCTTTTAAATTCAGGTTGTGTTGCGGCTTCGTCCTTGTACGAGCATTCGTAGATCCGGATAAATCATAGCTAGAATATAAAGTTATGTTATGAGTTAATTACACTCTCTACTTTAAGACGCTCTGCTTCGTATGTGTATGTTTTGTTTAATTCTTGTCAACATTTTGGGAATTTAATAATAGCTTTTACGTGATATATACTAGAAATGTACAGAGATGGTATTTGCTAAAACCAAATTAAATAGCAGCACAGGTAAAGCTTTACAGAAATAGTGCACCAGTTAATATAATCTATACTAATATTATAAATGCGAAAGTTTTGATGGATGTTTGTTGCTCAATCACGCCAGAATGACTGAATGGATCTGGATGACATTTGACATAGAAATAGATTATAAGTCTAAAATAGCATATATGTTACTTTTATCTCCGAAAAATATACGGTTACTGTAAGATAGATTCATTTTGCCAGAATGGCTGAACATATCTGGATGACATTGAGCACAAAGATAGATTATAGTCTGGAATAGCGCATAGTCTAATCTTTATCCCGAAAAAAATTACAGTTCCCGAGGGATAGATTTGTTTTCTTTTATTAGATAGCAAGGAATCGACATGATTTTTTTCTTAGTGGTAATTTTGGGGTCAGAGAACATTCTCTGACCTAGTCCATAAAATCATGAGCTACTTTTTACTCCAGAAAATACACGGTTCCCGTGGGATAGCGCAACATTCGTATCATATAGGAACCGAGTATTTAAAGGATATTTCATTAAAGTTCGTGAAATAGACTTTCATCGCATTATTCGCAAGAAGGATTGGCCAATTATTTATTCAGTATCGAAAAAAAATCTCTCAAAATTTTTAATATATGTATAATTTTCTTTTTACTGGAGTTAAAGGAGGTTGAATTTTGTATGAAACTTGGTTGAATTTTGTATGAAACTTTTAATGTAGCGATGTAAAACTCAAAAGTGGTGAGATGCGTCTTTCACAATTAGATTGAGGGAACGGAAGTGTGTAACCTATAAAAATGAGTCTTTTGTTGGTTTTTTTTTACTTGCTTGAACATGCATATAATTGGGAAGATTTCTGAAAAAGAAAACTGGCATTCGTGTCTGACGTTGGGTGCGTATGTTTACAATTTATCCAATCTACTAAATCGATGCTAAGAATGACTTTATTACCGAGAAATTCCTTGAGTAAAATAGACAATTAAGATATTATTCCGGCTTCATTTGTACATTTACATTGATACAGATTCTAAGAATCCTTTCACGCATAGAAAGCAACACGATCGCCAAATAGGTATAATAGTGAAAATTTTATTTAATTCTAGAATTTGCGGTTACGTTCAAGTTGGAATTGCGACCGGTAACGAAATCGAATAATTGCAAATGGGACGAAGCGCAAAATCGAGAGCCGAGACTGGGAAGATTTCGAAGTAGAAAACGGGACTAGGAACGTGATTGACCGTAGGACAAACATCAGAATCAAGATCGCGACCATAATCGGGATAAGACGAGTTTAGGCGGGATCGAGGACCGAAAGCGGGATCAGTATCGGAACCTATTTAAAACAAGACCATGTTCAGAATCGAGAATGATACAAATAGGCATCGAGAAAAGGGCAGCTAAATTATCATTACCGGCAGATATGTAATATGAAGGGATTCATTCTATTTATGCGGGTTAAGCCGCGGGCAGAAGCTAGTGGTTTATGTATGGCATAGTTCTAATAGGGAACAATAATTCAGATTAGCGAATACGTTTCAATCAATAAACAAACAGAACTGTTCTTGGATATTAGTAAAAGCAAATAGTTATAATAATAAAAATTCTGGTAAAGATAAAACTTTAAAGATTCTCTCATTGACATACTTTTTAATAGATAAAAAGATATGTATTATCGAGAGAATAATTAAATGAAATCTTAATGATAAGAAGAGACTTGTTATCAGGAGAATATGTTGGGGAAATGGTAATAATGGGTCCATTACTAAAAAAATACTAAAAAAAACTATAGTTTGGCCACACCTTTGTTGTATAATCTGTTATCAGCATTTATTACATAAGAGGTTTTAAATACTTTAATGGCACATTAGAAAAAAACTAGTGCTTGTAACATGTTATACATATGGTACCGAGGCAACCGAACATGACTTGTCTTTCGAGATTATTGTCTGAAAAGGATAATTACCCACGGGAAAAATTGCTTATGTTCATATTTAATATAGTTAATATTTAGATACATAACACATATAGTGCCACCTGTGGTTTATGATATGTAGGGGCATTTATCATTGATAATAAGTATTAAGGTAACAATGTAGTTACCTCAAAATTATATTAAATGATCTCGTTTGTCCACGTGGAAAAATAAGAAAAATATAGATAATTTGAAAAGTACATATATATTAAGTAATAAGATGCAAGACTTAAGTAGTGACCCTTCAATTGACAGTGTTTAATAGTCAAAAATTAGCAAAATAGTTCAATATTATACTGTAAGATAAAATAAACAATGTGTGTTGATTCAGAGGAACGTTTATAAAAGCTCTGGTCGTCTGCTTGGGATTAAAAATCGTATTTATTTAGTTTTTCGTTAAAAAAATGCTTCAGCCACTGTAAATCCTTTCTAAAATCAACCAAATATTTTCATATGTAATGATCTTTGAACCTAGAATAAAAAGTAATTCTCCTACAATTTTAGGCTAAATAGCTCGGGCTCTGATCATAGACAAGCGACTCATTTATGAGGGAAGCCGTGTGGAGTTCTGTATTACATATATTGTATGTCGATACCATTTTGGTTAATTATTTGTTTTTTTAGTAAATATCTTTAATTTTTGGATACTTGTAGCGATTTAGATCTACTTCATTGGCCTTTCTCTGAATGGCTCTATAATCAGGTCACACCACGATTAATTCCGAGCTAAGACTAAGGTTTAGAAGTAGGCTCTAACGGGAAAATTTTTGTTAAATTGTTCCTCTAACTCTGTTTCTCAGCGTAGTGTAATATTTTTATAACACTGAATAGATACAGTTCCCATGATATTGCCATTTTGACTCACAAATAAAAATGTCACAATAAATGTTAAGCTTGCAAAACCGCGATATGATTTGATATACATATAAATAAAGCTTCTGTCGTCGTCGATAAAATGAAACGGGTTTGTGCAATGTTGTTTGCTCGTCAGTTTACGATTGATGTTGCGCGCGAGTGGAGTGCGCGTAGTGATTGAAAAATAAGCGATGAAAATAATTATTGTAGTTTCGTGTGTAATAAATTTATTGAATTGGTCGGAGGAGGTCAGTATGATGGAATATTTTTATAAACTTTGTTATATATTCTTTGTGAACGTGATTTCGGCTGTTTTACGTAAGTAATACAAAAAACATTACTTATTATTATGTTGCATTTCCATAATAGTGTTTATTTTTGAAATAATTCCTAAACCGTTGTTTCGTACAGGTTTTTTTGTAGTTTATCATCATTAACAAGCAATTGTGAATAAATCAAAATTCAATATAACGTATGTACTTTGATAGAGAAATACATACGTATTTAGGATACGTATATATATACGTATAGAAATACATACGATAGAGAAATAAATAGAAAGAAATACGTACATTAAATATTTGCATATCTAAATATTTAATAGCAGCTGATTAAAAATCGATTATTTTCTGTACATTACGAAATAATGACTTCTTGTACATAGATATATTAATTGATTTGTGGAAAATAACAAAAGTTTCCAAATATATTCGAAGATTGAAACCTATCAAAAAATTGTTCTTGGAAATAGTTTAAGTTATGCAATTATCATAACATAAAATGAAAATTACATTACATTACATAAATTGATAATAATTGAAGAAAGTTTAATTGGGAGAAACGAAAAGATAGGACAAACAAAAATGTATTCCATAAATTCTAAAATAAGAGTTGCACAATGAACTGCGAGTGCAAGATATAATTGGTCTACCAAGGAATCTGCTAGTTTAGAACGGTCGATAGTGTTCACCGTCTTTATTATTGGACAAGCAGCAGTTTGGATATACTATGAGTTAAGAATCATTATTCCAAAAAAATGAACTTTTGTTCAGCTACACTTTAACAGTTAGTATTAGTTGTGGAAAAAAAAACAATTACTCACGCTCGTAGAACAAAGCAAACGACACTCCTGAGTTTTTTCTACCGAGAACTTTTGTGAAGTAACTAAACCAATTTTATTAAAAACAGGGATAATAAATAGAAATTTATTATCCCTGTTTTGTTATTTTAAAAAGTAGTCTGACAAGCGGTCATCAAGAGTACGTGTGCCAGATTTAATTTTTTCTTTTCCACTTTTGACGTCCTGTGAAATAAAACGGAATGTGTTTACATTGTGCATATACACTTTTAAGAATATTAATTGTTAATATAAGTAACAAAAAGATTGGAAAGGTACTTATTTTCATTCTAAGGCTCATTATTTGATTTACATACAAGAACTGATGAAATATATTTTAAATCTGTTTATTCGGATTAACTGCGCTGTAATATTGGGTGAAGGAGAACATGTAAAATATGATTCTATAAAGTAATGTAAGGAATGCTATTTTGCTATAATATAAAAAGAAATTTTTTTTTTGATTAAGACTCGAAAATAGTCCATATAATACAAGATTAATTTATATTGAATATACGTGTATAATACTATGCAATGCATATACAGGAGCGTGATGACGTACGGTATTATTGTATTGAGGTATAGTGTTATAATAGAGTTGCACGATACAGCCGTGATAGAGTGAAGCGCCATGGGAATTTTTTTAAGAGTTTTGATTCAAAAGTAAGTAGGTTACAAAATCGTTCTACATAATTTGTCGTGTCGGAACTTATCACGACAAATTATTATATTGCGTTTATTATTAAATAACAAGTCGCATATTTTGTAATGAAAAGACACGAATAAATGATTTAGGTTTGTACGTCACAACTTTTTAATGTCAACACGTGCCTAAATAACTATTCGCAGCGCAACGAACATGCGTTATCAGCAAGTTGAATGCAACTCTAAACACTTCACTAGGTCATTGCATATGCATTACAATGGCACACATTTTAAGGTGCAAGATGATTTCTCAAATATTTTAGAAGTCATTATAGTGTCTCGTATTGTTTAAGAAGAATTAAAGAAGTTTAAAATCGATGACCTGCATTATCTATTGATATATTGCAATTTTGTGACAAACTTAATTGGTCGATATGCCTAGTTTTTTTTCACAGTACAGCACGAAAATATTTAAATGAAGAAAAATCTGTTTTCAACCAGATTTCACTATTTATAAATTTTTGTATTGTTAAGTAATAAATAGAGGAAAATGAAATTTGCCGGCTTAGATTTCTGAGGCATTTCCAATGTGTTAATGGATTTCGTATCTTGTTGTAAGTCAGCTTTTGAAACGTACTCATTAACTTCATGGCATTGAACAACGATGATCTCACGCTGTATTTATTTTCTGAACTCAACCTTTATACATGCAGATCCACCTCATTTTAAGGAAGATATCGTTTAGTTTATGTCATCCGAGATAATGTAAAGACTTCAGTGATACTACATAGGCTTAAGTTGGTTCCGACATTTAAAATTTATTGCAAAATAACGTAACTCGCATGCATGCGTTCGTAAATGAACCTGAAAACCTAACACTCCGTTTTTTTTGGGTAGCCATGAAGTGATTTCGTTGAGAAGCAAACCGTTAAGTACCTGAAAGCACTACATACAGGAACGAAATGATTTATTATTCCAGAGATACAAGAACAAAGTTAAAAAAACGTTAGCGGCAAAGACATTTTCAGTTTGCAAGTAGTGCTGTGAAATTTTCTTAATGGTTCGAAATGAAATCCGTCCAAATTAGGCATCACCATCGTAATGTTCACCAGAACGAACTGTAAAATCGCAATTTGTGTACGCGAAATCGAAAATCAAATTGCCCATACATCGATATCGTTTGCGCGATTCGTTTCACCTACATCATTCTTATCTAATCCGATAACTATTCGAAGAAACGTGGCACTGACTGATATCGTACATCGCTACAAGCGCGTCTTATATACTATGAAGTGCCGACGAGAGCGATCACGTAGTTTAAATGTATCGTACGACATTATTGGCGTCCGACAGCTGGTTTCGTTGGCGTTATTTTATTGACCTTGAAACAATAATAATAAATAAAGAACAGAACGGATCGATGTTCCGTTCTGTGAAAAAGTAGCTCTAAAAATAAGGAAGCAGATATTTTATGGAAAATCGAAACCGCTATACGTATTTGTTCCGTTTTTTTTTTGCTTGTTTAAATCATTTATTCGGTTACTACGAAACAAGCTGTATGTTGTAAGCCAGAACGAGAAGCTCTTAAAAGGAAAAAAAAATTAATAGAAAAGCTACACGACCCCTGAATAATACAGCCCAAATTTTATCTCGATACTACTGGCATTTGCTATGTCTTTGTCCAAATCAGAACCTTGACCGATAGCGGTATCAAACTTGCAAACAGGAAGACAAATAGAATTGAAAGTCGAGATCGGGATCGATATCTAGAATGAAAATAAAGACAAATTCAAAACTGGGATCAAATTTACAATTAGAGTGGGACCGGGATCGGAATCGAGAACGAGACAGCGATCGGGATCTTGAATTTGTGATAGAGCGATATACCAGATGAAGAGATTCATTTTATATATACGCGGGCGAAGCCGCGGGAAAACCTAGTCTCTTAGGTAATTTTTCAAATATGCTATTGAACTGAATTATGTTGAATTCTATTGAAATTAAATTCAATATGAGGTAGCTAGAAATAACACGCTTGGTGACATCAATGGCCTATGAGTGAATACGTCAGGTTGTGAGCCCATAGCTTTTTACAGATTTCACACGCAATAGGAATGATTTTGACTTTATACCTGCTTTTAAAGTATGGATTTCTTTATGATGTTTTCCATCACCGTCAGCTAGTAATGAGTGTAGTCATCGGTACACCCTTGGATACAGCGTTCGGATTGAGAATCGACACTTTTCATAAATAGTATTTAGGAAAAGTATCGACTTTCAATCATGAAAGCGTTATATTAGTACAAAAAAAAAAATTAAAAAGTGTCGATAATTTAAAAAAAATTGAAAAAAAGAGTCACAAATTATCGATCTTCTCTTTTGGGACTATTTCAAAGAATTAAAATTTTACAAAAATGAAAAATGTTAGAAATACATTTTTTAAATTAATCTTTTGTTATCGAGTTATATTTCAATGTTGTTGTCGGGTTGAGGACGAGATGAATTTTCCTAATAAGATTTATTTTTTCTAAAAATTATTTCATAGTAGGTCTTCGCCATGATACTAAGGTCAATTTAAAATCTAAATTTCATGTAGCTCTTTAGGGAGCACTGAAAAGAGTGACTATTCACTTATTAATGTAGACTCATCACGGCCGTCTGATTAGTAGCGATGTAAATTATCTACTCACTCAGCGCTCCTGGCCTGAAGATCATTACTATGTCGCCGCAGTCGTGGAGTACCAGGTCGGTGGTGGACTACAACGAAACTTGAATAAATACGCTGCACTCATAAAAGAAGCTGCGGCAGAGGTAAGTCCAAAATATACATTGGTAGTATACGATAGACATAACGACAATGAGTGTATTGAAACTTCTTAGTGATTTCTGGAATAAAAAATAAACCGACTTTCTTCTTCTCGGTATGTCGTAGAATACGACTGAGGGACTTATGGCATATCGGCTAACACGTTCTCGTGTCCTAGGCTTCAATATTGTTTCAGTGATACATATACAAGCAGTGATACCAGGCATGACTTGCATTAACGGCTAAGAAATATGTAACGATGAAAACTATGTGTTTGAAAAGGTTTATTCAGAATTTTTAGGGCATGTCATGTTACCGACTGCTTTTTCATGCTCTCTTCTTCAAGCAATACTTTCTGCAGCAAGTAATGCAGTAAAATACTGTACGTTTTGTAGATATACAAGGAACTATTAGATACTCTTCATGATTATCTTAAAAAAAGACTTCGCAATGATAGAAATGATTAGTTCAATAGCAGAATGTCCGCTTGAAATAGGAAAAGTTATCTACTTCAATAACAATGTCAATCTTATAAGAGTTCCGTCTTTTGCTCTGGAAGTACAGAACTATTCAAAGTATCGTCCATGAGCAGACAGATCTAAATTATGGTTGCATGATTAATTGCAATGGAAAATAAAATGCAATGAACGAAAATCAATTTCCTTTTCAGGGCGCCGACGTAATCGTGTTCCCAGAAAACACTCTTTCTAGCGGATATTCTTCGCCAGTGCCCATAAACGGTGCATTAAAGAATTACCCTATACCGGCCCTGTCACGGCATCAATATGACAATGTAAGTTTTTTTGTTTTATTAGCACAAGCCTTAGAGCCTCTCTTCCACCATTTCTTTTTAAATTGATTTTTAACTAAAAGACACCTTTAAAGTAAAATTAGCTTTTCACGTCCTCCTTTTTAACGGTTTTTAGGGTTAAAACCTTTAAAAGATAGATGTGGAAACCAAAAATAATTTCAAAAGCGACTGTTTTTAAAGTCTGTTTAAAAAGAGACAGGTAGTAGAAGAGGCCCTTAGACTATATATCAGCAAATAGTACCTAGACAAACGAGCTTTGCTCGACGTCTTACGCGTTTGCCGTTGGACTGCGATAAGTTCCCGCGCAAATAGTTGCTATCTAAATATTTCATTGGAATTATGCCAAACAAGAAATGGGAAATTAAACTTTTTTTATAGCGTTTTTCCAATTTGTCCAACCAAGACAAACGTAAGCAGATAAAATAGTTTATCTGCTTACGTATGTCTAACTATATAGTTTTTATAGAAAAACAAATCTTTATCCAAAGAAAAAACGACTCAGCTATGTTTACTATATATATATATATAAATAAATAGTTGAGCCGTTTGCTAAATCGTCGTGGCATACATATACAATGGTTTTAACTTAAAATCATTTTAAGTCATCGGTTTTGGCCGTTGTCATCAGATTGATGATAGCAGCTATCAGCTCGCATTGGGCCAGCGTGGAGAGGTTCAATCGGTTCTGACCCATCAATCTGAACAAAAGATTGTGGGGCGATATACCTTATCGGTGGGGTGATTAAAACTTGACACACCGACTACGTTGTGGTGTAAAACAATTCTATTGCCGTGGATGTGCCAACGCTAGATTGTTGCTATTGGCGCAATCTTCTTTTTGTGTAGAGCAATGAAGCATTTGATGTGTATCTTTCAAATGTTACTTTGTTGTTTTACACGAGTCGATTGCAGTGATACGACAAAATGATGAAAAAATTCATATATAATAGCTAATCTAGTTTTTCGATCGAAGTTCTTCCTTATTGTACAAGAATAAAATCTCTATTAATACGTATACAGAGTGTTGTGCTTTATTGATGCTTCGCCTTTGTGAATGTCGATATCCTCAACGAACAGGAACATAACTCCTTTTGGTACATTTTCCAGGAGAGTTAACACAAATTTACAAAAAATCTTTGACTTCTAACAATCGTGTGAATTACTTAGTCACTATAGAAGGACGAGTTATTTTTTGTGGATTTCTATAAAAGTATTGCCATAACTGAAATATATAAAAAATGAGTTACTTACTTGTTCCTTGGGGGTA
The DNA here is from genome assembly GCA_005406025.1 of Eumeta japonica. NCBI lineage: Eukaryota > Metazoa > Arthropoda > Insecta > Lepidoptera > Psychidae > Eumeta > Eumeta japonica. The sequence continues at coordinate 156,341 of BGZK01000980.1, read as the reverse complement.
TTGATATGAATAATTGATTTGCTCTGAATTGCAATCTTACTCTGAATCTTTAAATTAACTGTCTTAGTTTTTTGTAGTAGTCTTAAGTGAGTGCGATTCGCTAAAATCATATAAGTAAATTTCGCTTGACATTTTGTCCGAGACCTTTCGTCTTTTCAAAGGTTTAAAGTTAATAGTTTCTTATTACATATATGTTGTGCATTACTCTTTCACTCAGCAAAAAAAAAAACAACAAAATAATAAAATTTGAAGCTTCACTCATATTTAATAAATTATTATATAAATGATTGTTTTGGTGCATCTCGTTCTCTGTTATTTGAAATAAAAATAATAATTGAAATATTTTTTCTCATTTAGGTTTTAGTGACGCTATCAGAGGCAGCGCGTGAAAATCAAATATACGTCGTGGCTAACATTCGAGAACTGTTGGATTGTGTTTTTGGTGGCGACGATAAAGGCGAAATCTGCCCTAATAAAAAAAAATACATTTTCAATTCGAATATTGTTTTCGATAGAAATGGAGCTGTTATTGACAGGTATAATAAAGAACAACATTTTTTTTATTATCTAATATTTAAAAAAAAATATTAATCTTTAAAAAAGTAGACAAAATATTTCATTATATGTTATGTAAAAAACTACTAAACAGTAAATTTTAAGAGAGAGAGAAAATCGTATGGACGAGGCATAACGCTTTTTCGTTCTGTTACGATTTTTATCAGATTTAAAAATCTAGTGAACTAAAATTTACTTTAAGTTATCTAATTACTATAATGATCACAAACGGCAATCACTTTATTAAATTTCGTTATTTAAAATGATTTTTAGTTGCAGTTAATATATTATAATGATTTCAATACAATTAAAAATATGACTAGATTAATATTTTCTTAATATTTTTGATTACAAAAACTTTGAGCTTAAAAAATATTTTATATAAATTAAGTTCTGGATAAAATTACATCATAGTTTTAAAGTACGTAAATTTCATTAATATTGCTGTGAAGTTTAACTTTTTCTAATAATAAGTAGTAGACAAAACAGGCAAATGCTATTTAAATGGATGAGATTAAATTCCTTATAACCATGATAAGGAATTTTTTTTAAATTGTGAAAACAATTTAATCAAATTGATGTCAAACATAGAGTATAAAGAACGGGTATTTTGAAAGACAAACTCAAAGAGGTTGAAAGAGTACATGAAGCCGCAAGAATTAAAGTTAAAAAATGCGTGAAAAATGCAAAAAATTCCAGCATGTGGTTTAAGGCTCCAATAATTCCGAGTCATCATATACGTATATATAAAACAATGTCGTGTTAGTTACACCATCAATATTTCAAAAATTGCTTCATAGATTTTTATGATTGATTTGTTGGATTTATCTCTGCCCCGAATAACAGAATAACTAAATAAAAATATGTAGAAAATTCGTTACCTCATAAATTTTTCGAATGCAATGCCATCTCTACTGAAATGATAGAAACTACAGTAAGGAATTTTCGCTAAATTTGCATAAAAACTATCGTTTGATGTAAAAGTATTTTCGAATGGATGTTTGTCATACGCTGACGACTGGACTGATTTTAATCCAAATTGTGTGACTGACAAAAATATCTTTATTTCGTAGGTAACCAAATACACATGAAATACGTCATTAACAAATTATTTTTGACATTACCACCCATTCCAAATGCTGATTCACCTTAACAAGAATGGGCAAGAAAATCCAAAGTTGCTCTTTTTTTACTCGTCAATACAAAGAATTGAATAATTATTAATTTAGTCGACATTCAAAAATAATATGAAGTAGCCTGATAGTCAAGCAGTTCAACCCTATTGGCTTTTCTTATTAAGATATTCAAATACGGTATGATAGCTCTTGCCATATAACTTTCTTTTAATGAAATGATTGAATTCATGAAACGGCAAATTTTGAACTTTAGTTGGGAATATTATAGTAAAAGTGCACACATTGCCCCTTAAATGGTTTGCTAACTTTGCTTAGACGGTTTTTATGAGCAGCAAGATCATTCTTATGTTTAGTGTTAATGTTATAGACGTCGTTCATTTTTTGGAACGATTATGTATTGTGATGCTAAAGTTAAGATATTAATTTCCTTAAATATTTCTCTGAAAGAGGTCTCAAATTATAAACAGCACGAATAGCTTGCTTATCCGGCGCGAAAATTGTGTTAAAATCTGCTTCCCGACCCCATAACAAAACTTCATGGGTCATGAGACTATGAGAAACACTGAAATGAACTAGTCTCGCGGTGCTTGTCTCTCGTAATCTGAGGATTCCAACGTAACTTGGCATTTAAAATAAGACCTAATAATAAGGTCGTGTTCACAATGTCCAGAACCTCGTTCTTGACCATCACGTTTCTGTCGATGATTTTAGAATTAGATTAGAAAATTTAACAAATTTCGTTTTCCTTTCATTAAGCTAAAAATTATTATTAGTACTAAACCACTCAATTATTTCAGAGATGGTACTGTTTACTCCGTCAAACGTTGGTTGATGCCTATCAGTCTTAAAAAGTAAGGAGGTATCATCAGTAAACAATACAATCCTATAACTATTCTTAACAAGATGTGTTAGAATTAGAGAGTCATGTGAGAAATAAACTAAATAGGGCCTTGCTTATTGTTATGCATAGTAAAAGTGTCACATAAGAATTGCATTTGGGTATCCATAATAGTGTTATGGTCCCTACACACGTGTACGGTGCTGAAAGTTGGATATTGTAGTAAGTTGATGTAGTGCAGTAGTCAAGATGAGATCTCTGCACAGTACGTGTAGAGTGTTTTTGAAAGATAGATACTACTCTATCCTTTAACATATAGCTATGTTAAAGGATGGAGTAGTTTGAAAGAAGTCGTAGCGACTATAGTAGAAAAAGTTATGTTGCAGTGTTTCTGTCAATTGGAAAGGATGATTCAATACTTTCAACTTTAAATTTCGTCTGTCTATTGACAGACAAAATCAATGTATAAAGAATGCATGTAATGGAAGTGTCGGTATGAGAATCTCAAAATCTTGGAAACTTTGTTACAACCAAATTCCTGAAATATTAAAAATAGCCAAATTTTAAACACCCAAAACCGATGAGCTTACACTAAATCACTGATGGATGGTAGTGAAGCAAGCGAGATATGCAACGATCGTATCATGTGGAAATCTGTGCACCCTTTTGAGAAGTAGGCTTCAGTTTTTAAATAAGAAATAAATAAAAATCTGAGTGGTCCGACATTTTAATATTTTAAATGTTTAATAACTTCATAAGTATACATTTACAATATTGTTTTCATCATCTATTTAGGTACCGTAAGATCAACTTATTCCATGAATTCAGTACAACTCCAGCGCTGGTTCCCGACCTCGGTGTATTTGAGACAGATTTCGGAGTGAAGTTCGGTCATTTCGTTTGCTTCGATATACTATTTCAAAAACCCGCCCTTCAAGTTGTTCAGAAATTAGGTCTCACTGATGTGATATTCACGAGCATGTGGTTTTCTGAGATGCCATTTTTAACAGGTGTGTAAAAATCATTAGTATTTTTTCTACTGTTTTCATGATATTTTTGCCATAAATTTTAATATTCATGAGATTATTTTTACTAGATTTTATCAAGGTTTTTTCCAATTTTGTATAAAAGTAAATTTTAATTTTGAAGTCAGTTTCCGTGCCGATTGAGTGATTTATTTTCCTATTTAGTATAAATTTATGATGTTTAGAAGGATTTAATATTGATAAAACTCATAAATTTTGTTAAAAATCACATAAATGTAGAAACAAAATAACTCTTCAATCTATTTTAGTAAATGTATTACGATTTTTTTAATGGCTGACAGTTTACTTAATTTAAAAGACAATAATTAATTGTTTTATTAATCTCCGAGATGTTAATTTTTTTAACTATTTTATTATTCAAACCCTATGCGTTTTATTCTAGTCGTACATATTTCTTTTCATTACCGAAGTCCGAGTAATATTAATGCTGTGGTCTTATTTGTAATTTAATTCGACAGAATTTGTCACTGCGGTAAGACATTACCGCAGCGACAGTGACAGTGACAGTCTATTGCAATATCCAAATCATTTCATTACAAATCAGGTGTCAATTGATTAGTTTTACGTTGTATATTATATTTGTACTATGATGTAATCTTTTGTTCCTCTGTCTTCTCTCCGTTCCTACTCTATTTACGATTTCAGTTTTGATTTTGATTGTGTTCTTGGTGTGGATTAGGTATTTCTCTGGTCTCGCTCTCTATCTGGTTTGTAAAACTGATCCCAATCCAATGGTGGCGTTGGTCTCAATAAAGTTATAATACGTAGCTTGAGATTGACTGATTCATTAGTTTCGAATAAAAGAAAAAAGAAACTGATAATATTACACTCATATATTTATAGACTAGCTGACCCGCCCGCTTCGCTGGGTAATTTTTATTATAAATAAAATGGCGAAGGATTTACGGAATTCGAAAAATGAGTAGCCTAGAACCATTTACAAATCATTCCGCATCGAATGGTCCCAGTCCCATGTCCATACGCTTAGTAGTTTTTACGTGATTGGAGAACAAAGACAAACTATTTTCATTATATATGTATAGAAGAAGAAGATATATTTAATTTTTTCCGAAGGTATAACCATATGTCAAATCTGAGGTCGGTCAATTTGATAGCTATCTCGTAAAAAATGCTGGGGTGGTTCTAAAATTTTTTTATAATCTCTTATTTAAAGCTTTTTTGTTTGAATAAATGTGTGGTGAAGCGGTTTATCGATAACTATAATAATACCTGTGTTTGCGTTGGGAGAGCCCTGTGGAATACTCAGTTCGGGGGCTCACTTTTATTTCGCCGATGCTCGTCCCAGATGTCCAGGCGCTCCCAGCCACGATCGTCAAGTGGCTCTGTGTTTCTATTTCTTATTACTCCTGCACACTGTGTTTTACATATATGTGAAGAGAAGTCTTTCCGCTTTCTCAGGAGGTGCCCTGATCTGACGTAACGATGTTAATCAAACCCTGAAACAACAGTTTATTATCAATTAAAATATGATCACTAATCCGTTAAACAAAATAAATCGGAGCGCAATCTCATGCACAAGAGCGGTCATCCGACCGAGCGAGCGCTCACTTCTGAGCCTAGGCGAGAGGAGATTGCGATGGGCGAGACGTAGGTACGTGCCGGCATGGCGGCGCGGCGACGGCGCACCGCTCGCGCATGACAACCGGCATGTACCTGGCGTCGATATACATAAGTACGTCAATTCCGCACCGACCCGAGCCTTCTGTTTAATTTTCACTTGCCCGCGCTTGAGCGATGTACATCCGATCCGAGGGAAAACGAATTAGTTTGACGTTTGCCCGTATATGTCCCCCCGTTCAGCGTCTCTCAGTTGTTTCTGTCTATGGAAGACCAACTATAATATTAAAGGGGGGAAAATGGCGCAAAAAACGTGAGTAATGACTATTTTAAAGTGTTAATTAGACGGAGAAGGCACTAGTAGTACTCAGGGTTGTCATTGTTTACTAGCGCCATATAAACTAATTTAGACTCCGTTTTGAAAGAAAGAGATGCCATATAATTTTTTATCGCTTATGGTTTATTGTTCATTTACCGATTTTATTTATTTCACTTTTAGTAATCATGTGTAATCAACTTACATAATTGAACAACTAATATAATATATTAAACATCAATAATCTACTTTTTGGCTAGAATTATATATTTTTTTTAATTTAATGTTTCTAGGATCAGTGTGTTTTACGTAAAAAAAAAGACAATCGTACATTTGTATAACTTGTAAATGTATGCTTTGAGATTGACTAATATATATTTTTTTCAATGTATAATTTAAAATTACAGCTGTACAAGTTCAAGAAGAATTTGCATACACTAAAAACATAAATTTATTGGCTGCGGGAGCAAACTACATATCTCAAGGTAGTGCAGGTGAGTTGTATTATAATTGTTAGGATTTTATGAGAAATAAAATTAATTCAACTATATTAATTCGGATTTAAAACTAAAACTAACTTTCGTCCACAGACTCGTCCGTGTAGGCATAATGTAAATTCCTCAATTTTTTGTATACCTACAGCGATTTTTCTGTCAACCGCGACATCAACCTTTATAAAGGTTTTTAAAGAATATGTTTTGTTATATTAACGACTCTCTTCTAGGTATTAGCGTGATAAATAGTACCTGTTATTATGTCTAACTGTAGGCTATCAAATGAAAAAAATTTCGTCTAAATAGATGAATTTCTTTAAAAAAAAAACGAATGTTTTTCGTGATAGCTGCACAAACAAACCAAAAAAAAAATAGAAATCACACAAATTATTGTTTTAGACTCAGAAAAAACAAATTAGCCTAATACTTATGTTTTATAAAATATCTCATTTAAATATAAGTGGTACACATACATTGTACGCATACTTTGTTGATGTTTTGTAATGGTATAAATTACTTTCATGTTTATTCGTACCTTTATAGAGATTGGATTCATCTCAAATGTCTACATTTTTTCATTTTCAATCTATGCTATAAATTTCATACCTGTACTGAAACCGCAGTACACAGTATTTTATAAAGTTTTGATTAGTAATGAAATAAGGTAAACTTCACAATATTTTGTGTCACATCTATAGACCATATAGGGATCGGATGTTGATGTTTATATATAGCAATTTTCATAAGTGTTTTATATTTTTACAGGCTCTGGCATTTACTCCGGTAAAGCCGGCGCCTTGATTAGCATTATGCCCGTCACCAGCACTACAAGATTATTAGTGACGAAAGTACCGAAAGTTCCTGGTAAATTGAACTGGGCATATTCCGGACCATTGCATCTTTCAATAGATGGTCGAGACGATTTACACGTCGCCAAAGATGTGTCAATACCGGCTCACATTACAAAGGTGCTAAAACCAGGTTTTCAAGAATTTGAGTTACGCCATAACGATGTTACATGCTTCTTCAGAATAAAACTAACGAAAAAATGGCGAAAAGGTAATTTTAATTTAGATTCTACAGAAAAATATTCAAAATTTTTACCTTTCTATGATTTCAAAAATGCACTATTATAAGTTTAGAAATGCGTTTTATTTGTTTGTCAGTATGTTGTAGCTGATTTACTCAAATATTCCATACAAAATTTATTTCTCCTAATAGTATATTATAAAGCATTTTTTTTATTACGAATGTTAAACGAGAAATACATATGTTTTAGTGTTACGTATCAAGAGATATATTTATTTTGAAAGGATGTTCAATAATTTATTTCCATTAAATTAGCATTTCTCTTGTTATCCAAAAAAAAAATAACTAAAAAATATGAAAAATCTTGACGTATGAAAATTTATTGTATCTTGTAGAAAAAGGACAATTGTAGAATTTGCTGATTTTGAAAATTTTAACAAAGTGCGATTTAATATATTATATTGGATTCTGTACCTCCAAATGAAAAACGAAACTGTTATACGATCACTCGTATGTTCTGTCTGTCTGTTCGTCTGTCACAGCTAGAGAATACAGTCCCGAGCATGTTCATCTATCCCGAGATTACGAGATTTTTTATGCATAATCCTGGGATCCCGGGATTAGACTATTTGGTTTCTAATTGAGCTAAAATAAAAAAAAAGTTGAGTAATTTCTTAAATAATATTTTTAATATCGTTGCACACACAACACAAATCACAATATACATTTTAGTAAAGAAAATAGACAATAAAAAAAAACTATTATTTTTGCAAAAAATCAAAGCATCCAGTGTTTGACCTCCAAGCCTATTTCGTAGTTTATTGTCAACATATGCAGCAGCTGAAAACGCTCGCTCAGGTTCTACGCTGGTTGGGAGGAATAGACATTAGATATTTATAGATAGTTTTTAAGTGATATCCACGAACTCCTCAATTTTCGAACAGGCTCATTTCATGTCTAATACTATTTGCCAACCCCCGATTCATTTTGTACTTGTACTTCAGGATCTGGGAATTTCATACTCTTATCAATTTCCAGTTGTAACTTTCCCTTTAATGTCAATTGGGGCTCGGAGGTTTCAGGCCTCAGCTCAACACCTGTTTGTGATCCTGACCTCTCTTCTTTCGTGTCATCTCGACTATTAAGTCTTTTAACATTACTCCTTATTTGTTTACTCAGTAAAGCCTATGTAGGAATTGGAAATAAGTCATGCCATTACAATCTCGATAATAACTGATTCTCATCATCTTTTCGTGGATTTTATAAATAATTCAATACACCAGTTAAATTATCATTTCGTCGTTTCACGATTCACTAAACATGTTTTCATTTTTTTTGGCAAGTGTTGAGTTTTTTTTGCTAGACAGTTGCTTTATAAGGAATTTTAAATCAGCATCAGCTGTGCATAAATTAGCATCTTCCCCACATATTGCTTCTACTGTCAATTTAATTGGGGTCAGCACATCAACAATTTTATTTACCAATTCAAATTCAACATTTTCTAAACAAATTGGATGGTTGTGATCTATGAGAAATTTTTGAATGCAGGTTTTTAAAAGATAAAATCTCTCCAACATTGTCAAAAGACTGTTCCACCTAGTTTTACAGTCCAAAAGAAGTGACAGGTTTTTTCCATATTCAATTTTCACGTATTTTTGAAGTACTACTTCATTTTTCAGTAGTGATCTTTTGAAATACACTACAACTTTGCGGATTTTCTCTATCAGCTCATTAATGTTCTTATTTTGTGTTAACTCTGGTATGTGTTTTTTATAAAGCATATCACAGACAGTCAAATTGACACCATATGCAAGACACAGTTGTTGTTCAGCGTAAACAAGCCGTCCCACCTTTATCATAAGATTCGGTCCGTCGGTTGCAATAGCTACGATGTCAGTTTCCAGGGAAATATCAAATTTAGTTAGACGCTCTTTCAATATTTGAAGACAATTTTTAGCTGCCATACTTCCATAAATAGGTATAAGACCTAAGTTCCAAATTTTTTTATATGAATGAACGTTGACGGCCATGTATCGTTTATTAGATATTGAAGGCCACTCGTCGAAAGAAAGACTAAATCTTTCACCTGCACTTTTCAAATGTTTCAATTCTTAAGTTACTTGCTTTTTGATTTTTTCACTGTAATTCATTACGCATTTTTGAATGGTGACGGCTGATTTTGATAAATCCATATATTTTGCTAAAAGCAATTTTTTCAAATCATCTGAAGTTATGAATACACTGAACGGAAATCCATCTAATGCAATCATTCTTGCCAAAACATCATCTAGGCTATTGTCGGTACTTTTAGTAAAATAATCATCTAACTTTCGCTTGGCTGGCGGCGGAGCTGTGTTCAGATTTTTAGAATCTTGACTTGTTTAAGCTGATATGATCTTGATATTATGTTTTGATGACAAATGTGTATGCAATCCCTTAGTCGATCCATCCAAAGTCTTGAGAATGGCTGGGCATTGCTTACATTTAGCACTACTTCCGTCCTTTGCAACTAAAAAGTAATTCTATACTGACATCGTATCATCTTTTTTATGTTTAACAAAGTCTCCCGCCATTCTTAATTTCAGATAATCTTAAATTTAAATGACGTATGTAACGTAACCTACGTAACCTCGTTACTGGCAAAACAATAAATGAAAAAAATAAAACCTGATTGCTGTATTTATAATCTCGTACAGGGAATCCCCGACGGGAAATACCTCGCACCAATGTTATGATATAAGGTGATCGGGTGAGTCCCCTGCAGGCTCGTTGGCAAATTACCTTGAGAGTATTGTATTAAAGTATTCCGAGTGGGGAAGTCCCTTCTAAGTTCTACGACAAACATATTATTAGGGCTGTATCTGTGTAGTACGTATCGTACGACGTATCTAAGGGTTGTTTTTGTCGTTATATAATAAATAATATTTAAATAATCTAGGCAAAGTTATTGTCAAAGCGCAACGTACTACGGAACGCAAACTAAACCTGTTTGTGGCAATCTCGAAAATCCCGAGAAGAGCCAAGTACTGTACCGGGATTTTCGGGGTCAGAAAACGGCCGGGATCCCGGGATTGTATTCTCTAGTAACAGCCAATTTGCTCTGAATCTATTGTACCGATTAAGTTGACATTTGGTATATATATGTATGACTGTGGCGCAAACACGGATGTGTAACATAAATAAATAAATTCAAAATATGAGTCACTTATGGGGGTAGTTTAAAAAATCAAACAAAAAGTTTTGCAAATTGTACCATGTGATATATCAATCTTTTTATAATTTTAAGCTATATGGTTTTAAAATTTGTAAAGAAAATAAATGAAAATTGATTAGTACCCATATCTCCGAAACTATTGCACCTTAAAATTAAAAAAATAAATAGTTTATTTTTCATTCATGCTTACTATAGAATTATATAACCCTATTTTTTATACAGAAGTGTTTAATATTTGTCCAAAAGAAAAACGATATACAAAAACGAAAAATTATTTGTTTACAGTTTTTTTTAAGGTAAGGCTATTAATTCAGTTAATTTTAAAATTTCCTCACAGAATCATTGTGTCTCTGTTCAAATTATAAGCTATAAATATACATAAAATCAAAACGTTATTTGTTTGCCTATTTATATTTTTTTCTTTCAAAGAAATTTACTTTCCAATCATCTTATATGCAAAAGGGATTATAGGTATACGAAATTAGTTTTTATAAGTGGTACAAGACCAAATTCTACTTTTGAAAACATAAATCCATGGTGAAAATATGTTTAAAAATATAACATTACAAAGAAAGAACGAGTCTAACGTATACATTAATGTAACATATAACTCTATGGTCGAGATCAGACATTTGAAAGCTTACGGCGTACACACTTAAAATTAAAGCAAAAAGCTCATGGGAAATAAAAAACGTGTAAATTAATCCAATTTCCCACAAGGACTACGTGTACCGAGCTGCAGCGTTCGACGGTGTGCGTTTGACCGGCGGAGACACAACACCGACGGGCGGCATGCGCACATGTGCCGTATACGCTTGTCTCAACGAAGACATCGACTCCTGCGCAATCAGGTATTGTTCTAAAATAAAAAAGAACCTGTAAAGTACGAGTCGGACTCGCGCATTGAGATTTCCGCACCATTGCACAAGACCGATCTGAGATAATATGTATTTACAGCAAAAAAATATTCACTCAGTTCGGGATTCTTAACGCAAGTCTGATTCAAATTTCGCCGAATTTTTCGAACTACTTATTGTAAAACATTCATTTTGAGTATGTGCTAAAATTACACCAAGTTTGATGCTTTTATGTATTGTCTATATTTTACTGTATATAAGAATTATAATAATATATTGTTACGAAATGACCCTATCAAGAGTTCGAAGATTAAGATGAGATGAAATAAAGTTCTCAGACATTTTTTTTAGGAGAATCATTTTGTTGTTTTATTTTTAGCTTGTTAGCGCAGCTCGTAACAATATGTTATATAGAAAATATAATTGGTTCTGATATAGTTCAAAACACATAGCTTATTAAAGGTACTTCATATTTCTATTCAAAAGTCTTCACATATTATAAGTTGTACATAATCTCTAAAGCGTCATTATAAAAATGTCATGAACTGTTTATTTAGAGTTTTCTCATGGATGTATAACAATGAGTTATCCAAATAAACAAGCCATCATGATTGCCGCGCGCTCCTGTCTTTGCCTCAGTCGGTGCTTTACATCTCATTATTAAATGGATTTATTTTGAAATAAATTTGCTCGTGTTATATGTGACTTGTTTACAACTAGTTTATTCCGGGTATTAGTGTACCGTCTAGATGTTTTTTTTTGTATTTCTCTCTGTGCGAAAGGGTAGAGGAAGGAGGAGAAAAACCCATTATGGGCCGTCCGTGTGCCCGGGCACACGGGTGTGTCCAACTCGCATGGACTAAAAACCTCCTGAACAACTTGAATCTGCAATAGCACAAGTAAAATGCTGTGACGCCTTCATCTTAAACGTGGCCATTTCGGCATAGTGATGCCGACGGCGCGTAATTACCATATGGGTGCCTTTTAAACGGGTACCTCGGCATAGGAAGTCACGTGAAGCATACAGCACGGACTGGAAACTTTTAAGAGGAGACTCCAGGAGGCGCGGAAAGCGCACCGGATCAATGATCTTTAAAGGCGCAATGAATGGAATCACCCCTACTCCTAGTCTATAGTCATCTTATTTAGTTCGATAAGTTTTTCCACCTTGGCGGTGAGATTGACGGGCGGATCTAACAAGACATTCCGTGGTCTTACAAAAATGATGTGAAGGAGGTGGCTCGTATGAAACGGCCGAAACTAATAATGGATTTGGATAGCTAGTCGCTACATCGAAGAAACGCTCTGATGCGTTCTTCATATATTTAGAAATAGTTGGGAGCTCTAGGTCCCGGTGAAGTACAGAGTTTTTGCGTGCGTGCGTCAGCTGCTTTTCAATAAAATTTATTCTACACTATTTGCAGATCATATAGTGTATCAAATCTTGCATGAGCAAAAACTGGACTCGCGTATGTTATGACCGGCCTGATACATATCGTATATATCGTACATTTATTACGTAACGTCATTTTCCTTTTTCTACCTATCATCCCGTATAATCGAGATAGGTAAAATAGAGCTAATTTCCTAATACGAGCGATATGATCTCTAAAGTGGACATGCTTATCGATCGTCATGCCTAAATATTTATATTTATGTTGCCACGGAATTGGCTTATTTAAAATTCTTAGATGAGGGGTATCAAAAGGTACCGGAAATTGCACCTTACGTGTACTATATTTTAACTAGATAGATGCTGACTTGTACGGGTTGAAGTCAATTCTCCAGAGGCGAAGCCATTGTGTCAACTCATTAATGGCTCTCTGTAACCTCGGGAGAATATTTTCTATGCTATTCGATCTAAAATAAAGTGCATTGTCGTCTGCAAACAACGCGAGTTTAACGCCTTTTGACGGTCGCGGTATACATACGCGGTGTATGTAAACGTACGACAGCAGTGGAGAGAGCGTGGAACCTTGAGGTACTCCAGCACTGGTCTCATTGACGAATACGTATTGTCCAGTCTGAAAGAGAAGTGGCGATTACTAATGTAATGGTGGATTAATAAAGCGAGACGACCTGGGAGCTCTAGCTGATAGAGCTTATTTGTAAGTCCTGCGTATCAAACCCTATCAAAGGCCTTAGCTACATCAAAGAAGAACGCCACAATCTTTCTTTTGACTTTAAAGCCTCCGATATATATTCTACAAAACGGAGGGCTTGTTGTGAGCAAGAATAATAAGTCTAAAGCCAAACTGTTCGTTAATTATAAGGTCTTTTCCTATGAGTTGATCGTTTAAACGCGTTTTGACCGTTTTTTTTTTTTAAATTACCTAATATGCTCAGGAGACTTATAGGTCTGTAACTAGCGGGGACGTCGCGTGGTTTGCCCGACATAGGAATACTTATAACTACAACTTCCTTCCAAACTGTAAGAACGTAACAATTTTGTATGCACGCATTGAAAATCGCCATCAATAGAACTAGAGGTGGTGCAGAAAAGCATTTAAGTATTTTACTGCTAATGGTATCCCCACCTGGTGCTTTTCTAATTCTTAGACCTTTAATATATTTGCTAACTTCGTCATGCGTAATTGGATCCAAATCGTCTTTGGGTGGGAGGGAGACTTGGTGACGAAACTCCTCTTCCACCCTCCTAACATGTTTCAAGTCATATGGGGGATTATCTCAGCATTGATATTCAATACTATTAGCTAAATACATCTTTTTCCCGGTCGTCGAACGCAATAAAATTATCCGGTCTTTTAAGAGCGGAAGTTTGGACACCTCCTTCCATTTTAAGAGTTTTCTGCTATAAGGTCGCTTCAATTATCATTCCTAACTTCTTTCGTGCGCGCCTTCATCTTACGCTGGAGAATGCGCGCACGGGACCTATTTTTCCGCTTGACGCAAAGCAGCATTCTTAGACCTTATCAGTTCGATACCATCTCTGTCCTGATGTAGTTGGTAAGGGCACCTATTGCATTTTCAATGTCGTTTGTCGACACGATGTCATTAGTAATATTATTTAAAATCGGGGTGTCGGTTTCCTCAAGTGTGGCCGACACCTTCTGCCAATTAGTGATAGTTAAGTTGATGGAGGACAGTCCGTGATGAGAGAGCCTAACCTCATGAGTACGGGTCGGTGATCAGATTTGAGCCACTGGAGGGGCTCAATGCATCCCAATTTCAGAGCTATCCCTTTCATGAGGGTGATATCTAGGATATTAGGCCTATGATTGATATTATTAGGATAACAAGTCGGAGTGAGTGGAGTTATGATGTTGAAATGGAGATCCCTTGCGAGGACTTTCATTTCTTTACCGTTTCTATTAGAATAATTACATTTCCAGTTAGTACTTTTACTATTAAAATCGTCAATAAGAATGACGGCATCCCCTAGGGCGAAGAGTACTTCTAAATCGCTACGGAGAAATTTTTTCATAGGTGGTATATATACTGAAATTAAAATCAGAATACCATTACCTGTTATACTAAACCTACACGTGGTGGCTATTATATTAACTAACGGTGGAATGTCAATCGGACAGCAGTTTAATGAACGATTATAATATATCGCGGTTCTATCTTTCCAGCGCCTTGTCTGTCTGTCCGTAGTAAAATGAAATTACTTATTTTACAGGAATTTGAAAAGTGTGGTTTCAAATGAGTTTCCTGCACCATAACTGTGTCTGCTTTGTACTCCAGCGCACACTTAGCTAGCTCTACAGAACTACCAATTGATTCGTTAGCATTGAACAAAATGAATGAAATATTCTTAGGTTTGTGACGTCCAATTGAATTTACTTGTAGGCGCCCGGGCGCAGATATTACAAGTTTTCTAATCTGTTGATTAGATCCTAGTTGTCCAGGATGATCCTAAGGCGATCGATTCTGTGTTTCGCCTTCCTGTCTAGAAGGCCAGTCAACAGGTATAAATAGTGAAGTGCGGCGCGCAGGAGATTCTTATTCATGTGGTCGGAGCGCTCATAAGTGAAGTGCTATATTCGACGAGCGACTAACTGATTTTGTAAGGGTTTAATATGACTCTGTATTTTCAAAATACGCTGTCTGCTTTTCTACGTGTTTCCTTACATCTGATCCCCCATGGTAGGGTAATTTCGTGACAATATGAATTTTGGTAGGTTAGACCGAGGACGTGGGCTTAGCCATAGGTTTCCGCATGGTATCCTATATATCAAAATCAAACCTAAATACTTTTATTTTACATGAAATAATCTACAAAAGTTGAAAGTAAATGTTAGAATATACAAAAACAACACAAAAGTTACTAAGAATCATAATAGAAAGTAAAAAAAAAACAAAATGCAGTCACGAGAACTGGCGACAGAAATGAAAACAAAAATTATCATATTTCAGCTAATTTTAGTGTCATCAAATAATAAACAATTCATTTGACATGTATATATACGAATGCGGGTATATATATTAGTGCTTGCGAACTGGTATGTCCCGTCGAATAAATTTTCCCAATTCGTGCTTTTTCTTTCATTATTTTTTTATTTATTTATATGTACTGTAATTCAGTCTCAGTTTGAGTTATGCTATTTAGGCGTAAGTGAAAATAATTACTTAAGAAGTAAATATTTGGTTGCATGATAGTGCCTTCGCCAAGTCGACCAAAAGCAAACAAATAAAGCAGAGTCGTACAATCCTTTTCTCGAAGCCACTCAGGGTACTTTTGGACCCTCTGTAATATTGTTGTAAATAAAGCCAGAAGCCTGATTTTTCAATGATCAAAAGGACATACTAAAACTGGCCGTATTTCTAAATTACCTGTTAATTATATGAATAGTTTACAAACTCTTTTCAGTCGAAGTTCTTTAATTTTGTCTCTGATACACTCACTCACTCATCCATCATCAAAATACTAATGTACTTCTCGTATATACATATTTTCAAATTTTGAATTTAGTTTGTGTTTAGTCTATAAAGGAAAAAAGTAAACTGAAACATTCGGAAACTTCAGTCCTATTTTTAAAATTTTCAGTTTATTTTGTTTACGGTTGATAAATTCATGTCTCTTTCTTTGAAAATCTATCAATGATATGATATGAAGAATGACGCATGATATTATTTTACGAACTCCCTAAGTAATTTTATATTTGTATAGATAGTGTTTATCTAAACTACTTGAATAGGGAGTAGGTAGTGGAAATAGACAGATACAGTTATTTACAGACAATGTCTCTTTGAAGATTAAAAAAAGTACAGGAATTATAGAAAATGAATAAAAGTAGGTATAGTCAATCACGGACCATGTCTCCTTGTAAATTAAAATAGTGAATTAATAAAATGAAATTAGTCGGCAACGTCGTCCGCTGTTGCTAATGGTAGCTTTAATTTCACTATCAATCAATTCCCTATCAATCAGTCTATGAAATTGCGTAGAAATATAAAAAAATCTGTATTAATTATGATAATTTTTGGAATCTAAGATGCTACAGAAAAGTGTAAAATACTATATAAAATACATAAAAAATACGTCAAAAACGTAAAATGTACAAAAATATAAGTCGCGCGAAGCAGTTGTTGAACCGCAAAAAATTGTGAGATTTCATGTAAAACCAAGTTATTTATCTATTAGATAGTATCATCTATAGAAGCATCCACTCGGCTTGCTAATTATATTAGCAAGCCGAGTTCTTTGTGCTTGTTTAGTTATTGCATTAACTAGGTCTGGCAGCGCTACGTGCAATTAGGTGTATTTTAAATAGGTAGTAGATTCTGTTTATTATCTATATAATTACGTTGTCGTGCGATTGCTGTCATTATATTTATTATAGAAATATGAGTAGTGGGTAACTAATTAGGAAACAATTTATGACAACGTTGTTTAGTAGATGTTTCCATAGAATTATCTACAGATGATTGTTAGTATTGTAATTATTGTATTTTCGGTAATCTTCATTGATCATATATGGATTATGATTAGTATCAACTAACTAAAATAACTGACATGGTTTTATATGTGGTCTTATAGTTCATTTCGTTTTAAAACCGTGTTAAAAGGCTTTAATTTTTGTACATTTTATATTTTTGATAGTCGTAAAAATAATCATAAAAACAAATTTTAATTACGATTTTAATCATTAATTTTAAAATAAGCATATTACATTAAAACTCAAATTACAATATTTTTCTCTTCGTAATTATTAATATACTATTTTACAGACAGCAGGCAAGTAAAAAAGACAATACACCGGTGTTTGAAGAGTTATTCATAAGTTGTCGAGCACCTTTGCCGTCACTAGACCCATCTACAGGAACCATGGACTCATCGTATTATGCAAATACCTTGAGTACTTCAATGCTGCCTTTGAAAGTTGACGATTATAAAGTCAATTTCCCATCGGCAGGCGGTTATTCTGGCCTGTATGAGATGACATTAATAAATGCTGAAGCCAAGATATTGTCTTTCGGCGTATGGGCGAGAACATTCAAAAAGGATGGTATGCAGCCGAACCGGTCTAATTCAGCGATGAAGATCCACTGGGATTATTTCGTGATAGTGATTGTGTTAGGTGGGTTACTTGCTGTGATTAAATACTTTCGAAATAGAAATAACAGTAATAAATCAGGGAATTTCCAGTATTTTTATACTGTTATCGTAGATCAGTCTAAACCTACAAAATCTTGGTAATAAAATTTTATTTATTTGTTTAACGCTTGACTCATTTTCCCAGCTAAATATCTTACCCAAACAAAGAAAAATATTTTTATTTTCTCTGTAGATGTATATCTGTATAAAGTAATGCTTGAGATTACATCATAAAGTTAAATAATATTATAAACTTAAGTCCATTTCGCAGAAGGATAGGCAGAAACTATAGATTTTCACGACACGAGCTTTGCATATCTCTCTTGCTTCACTGACGTACATCAATCGGCTTATGTAAGCTCGGCAGTTTCGAGTGCTTACAATTTTATTGTTCTTTGATATGCTACCAATTTGATTTGCATAATATTTTCTAGAGCAACGTTTGCCGATTCTTTCATCACATACATTCATTCTATAGATTTGGTTTGCCAGTCTACTTTCATTTTTCTAGTCACTATATTTTTTTTCAACTGTCTTTTTTGCAAGATGCAAAAAAGGTGTGCGTTCCCTGAAATCACTATTTGTATATCTATCTATCTTTCAAAGACGTTCCACACATACAGCCCTGGATCTGGGGAATGAAAACCGGGGCACCCGCCCAGGGTGGCAGTTTCAGAAGGCGCCAAAGTCATAATATAATATCGTTGAAAAAAAACTTGCTTCACAAAACGCCTAGTATCTAACGCACATTGTTCCATCAAATAATCACTTGATTTTAAAACGCCCGTTGATTTTTGAACACGTCTTAGGGTTAATTCCAAAATGCGCTGCGAGCAGCTGCAGCACAGCATGTTAATTTCATAAATTTATTAATTTCATAAATAATTAAAGATAATAAAATATTTAAGGATATTTTAAATGGTTTTTTCTTCCAAGAGACTCTATAATTTTTTTCTACAAAAATAAATATTGTATTCTTTGGAAAAAAAAAAGTATTAGTAGTAGGAAAAATTATTACTAAGTAATTACATAGCATTAGAGCCTCGCCTATTAACTTTGAAAAGTCCAAAAATTAAAAAAGAGTGATCAAGAGTGTATTTTCTTCACCAAAATCATTTTCTTTAATTACCATTGCCTGCAAATTGCCAACAGCGCAATGATTATTTGATCGTTGCGTACGAGACACACCCATTCTTAGTAGCTTGAATAGACAAGGCGACGTTACACATCTCTGTCTGACACCTTTATTGATAATAACCTAGTTGTTGGCTGTTCTCAGGCATAACTCAGGCACTATAGTTTTCATACAAATTATATTATCCTTATCGATCTGATACTCACACTATGAATGGATAGGGCTTCAATAACTTTCAGTTCCTTTCCATTCTATTCTAAACTTTTCCCATATCTACTAAAGTACAGAAACTTTTGACCAAAAATTTTTCAGTTTTTTTGAAATCTCGCTTGTACATTCCAGACCTTACATTCGTTTTTACTTACAATCCTTTTAATGATAATTTTTGCATACAGTCGTTTGCGTTCCGACGAACCTAAGGACACTTGTAGAGGTGGAACTTTGCCCTACAAATCTCTCGGATTTGCCGTGAGCCCTTATGATTATAAGGGAGGATAATTTATGAAAAAATCTATGAATCGAAGCATTCAATTTGAACGGAACTTGTTGCATTCGGTGCAGTTATACGAGCTGTAAAAGTACTCATATTTTCAAAATCGATCGGTCATGTAATTTAAAAGTTCTTTTGAAAATG
This sequence comes from Eumeta japonica, assembly GCA_005406025.1. Classification (NCBI taxonomy): domain Eukaryota; kingdom Metazoa; phylum Arthropoda; class Insecta; order Lepidoptera; family Psychidae; genus Eumeta; species Eumeta japonica. The sequence continues at coordinate 136,947 of BGZK01000980.1, read as the reverse complement.
TTTTGTTTTATTCTTTTCGACAACGACATCTCTTGATTAGTGAAACCATTTTGAACAAGATTGTGACGTACAACGTAGCCTTTACGTGTAAAAACAAGTTTTATTTATAAGCAAATTCAAAAACAATTATTTTTAAAATTTTATCCTTAATAGTATTCTTTAATGCAAATAAGTCGATATTGAGTTAACTTTACTTATTAGCAATTAACTCAGTTTTATTAGAAATAGAATCGATTAAATTTTGGAATCAATTGGTTCAATCATTAGAATTTATTTAAATTAAACATTTTCTCAGATTTTTACATTTTCCAAAGTCTACATAATTGACTGATATTTAATTTTTGGGCAATTTAAGTTCATCCTAAAATACCAAAGCCCGAACGCGAAGCTTAATTTCAATCCGTTCAATCGGTCACCACGCCATCCACACCCATACCCATCGACACATTCACAACACAAAACAAATACAAAAGCATTATTATACAAGCACAAATACACAGAAATATAAACACAAATTTAAAAACAAACATACAGACACACAATTGCACAAACGCATACACACAGACTCAAACTGACTCAATAAACAAAAAAAAAAACACAAATACACACACATATACACGTATGTGAATCCCTCTGAAAATGCTCAGAGTAGCTCTGTAAAACCTCACAACTTTAATCATTGATTAAATCTCCTTTTCCAAAAATGCCTACGACTGAAAACAGTAAGTTTCCTATTTTTATGAAAATTTTTCATTTTCTTAGTGGGAAGTGAAAAAGATTACGATGTGGTTAAATGCATCAGGCTATATTTGTTTTCTTTGTCTGTTTCTCCGTTTCTCTTTAAGCATCACGCAAAACTACAAAACTGATGTCACTGTGTATGTCTAAAACCGATGTTTAGACTTGAAAACTGGTATACATTTTATTCCTTACGATAGGGGCCTAGAGGTATAACAGTAAAACCAATAAAAGGCAGAGAGGTATGAAAAGGAGAATAGAGGCGAGAAGCTGTGTAGAGAAAACCTACAATGCATTTTTATGTCCACGACAGCGAACTTGCGATCTCAAGCTAGTATTATAAGTTTCAAAAATACACGAATCTACATAGAATACGAATACGTAAGCCTCTATTTATTAACGCGTATTTGTAGATATAAGATTAGTATTGACGACACTTTTTCTATTATAATAGACTGAACATTCAAATAATAATATATATTCAGGTGACCAAAGTGAGGGCGATTTCAATGATTATATAAGACAAAAGTAATGTATTCGCTGCGTGATATAACCTTCCAGGAAAACCTATTAATTTTCTAATAATATTAAGTATTTAAGGGATTAAAATGGATTTAATAGTTGATTAAAAACTTAAAACTAAGATAACCCTTATACTTGTATATACTAAGGAAAGTATCATGTAGATCAGACAAGTGAATTTCTAATTATGAATGCACTAACAGAAAGACAGACATGAGGTTTTGTTAAGTAAGGTGGTAAAGATAAGGATAAATTTAGTATACGGTTCTTTTTCCGTGAGAACAATTCGCATTTGACGTAATGAGATAAAAATGAACCGAAGCTGGCGAGTCCTTAAAATCTTTGAAATACTCATAACAATTTTTAATGTTCGTGACCGTGTTGATATCTCTTCGTTGCTAAGGGCACAACGCTTTCGAAGCATCGATTGCTGTCCAATTTCTTAATGAAGTTACAACTTCAATATGTCTCTCATCGATAAAATAACATTTGTGATAAACGACCAAAACTAACTTTGAATTTTATTGTTGGCTCCTTAAGTAATGAGATAGACTTCGAGTAGAGTGAAACAGTTTGTTCACTACAACAACGAAATTAATGCGCGAAGGACATGCGAGTATAGAATTGTTGATTGATAGTGTGATAATAACAGTCATTTCTTCGACGTCTTTAATAATAAGTTTTCGTGTCTTCAGAAGATCGGAATCTTCAAAAAAGAACATGACTTGTCCTTCTATAATGGCTTTAGCACATGCGTTAAGAAGAGTTACTAAATTTTTCGCACTCTCCAAGAAATTGATGAAAGAAGACGGAGAAACGAGTTGTTTATTTATTTTCAGACACTGCCTGACGACCTGGTTTATAGTTTACACTATAATGACGCCCTTGCTGTGTACGTGGCACTCAGTAGATATAGAATTAATGGGATCAGATTTTTTGCCTTGGTATGCAAGTACGATACAAACTGCACAAACGATTATATCAATTATTTCATTGCAACTACAAGATGGAAAATACGACGTATTAATGAGCAAGTTAAATTGGGTCGTTGAAAATTTCGGCCTCCGTGAAAACAAGAACAAAAATAGATTTTACATAGTATGCATTGCCGTCTGGTTCTTAGCCTTATGTTCGATATGTGTAACTTTCATTGTCGTAATTTTCATATGTAAAACACCAGATTTAAGAGGAACATGTCATACGATTTGGTGGTGCACACATGTTTACAGTGCATTTCCGGTTGATTTGTGTTTCCGTAATGTTGCGTAACATATCTCAAGCCATTTATGAACTAAAACAAACCATTGAAAAAGTATTTAAGGTTGATGAAGATGAGGTAATAGAAGAAGTTGATGGCGAGATTGCCAAACTTTGAAAACTGTAGAATATTCGTACGATGTCCTCTGTAACTGCTGTTTCAAAGTTAATGAAGTATTTGGAGTTTCGGTAAGGGTTACCTAGTTACTGCAACAATTAGTCTTCTCAATATTTAGCATAACTGTTGCATGTTTTCAAATGTCTTTTGTACTGTAAGAACTGCCCTAGTTTTATTAGCTATTAGCGCACCGAGAACACAATGTGTTTATCAAAACTGAGTTAAGGTCTTTCTTTTATTTTTTGGATACAACTTTCTCTTATATATAAAGTATACTATGACGTGGCTGTCATATAAGGTCAAGCTTTCGTCAATTGGCGGTCGTATACGACCGCCAATCGACTATAGTTGAGTAGTAAAATATTGCTTTTATGAAGAACACGGATATTATTCGTTTACACTATATAAAAACGCGATGAATAATGGCTAGACTACAAAAAAAGACGACAAATCTATGCCATAATTTGTTGGCAATATCACTGTAATCAAATGAGACGCAAACTACGTTACAACACTATATTTAATTTTATAGTGATATTTCGTGATTTTTTTGCGTTTTTTTCTTTGAGATTTTTAAAGTGGTTGTGTTTTTAGAAACAAAACACAATCACTTTAAATATAAGCGTTTTCATGCATAGCCCCTTCAAGCTTAAGGCGATTGGTCATAATGGAATAATGACTTTAAAAACGTAACAATCGCACTTAAAAATCAAAACTAAGAACTCGTTGATAATTTCCAACGTTCTCATTAATATTTTTCCATTTATCAGTTTAAAATCCGCTCGAACGTCGTTAGATTTATTACTGAACTTCGGAAATAAGCTCTCGATTAATGTCTTAACGAAACATAATTACTATATTACGTTGTGTTGTTGCAGGTCTTTATTATAATATCAGCAGTGTTTTGCAAAATTTATCAGTCGTTTATATGGCATCACGTTTCGTAATTTTTTCTGTAAGTACAAATATTTTTATTGTAAATTACGCATACACTAGAATGGAAGATTCTAAACTATTAAAATCTATAAAATTGCATTCGAATGTGCCTATTGCATAGTTGAACAGGATTTTAGGCACTTTCGGTCATTTCTAGATAGAATATGTTTTTTATTCTATTCGTATCAAGACAAAGTCCCCAATTGAGCAAAGACAAATGCCACTAGATATCCTCTTTAATTTGTACAAATCTCGGTCTTATTGCTGGGCACATTGTAATGTTCTATTTTTTTTTTAATTGCAAGAACAGCGTAAAATAAAAACGAGTATGATGCATAATATTTAATTACATAAAAGACACAAAGTATTCAGAGCGTAAGTTACTTCTTTTATTTCGAAGTTTTAACATATTGTTAAATTTGGCCTAAGTAGTGATGCTATTACATTTGCTAGGACAAAAATAATCAGTTTACAATAAGAACATAATGTGCGCCATTCGACTTTAAATCTTAAGAAAAAGTTAATAACAAATATTAAATTTTATTAACAATAGGTTAGGTTGAATGCAACGCTTATTATTGTTTAGTCTTTTGACTTATTTACATCCACTATCAAACATTTAATCACTCTAAACAATGTGATACAGCTAGATACACTATATGGAAAGTTGTAAAAAATACACACACTTGTAAAAAACATAAAATAATAGGGTTATTTTAGCGTAATAATAGGGTAAGGTAAGGATATATTTTTTACTACACAGCGATGTGATATGATAGTTCGATGGAATCTCAGTAGCAGTTAGTGCGGGCAGATGTTGTTAGACATTTTGGCAAACGCTATCAACAAAGACTGATACGGAAGTAGGTAACAGGAATTTCTTTGAACAAAATTGTGTACGTATATCTTACTCCCTCAGTATCAAGAACCTTGACATAAATCAATATTAAATAGGAATCTATTCATTAGCTATCGCAACTCCTGAACAGACAATCCGCTTACAACTGGGTTTCAGACGTTTTGCTAATCCAAGAAAGAATACGCACATTCTATTGAATTTTAGATTTTAGATGTGACATCACTAACAGATAACAATTATCCAAAAGGAGGATTGAACGGCGTTGAAAATGTTCAAAACAAATATTTTTCAAATGTCTTTCTTTTTAAGATCTAATCTTCGAATCGAGTTATAAATGAAAACAAAGCTGTCTTACTTTTAATAAAAACCAACTAGGAAACTATTGAAGTGACACTACGGCATCTCGTTTAGAAGTCGTAATGTAATCTAAATAACAATTTAAGTTTATTATAAAATTCATAATGTCATTTAAATTGCTAACTTACGAAGAAAATTTAAATTATTTAGTAAACAATGATATTAACCCCAGCTATAATTTTAATTATTTATGAGTATAATTTATATGTCAATCAGTAACATAAATGCATATCTGCTGTTGTGGTAGATCCATATTGCGGCCAACTTGGCTGTAGCACAAAAATGGGCCGACTGGACCGGTGAAATTTCACATTCTCACAAACGTGAAGCACTTAGCAGTTGCGTGAATGAGATTTTAGATGGACAACTTCTCCTTTTAGCCTCCACCAGTCCGATCCCTCTCCACAACATATTTAATTAGTCCCATGAGGCCGGCAAAAGGCTGGTAGATCCTCTGCGTTGCGATTCTCCATGGGCGGCGGGGATCATCTAGTCTCTGATGGCTCAATTGTTCGTTTGCTTCTCGAATTTGCTATAAAAATGACTATAGAACAGTGTTACTCTTGCAAAAACTATACCAGTTTGATAAAAAATGCTTTGTATAAATAATGTAAACAATTATGATTAAATAAATAACATTTTTTTTTAATTGGACAAATTGTAACTATCTTGGTTAGGGTTAAAATAAATATAAGCATATTTTGTAGGTAAATATACACGTACTTCCAGTCAGTTACAAGAAGTTTTACTGAAAGCATATTCAGAGTCTTTCTCTTCATAAACCAAACCGCCAAATTGACTGTAATTCATGAAAAATAATAATTTTAGAGAGATCCGGAATTTAAGTTATTAAAATCTATATATGTCGTTTCAGGATACTGTCTCGTTGAATGTGAATTTACTGCAGTTTTGGCTGTCTTTTACGCGCTGACCGTGTTAGCCGCGAGCGGCGAGTCGGTGCACCGAGCTGCACGCGCTCTCACCCGCGCTCTGGCGCGACTCAACAGTCACTTATGTCGAGGTTAACCGAAACTTGATTTTCATGTGATTATTTTCTAAAAGGTCGACTAACTAGAGCCCTTTGCATTGCCTCTCCGGTTTGAATCTTACTGTAATTTTTTACAAAGTTGCGACGTTAGCTTTAGATTAGCAAAATGCTATTAATAAAAGACCCCAATTGCGGCATCACTTTTTTGAATTTATATGCCATAATATTTTTTCAAATTATATTACATCTCCAACAACTGTATTTGTTATATTAAATGTAAATTTTCATATTTAAATATTTAATTTATTATTTATAAGTAATTGTGTATTTTTTCACAGGTAACGAGTCATTGGAAGCTTGTGAAGAAGCTCGGAATGTGCTGCACGTGGTGAGCGCAGGCCAGCCGCGGCTGAGCGCGTGCGGGCTGTTCGAACTGCGCATGAGCCTCGTCACCGGGTTCCTCTCTCTCACCGCTACATATTCCATTGTATTGTTGCAGTTCACGCACTTTTTATAAATATCATCTCTTGTTTTTATTCTCTCTAAAATCCTTTCTTTTATTTTCTCTAAAATTATTATATGTATTCCTATAAACTTAGAAATGTAATTAGGTTTAACTTATAACAATATTACGTCAATATATTAAATATTGTTATTCTATTAATGAAAAAATAAAACACAATTGCTATTTACTGTTTGTACTTAATTAAGTATTGTAATATGAAATTGAATTCTTTGAGGATCTTATTGATTTATTTCTTTACATACATCGATCGTATAGGGCGGTATCACTGAGGTGAACTCCGATGTTACAACCGTAATACCACTACCGCAGATACACTCACTATCGGACGATCAAAAGAGAATTATAGAAGATATAACGATGCCTTTTCATCAGATTGTAGGTTGTATGCGAACAATAAAATACTGACGGATCCTGTAATTTCTTTTTTTTAATATGAATTATTTCTTCAAAAATATTGTAGTATTGGCGCTCGATATAACATACCCAGTATTCTTCTACGTCGAATGCAACGCGTGGATCGAGTCCCAAAATTTATTAACAGGTAATGCATTATCAGATGCAGGGATCGTAAAGATACTTCATAGGATGATTATTTTGAAATTTTCTTACATGAACGGTAAAAAAGTGACCATGTCTTTGAAAACACCTAGTACTGAAGTTGAGTATCTATACGTATAATGTGGCGTACCTGAACCTAAAATTAGAATAACTGTTTAATCAGTGACCAATTAATATATGTATATTTAACATTACATAAATGCACATAGAGCAACTTAACTTTATATAAATGTGGGGGACCGCTTCCTAATACGGGTAGGGTTGCTAGTGAATTGCATTGCTGGGCGTGGACCACCAAACCCCAACATGGCAGAGAAATGCCGTTCTTAACAGTAGTAAGGATCTTCCAACCTGGGTGGTTTCTTCTGAGGGTCACTTGCCGTACTGCTGACTCGAATGGGAATGAATTTTTCGCTTATTATGTTTTTCCTTGCGGGGAGAGGAGGATAAAATATCTTATGAGCTACCCGCGCACCCATGTGCCCGGAGAGGGTCCGACTTGCACGAACTAAACTAACCCCGAAGCCATTAGTGGCTTTTGATGTCAAACAAAGTCAGTTTCATCTGAAGCAAGCAATCGACATACAGATGCTGTCGGTGCGTGACTCTCCTGAGGAAAATCCGCTCGGATCTCCGCGGTGGAGGGAGTCACGAGGGGCCTCGAAAGCGGGTGGAACTTTTGAGTGACATAATGCGTGAAGAACGCCCTGGTAGTTAAACCATTGAAGCTTGGCTGTTTTAGGTATCTACTCCTATTGCTCTAAATTTTTAAAAACGTTATTTAGTTTTTCGACCTCAGCGACCTCATCGGATGGGTCTGTAAAAATAATCCGTGGTCTTCTAATGAAATTATTTTCAGGAGGAGACTCGTAGTAGGCTGCACGAAAAATCAGTGGATTTGGGTGGTTTATAGCTATGTTGAAGAGCCGCTCTGACTCGTCCTTTATGTATTTGGAGATAATAGAAAGTTCTAAGTCCGTATGAAGAACAGAGTTCTTGACACACCATAGCCTATCAGTCACTCTTCTCAGAACTCGTTCTGTACAACCTGAAGGTTGTATATATATATATATATAAAGTGCAATCGGGGTAGCTTGCGCAAAAACTGAACACGCATATGTAATCACCGGTCTTACGCACATCATATATTATTTACACTTATTGCGGAGTGACGTTTTGTTTTTCCTACCTATCATACCGCTGAGGCGTGACATGTTAAAAAACACCAAGTTTCCTGATTTGTTGGATATTATCCCTGAAGTGGAGATATTTATCCAACGTGATGCCTAAATATTTATATTTATTGTAGCCACGAAATGGGAGCATTTGACATGCTTCTCTTATTTTTAATGTAATTTAAGTAAATTTAATGTAATAAAGCTGCTATTTTTTCCCGATTCACCTCGATCCTCTAGAATTAGAACCATCGTCAATGGTGCGCTGTCGGCGGGGGGCGGGGAAATATATAAATACCTCCGCCCTGATGATTTGTTTTGTGGAATGAGTGTTCTCGTGGCGAAAAACGAACTACTACTAATATAGTTATGTAATATTAATACTAACGATGTGGAACCTCTAAGGTACATAATATATGTACGACGAAAGGCTTGTTGCGAACTTGAGTGCTGAAAATGAAAAACAAAATGTTCGTCAATAATAAGGCCTTTTTTAAATAGGTGGTCGTTTAGTTGTGAGGTGAGAATTTTTTTCATACAGTTAATCGAGACTGCTCAGTAAGCTGATGGATCTATAACTGGCGGAGAGGTCACGTGGTTTCCTTGGTTTAGGAATACCGATTATAACGGCTTCTTTCCACACACTAGGAAAGTATTAAGTTTATAGGCACGCATTAAACATTGCAACCAAGAGTGCCAATAGTGTTGAGGAGAAACACTTAATGGTTTTATTACTTACACAGTTCAAGCCCAGTGCCTTTCGGGTCTAAGATTTTTTACGTGTACTTCGACATCGCCTCATGTGTCTTTCGGGTGAAGGGAGATTTTCTTTCAAACTTCCTCCTAAATCTGATGTAGATATTCAGTTTCGTTCCGGTCTTCGAGCTCGAGAGTATTGTCAGGTTTCCTAAGGGTAGGTCCTAGGTAGCTCATACCCGTCCGCTTTGAGGGCTTTGGCCACTTGCCAGTAAGGTTTGTAAGTTGGGGTCATTTCCTCCATAAGAGCACTTCATTTATCGTTACGGACTTTCTGTACGCACACCGATTTACTTTAGAGGGCGCGCGTAGAACCAATTGACAAAAGTGGAATAAGCGCTCTCGCGGCACAGAGCTGCGTTATTAGCCCTCATCTGCTTGCGAACGCACACGGGTAGTTTCTGGCGATCGGAATTTGCGGAAACCTATCGTTCCAAATTATTACCAACCACTTTCGTAATGTGACCGATGAGACCACCTATGGCAGTGTCCACATCGTTAGTCGATTCGATGTTATTAAGTATTGTGTTTAGAAAAGGGGTGCCAATTTTCTTAATCGCGACCGACACATTTTTCCAGCTAATGATTATTTTATCATCGCTAGGACGATCATTGGAAATGAGCCTTAATTTCATAATGACGGGGTGATGATCTGAGATTAGGCACTAAAGAGTCTCTATGTATCCTAAATGACAGCTCTTCATGAGAGCGAAGTGAAGGATATTAGGTCTGTCTTAAGTTTTATCAAGAAAGTAAGTAGGTGTGAGGGACGCGATGATGTCGAACTCTTACGCATTTCTAAAATCCGCGAGTACTCGTTCGTTTCTATTAATATAGTTACATTTCCATTCTACGTTTTTACTGTTAAACTCATCAAAAAGGTTGACTGAGTCACCTAGTGCAAACAAAGATTCTAAGTCGATTCAAAGCAACTCTTTGGATGAAGTTAGATAGCCTGAAGCTATGATAAGGGTACCGTGTCCTGACATTGTCAGCTTAGAAATAGTTATTTCTAAGTTATATAGTTGGGGAGTATCAATCGATCATCAATGCAAGGACCGTTTATAAAACATTACGGCACCTCTTACTGAATTGCCCTGTTTATCAGTACATAACTATACATAATCTTTTAACTTTCATGGACCACGCATGTGTGGCTTTAAAAAAGATTACTGCACTAAAATGACATCTAGCAAGTACTCATTTATACATGCACCTAGCTCTCCGATATTATTATTCAATGAATACGCGTTAATTGAAAGTAACAAGATATTTTTGGGTTTCAGGCGTCTAACTGATAAGTGAGTGAGGAACCCGATTTCTTATGACATTATAAGGGTTCAAGTTTTGTCAATAAATCCTAGTGTCTTAAGATGACCACTAACTAGTATTTTTTAGTTTGGCTTTTACGGGAATTCGAAGCTAATTCCGAGAACTCAGCGCTTTTCACCACTTGAAGGACAGATAAATAGTATTTAATGTGAAATAAGGGTAATTTAATTTTATTCAAAGTATTGTCAATCACTAGCAACTACTTTTTTCCACCTTGCAGGCAGCGTTTGGATTTCAAGTCTGAAGAACTCCTTATGTTTTGAGGCTATCCAAGAATCAACCCATCTTTTGGTGTCTTCATATGATGTGAACCGCTGCTCTGATAGAGCATGCGCCATTGCCCGGAACAGATATAGTCGGACAGTGCAAAGTCTGGTGAATACGACGGGTGGGGTAGTACTTCCCAATCAACTGTTTTCAAATAGTTTTTCGTCCGAACCACTACATGCGGACGAGCATTATCATGTAGAAGAACAATTTTGTCGTGTCTGCAGTAGTATTGAGAGCGTTTTCCTTCACAGCTCGGCTCAATCTCAACAATTGTGTTCGATATAGAGTTCCAATGATTATTTCGCTTGGATTAAGCAACTTGTAATACACCACACCCAGCTGATCCCACTAAATACACAGCATGAGTTTTTTTCCATGAATGTTCCGTTTTACTGTGTATGTCAACGCGTTGCTAGGTAGTCCTCGTGATTATCTTCTTTTTAGATTATCATAATGTATCCACTTTTCATCACCAGCAACCATTCGATGTAAAAACACTTTTTTTTTGTGCCTAGTTAGCAGCATTTCACTCATGCATAATCGAGGTTCAACATCTTTCAGCTGTAATTCGTGTGGTACCCAATTACCTTATTTATGAATAATTTATAACCATTTTAAACGATGAGAAACTGCTTGCTGAGTGACTTCTAAAGTAAGTCCTTTTGTGTTTGAGACGAATATTCCTCCAATAATTTCTCCAATTCTGCATCCTAATAAATTTTTGGCCTTCCACTGCGATCTTTGTCTTCTACGTCAAAATCACCGTTTTCGAACTTTTGAAACCACTCACAACTTATTTCCCAATCAAGGCAGCCTCATTATTTGCTTCTACGAGCAATCGATGTGTCTCGGCTGCTGATTTTTTTAAATCAAAGAAGTAAATTAAAAGTTGCCTCAAATGATGCTTATTTGGCCCAAATTTAGATATTTTTGGATAAAAAAATGTATGATGCTAATATGAAGTTAATAATATGATAGGGTTAGTTATTATTAAGTGAGCAACCTAATTTTCAAGTCGGTTATCATCTGCAAATTCTAACGTAAGCCTCGTACCACGCCATCTCTCTCAAAACCACGGAAATTTGTTTGTATTCATAATATCAAAAATATGCATCTGTAAAAAATCGATAGCACGGCGTGTCACTGCCCCGATACTGGCGCACTGAGCGTCAGTTGAGCGCCTTGGAACTTCACGAGTTGCACGGGAAACCAAACTGTTGATGTTGTTCAACAGCTCATTTAAATAGAATCCTGGTATACGGGTACCTTTAGTGATGGCGTTACGGCGCGTGCAGACCGCTTGCAACGTTCCATCTTGTACCGCACGATCCGTCAGCTGTACTACAATCAGTCTTGGCCGTACTCTTGATGTCGCCAGCACATCTTCATCCTCCGAAGGACACACGGAGTATGACAGGAGTGTGGCCCCCACGATGTCATGTTCTCCAATAATGAGTCTAATAATTAAGTCTAATGTACTAGTAAGCGTGACGATAATGAGCGGCAGGCTTTCTGACTTTCTTTCCAGGACACAAGATTTCTCAATATCAATTTGAAGTAACTCTTGATAGCGTTCATTTAATTCAATTTAAGATGTTCAATCATGACAATCAGTGAGATATCGATTTCTGCAGTTATGTTTTTAATAAGTCTTTCTAGTACAATTATAAGTTCTTAAAACTTACACCATGTTCACATACATCCATTCTCGTTGCAAGTTTGTACATTATATCATTAAGTATAGCAACGAGTTGTCTGGTGGCCGCCATCTCCTCTCGAATGCAGCTGAAATGCGTCTTATTTTCAACATCAGAGTATTGGTATGTGGCCGTCCATGGCTGCGTCCTGATCTATTTTCCATTTGGTTTATCGGACTAGATTTTAATCTCGGCTTCATAAAGAAATTGTAACTTTGTCTGTCGCAGATCGTATCAAGTATTGTTCGTTTGGATTGTTTACTAATACTAATGGCGCTTTTCTACGCAGCTCTATGTTCATCACTTAGTGCATTAAAGAATTGTAGGTCATAGACATTAGCATACGTCAAGGCAAAGTTATGGTTACAGACATTGTAGCACAAAAGACTATCTTTTCTTGGCTGCTGTCATCCAAAACAACTGTTAATGTCGGACATTGTGCTAATAGTCAAAATTGGCAAAAAAAAAACCATGGTAATTGCAAAGACGTTGGAACCTTAACAAGCAAGTTATATACGTTACAAAATCAAGAAAAAACTATCTACTTTTGGCTTTTTTGGTAAGGAAATAATGTCATTTCTATTATAAAGCTAATGTGACCAGTCCGCCCCACTGCGCCAAAACTAAAATTTAGCAACGATTGTTTTGTTTTATGACTTGAATTTACCTACGATTTCAACCGTATGGACTAAATCGATTTCACCATATTTCATATTTATTAAAGACTCTTATCAATACTAATTCGGATTTCTATTCTGGTTTCACTACCGGATTTAAACTCAAGCTCGCTTTCAATCCCGATTACGATATTTCTCTCAATTCAATCCTACTATAGTTTTTACTAATGATTCAAATCCCGATGTCGATCTTTATCCTTCTTTAGATATTGCTATTAGTAAAAACGAGAGAACATCATTATTGGGATTTCTCGTCTATATAAAGTATCATATGTCCTTTTACAAGATATAATGCATCATCAAAATATTTTTTTCGGGATAATTTTCATCCAGTCACTTGAGCATGACGGCACAGCAATCATCTAATCTAACATTCTTTATATTCAAATATATTTAGCTTCGTTTCTAAATCCTCATTCCTTCAAATTTTAAATGGCAATATTATAATTTTAAAATTCATTACCAAAGTTGCATTACCAGAACGGTTTTAATCAATAACTTTAATTATACACAAATAAATATTTTCATCTTAAATCTCTTGTATGGCCAACTTTAATATATATTTATGTAGAAATTATATGATTGCTTAAATACTAAAAGGGTATTTGTCACTTTTTTTACCCAAAATACTTTTTTTGTTTTTATATCATGGCAACACCTATTTACACCGTTTTCTTTAAAAAAGGCATATATCCGAGCTTTTAATACGGCATGGCAGGATTACCTACATGCGAATAAATACTAAATTGGCACTTGTCCAGGGATATGTGCCATTTTAATAATTATTTTTGAATGCTTCATACAAACGTCAGTTAATAATTATTAATGTCATCGTTCTCGTAAAGTTTTTGTCGTGATTGTTTGTTCTGGAACGGTTTTTGTGAAACCGTAGAAAATCATGGAAAATGAGTGAAAGAAAAAGGAAAAAGGGCATCCGCCATGAAGAAGAATATCAACGTAATAAAATTAAGAAATGTAGGGTTTCCGGAGAAAGTCATGGGAATTGGAAAGGACGATACGTTCCTGCAAGAAATTATACCGAATCCATGAATTTTAACTGGTAAAGAATTTTCTTGTTCCTTTATGAACTAACAATTTGAGTTGCTGATATTTTTTATGTTGATTTTTAAATGTTTCAGTTGCCACAAAAATTGTCTCAGGAATGCTAATCCTCCAGAAGAGCTTAATGACATTCTTACTTCGTTCTATACGATGGGGTTGAAAAATGAACAAGACAATCATCTTCAAAGACTAATGGAGCTAAAAGTTGTGGAAAGGAGAAGAGGACGGGATACTACGTTATTCTCAAAAAGAAAACCAAAAACAAAGAAATGTTAAATACCATCTGTTGCTAAACCATAAGCGGACTAAAGTGTGTAAAAAAGGTTTTATGAATACTCATAATGTTACTTCTAAACGTCTTCACCGCATAGCTAACTTGCTTGAGACAGGTGACATTCTCTTAGATAAACGTGGCAAGCACCCTTGTGCAAACACAATTTCTTCTGTTGTATGTGAAAATATACACAATCACATAGCATCATTCCCTACTAAGGAATCACACTATGCTTCAGAGATACGTTTTTATTTAGCAGCTGACCTATCACTTAGACAAATGCATAATTGATTCACTCAGCAATATCCAGAGTTGGATGTAAAGTATCAGTTTTACTGGAAGTATTTTAAAAATAATTTCAGTTTGTCTTTTGGTCGACCAGTTGTGGATGCATGCACTGAATGTGAATCACTCAAAGCTAAATTGCGAAACAAATCTCTTATGACAATGCCAAAAGAACTAACTTTTGGTACATCAAACTCGAAGTAAGAAATTTTATAAGAAAACCCAGACATGTACCAAGTTATCAAAAGAAAATGAGAAAATTCTGTCTATGAGTTTTGATTACATGGCTGTTACAGATTTTTCCTGCATACCTGTGCTAGATGTTTATTACTTAAGACAAATGTCCGTTAGTACATTTGGAATTTATAACTTTGGCAATGACTAAGTACATACTTATGTTTATCATGAAAATACTGCCCGCAAAACACCTGATGACGTATGTTCCTTGCTGTGGCATTATTTACAATACTTTTTAGACAGAAAACTTGATGACCTTAACTTATTTTGTAACAATTGTGCTGGTCAAAACAAAAACCACGCCGTGATAAGATTCCTGATGGCAATTGTTGAAAAGAAAATTTTCGAAAAATTAACTTATGCTTTCCATTTTGTGGGCATTCTTTTCTTCCATGTGACCGCAGCTTTGGGCTTATCAAGAGGAAATTGAAAAAAACCGACAGAGTGTATACAGTGGATCAATATGTCCAGTCTATTATCGTGGAGTGTTCACAAATAAAAAAAAGTTTACTGTTTATGTAGTTGAAAAGGAAGATATTTTCAATTTTCAAGAATGGTTTTCAAAATTTTGTTATAAAACTAAGTTATCCGAAACTATACAACACGGACAAATACAAGAGAAATTTATGATATCTAAATATCAAGGGTTTCGGTTCAATGCAGCACAAGGTCAAAGTTTGCATGTAAAAGAATTTATTGATGGCCATGTATCTGATACTTTTGATCTCAGAAAAAAGAACCAGTTGAATATTCATCTACCTTTGCAGAATATGTATTATTCTCCAATACCAATAGCACAGAACAAAATGAATACATTCTTGAACATACATTCGTTCTGGAACATCATATACGATTTGCCAGTGTTACAATAATATAATAAATAATTAAAAATATATAATAAATATGTTTTGATTCCGTTTAAGTGTTTTTTTTTAAACATTATCTTTACTTGAATATAATATTATTCGGTGTTAAAGAGGCACATGTCCATTTAATACATGATTAATTACTAAAAGGTCACTTGTCCCATAATTTTTTTAAGTTTTTACTCAAAATATATAGAGATATATATTTAGTTCTATTATGGAATTTAATGCTTCGAATATACTCTAGATCTTCAATAAAAATCAAAATTATGATAGTAATAGTTTTAGAAATATTTGATTTTTTCCATTTCCTGTAAAATTATTATTGTGTAATTTATGGTTGACAAGTGCCCTTTTAGAATTTAGACATTCATATTCTGGATTCACTTTTTATAGCTTTTCATCGTAAAACGGTCTGTAGACAAAAATACTGTGACAAAAAATGTAGAACACAAAAATGGCGAACAAACAGGCACCTATAACTAATTTTTAGTCTTTTTCTTTTATTTTATTTAATCTCCAATTAATATCCAAATGTTGGCCTTTTGATAAAATGCTTTTAAAGCATATAATTTATTGAATAATTGATCATTTTGTACAAACAAAATTATTGATGCTTGAAGTTACCGCGGTCACTTAAGTTAATGACTTTTATGTTCGAATAATGTTCAGTTATTATTGTGGCGTGATAACAATTGCTTTATCCCTTTGCTTATTCAAAATTTAACCATATAATATTTTATCAAGAATGTTTTTTTTACGTATTTTACAAATAATGGAAAAAATATTTGGTTTATCCAAAAAGTCCCTTGAAGGAAACGGAAAAATTAAATATATCAAAGTGACTTTGATGTATTGTCTCAAATTAGGGTTTATATTATTCCTAACATTAATTCCGATTTTATATAACTCAGAAATGATCAGTGCTTCTACAACAAAACCGGTTTTTCTCCGTTGGTTTATGTGTTTCTTACAAATTGTTGAATCCGTCGTTCCAATTATATTGTTACAGTTTGTAAAAGAAAAGTACGAAATGCTATTGAATAAATTGAACGAACTCAAAGAAAATTTTCGACATCCCAAAGAACATAAAAACGACAAGCTTTATGCGGTGTGTTTAGTCACTTGGCTTCTGTTTTTGACCTCGATAATTACAATCTACACTTTTTTGAATGCTCCACATCTGAATAACCTTAAAGCACTATTCCACGGGATTTGGTGGTCCACCAGCACGTCAGTTATGCATTTTTATATGACAAATGCATCAATAATATCATATACGATATCCCAAAACGTACACAGGTTGAACTATACCATCCAAAACTACTGAGTGAATGGTGTATACAAGATGAAAACGAAGGAAATCATGACCACATTTTTGAATCATTGAATGGTATAGAATTTGCTTATGGTATTCTTTGCGATTGTTGCCTTATATTTAATGAAGTATTTGGATTTCCGGTAAGTATGTTTCTTTATAAATATTCAGATGTCTCGAATACATTGTTCATATAAAAACAATACGTCGTATTTCTTTTAGTACGTCTTTGTCTAATTTCTATTCATGACGTTTACGCAGGTTGCTGATTCTCTGGTAACTAAAATAGCTTTTTATATGTTTTTATCTGTCAGTTAATTTATCAATCAGCTTTAAGGACACAATTTACAACATTTAAAGAACACTTTTTTAAAATAAAAGCAAACATCATTGTAAATAGGATTTGCAATTTTCGGATGTAATAAAACGATAAATTTTAAAATACAAATTTCATTCTTCAAACGTTTTGCATTTATGTGTAAATCCAGACATTCTAGACATCTCTAGGGGAGCCTTTTGGGATCATTTTTTAAGTATGGTGAAAATAACTTTATAAATATCCTTTTATGATTGCAGATGTTAATTGTGATATCAGCAGCTTTTGCGAATAATTTGGCAGTCGTTTATGTCGCGTCTTGTTACATGTCGTTTGAAGTAAGTGCTTAGTTTACACGTCATACTGTCATTAAATAAGGTCAGGAATATTCATTAGATAATTTCGAAAGTATAATCAGCATCAAAGCCTAAAGTTTTTGTTGAATGCCGCAAAATCAATTAAGATCTTTACTCAAAGATATCATTGAAAAAATCATTTCAAAAATTGCGTTATACCGTTACTTCATAATTAGATCCATTGATCAATATCGAGTTCTCAATATTTGAAAAATTTTACTTATGTTAGATTTTATTATATCAATTTTATTTATGGGAAAGAAATGAGTTGAGTTCTAAAAGCTTAAATACAAAAAAAATAAAAAAATGAAAAACTTACACTTTACAAACATCTGCGCGCGTTGCTGTGTGCTGCTAAGTGCAAGTAAAAGCAATCGTATAATAGTAGATATTTATTAATTTAATAACTTGAATCGATTAAGAATAATATAAACGAATATTTAATATTTTTCCTATTATTTTATTAACAGTACTTCAATAAATGGTATTAAGTAAACAAACAAAAAAATATAAGTTTCACAATTAAACGATTTCAGTTTATTAAATTAAATTTTAGCAGTAAAAATGAACGTAATAAGATAAAGAAATAAGTGATATTTTATAAAATGTATAGTGAATTAATGATGTTTTTACGGTTTCAAGTCAAAATAGCAAAAACGGAACCCTCATAGTTTCGTCATGTCCGTCCGTTCGTCCGTATGTCACAGACATTTCATTCAAAAAATACAAGACCTATATTGATGAAATTTGTAGTTTAGGTGTCTCATGTGAGTCGCTACTTATTTTGGTGGTTAAATTACAAAAACAAATATTTTTAAGAGGGCACACTATACATGTAACAGAAGTTGAAATAATTTTTTTTTCAGTAAAGATCAACGAGGGGCAGATATATTTCGGTAGTTCTTTTAGTAACACTTAAAGGTTTCTTAGCAATTTTCATGATTACATGAATAATTTCGGAAAATTGCACAAATTGCCCCCTCCTCCTCTATTTTCTAAACCGTTTGTCCAAAAATATGTAAAAAATGACGAAGCTAAAGCTTAATAAATACTTTCAACAAAAATTATCTTGAATATGGTGGGTATACTGTTTTTGATTTATTGTCGAAAAATTGCGCTTCTCAACAAAAGAAAGTAAGTGCCATGAAGATACGCGTTTTTGCTGATGAACTTTAGTTTACACAATTTTAATATTAATAGTCGATATATCTACTGTGCGGGAAACATGGAAAAAGAGTAACAACATTCTTTTTCATCTATAGCGCATTTCTTTGCAACAGTGGCTTCAGAAACCCTATAATGAGCATGGTGCGACATGCCCTTGGCCAATTTCTTTAAGATCTTCCTGATTGATCGTTACAAACCACATTCAAGATATGGGACGACAGTGGTTTTTGTGCCAACATTACCTTCGAAATATATTACTTCCAAATTTCATAGATTACTATCGACAAATTGTTCCCATTCGACATTCATCTAACTTTTATCAGTACTATAAATTGTGTAGTATTATACAGTTTTGTATCTCATGAATATAAAAATAAATAAATTTTGTGACCTAAGGAGATTTGTCGCAAGGAATTATATTTAAAATTATATTCATAAGTACTAAAAATTTCCACCATGCTGCCAAAACAACCCTTGACAACAGTTTTCGTCACTTTTGTCAGTAAATTTTATCGTTCAAAGAGCCAGTATTCACATAAGCACCAACCTCTTAGCGCTTAAAAGTTACGTAACTATATTAAAGCACTTAAGCAAAGTCATAGCTTTCTTGTACGTTTCACTTCTGTTCTATATCTCTTCAGCATCGAAATTGATAGACTTTTGCCTATAAAAAGTTATGCCCGATTATAGCATGCTATAACTCTTAATTTTACAACTTGAAATTAAGGCTCAAGATTTTTTAGCGCTTCAATATATGTCTAGCAATTCATAACTTAGTACAATAATATTTGTTAGGTCGATATTTAGGACGATTTATTTAGGTTTTATCAAAAAAATTGTAAGAATTTAATTTTTTATATAATAAAGGTTTTCCATACAATAAAATATTGTGATATTATGGTAAGAAAATTGGTTAAAATAAAACTCATTGTTACCACACCACTGATGTATAAAAAAGAGAAGATGTACAGTCCCGCGCTCAAAAATGACCATAGTAAATGAGTGCTAAAACAAACAGTTTAGCACTCATTGCATTCAGTGCAGTTTCGTCGTACCTTCCGTTACGACGACGAAATTTGTTTAAATTTGTTTTATATTCATACAAATCTTAAAATTACCTCTAAAAGAAAATCTTACCGTAGATTAAACCTACTTCAAAAATATTAAAATGTTTCTTATATTTCAATTTGTTTATTAAGTATTACGTTCAAGTACTACGTTTATCAAAATATGTTAATGTTTAATGAATAGTCATCTTATTTTATCATATAAATAATTAGAAAGTTCTTTATTACTATACTCTATACATTTTAGAAATTATCAAGTTCTTTTATATATATTTTCACTGACATTATTAAATTAAAGATTCATAGTAATTTAAATCTTAGTTGATTATTACATTAAGCTTTATTGTGAAGGAAACTATAGTATGATTCTTTTCATATATTCAACCAAAAAACAATAATAAATATTTAAAATAATATTAAACCAGTCCACTGATGTGTTATTTTAGAACAGCACATGTAAATTAAAAAAAATATGATTTATTGTCTTCCAATAACAAAATGATCGTTACTTGTTCTCTTTTCATTTAAAAATGAACCTTATGTTATGACATTTCGGTCGAAATCACAGATGGTACATAATGTTTCTTTCCTTTTTTTTCTTTGGCACTGCAAAATGGTATCATAAAATGTGAGACAGAGACAATATGTACATTTTGAGCCATTTTTCACCCTCGACACAATATGCGACTGTGCATCTTCTCTTTTTTACACATCAATGTATCACACCCGTTATTGGATTAATTATAAAAAATTGCTGAGTTCAGATTACTAGCTACTCTCACAGCATAATTGCTTAAGATAACAATAAATCGTGAAACCGTCTGCTCGTCAATTTTATCGATACCAATTTAGACCTATACTAAATATGGGCATGTATTGTAGTTTGTCTCTACATCGCGATCACAGGCTTAAAGAAGTCAGATTCAAAAAAAATGAAACATAAGGAATGTCAAGTTTTTTACACGATACAACTGCTATTAATAATACCAGTAAAAACAAATATGAAGACAGACTTTTACAAATTTTTGCACCTATTATCTATAAAGTAATAAACAAAAATTATTGTTTCACCCTATTTCTATAAATATAACTTAAATGCATTAAACAAATCGGTGTAATGTACTATATATATACAAAAAAAAAATCAGCTAATAACATCTCAGACCATACTCAGTGTCGGGCTCCGTAGCCGTTACTAGAAAAAAATACACTACACACGAAAAACCTACGATGTTACACTAAACTATTTATAAACACTATTCGTCTGTAACTATAGAAAAAAGTAGGTATGTCGATTATTACTCTAAAACTAGTGTAACCTAAATTGCACCAGCAAAAGAGCGTATTTTCATGGCACTTACATCCTTTTTTTAAGAAACATAGTTTTTCGGCATCAACTCAAAAACGGTATATTCGATCATGTTCAAAATAATTTTTGTAGTATGTATTTATTAAGTGTTATCGTTGTAATTATTTTCATATTTTTAAGACATACGATTTAAAAATATAGTGAGGGGACGCCATTTATGCTACTTTCGGAGCGATTATTACCAAAAAACACTTAATCAAAGAAATTGCTAAGAAAGTTTAGAAAACTGTCGAAATATGTGCCACACGTTTTTTTTTTCTGCTTCTATTACATGTACGGAGTGGATTCTTAGAAATATTTGTTTTGGTTTTTTAATTATAAAATTAAGTGGCGGTTTATACAAAAAATCTATACTCCAAATTTTATCAATATTCATTTTGTAGTTTTTGAGTAAAATACCTCTGATATACGGACGGACGGGCGGACGAATATCACGAAACTATATACGAGTTCTGTTGTTCCGTTTAACTCGGCATCCTAAAAACCTATGCGCATTAATAAAAAATTGAAATAGCAATTTTTCGATGACATTTTCCTTCAAAAGATCAATGTCGGTTACTATTTATGTTGTAGGTGTCAGCTACTACCATGTCAATACTGCATTTATATGAAAAATCATAGTTATGTTTAACACTAAAGATTGTGTTAAAAATACAATGTTTAACACTAAACATTGTATTGAAAATACTAACAATAATAAAATGTTAAAAACATAGATGTTTTTAAAGATTTAACAGCTAGTTTTATCCCTTTAACGATATAATTATTGTTTCAGGATACTTTTTCGGGAAACGTGAACTTATTGCAGGTTTGGTTGTTTTTCTACGCGTTGATAGCGGTGGCCGCGAGCGGCGAGTGCGTGTTGGCCGCCGTAGGCGACTTGTGCCGGTCGCTGGCGAGACTCAATAGTGAGCTTTGTCGAGGTATACAAATTTTACATCATTTAACTTCTTAACTACAAAATTTTCATACTATTTTTTCATTAGCTAGACACATATTTTTAATATTAGTACAATAACAGTTATTATTATACTATGATAATGTCAAAAACTGTTACTGATGAACGAAGAATTTAATTATTTTCAAATGCTGCATCATAGATAACGAGTCATTGGAACTGTGCGCTGCAACCCGAGATGTGCTACGTGCCGTGCGCGTGAGCCAGCTGCGGCTGAGCGCGTGCGCGCTATTCGACTTGCGCATGACCCTCGTCCCCGCATTCCTCTCTCTCACAGCTACATATTCCATTGTATTGCTGCAGTTAACTCATTTCTTGTGAATCTCTTTATGTTCTTTTCTATCAAACTGACAGCCATGGAATAAATTATAATATGTCATATGATACAATATCATGTTTCAATTATTTTAAAGTAATTAGCGTAATTAGGCATTATACATATAAATGATTAGTTGTTACATATTTATTAAGTAAGCTAATTATCGATTAATTTGTGCCTTTGTGTCAATGCTCGTTATGTGTGATATAAATAAATATGAATGCATTCATTATAAATTTTTTATTTAATTTAATTATGTAGTAAAGTCCTCGCTATTCATATCTCTTTTTCTACCTTCAACATCCGTTCTTTATATTAAACAATAGTCGAGTGTTTTTCAACCGACTTCAAAACACAAGGGAAGGTTCTCAATTCGTCGCTATACACTTTTTTATATGTTCGCGCATAACTTATTTGTTTATTATCTAATTTAAATGATTACTTTCTCCATCGTTTTAGTCTGTACTTTATAGCTACATGCTGGTCACATTTTAATTTCATTGCTACTTGAAATTAGACTTCAAAGATATACCAGAAAACTTTTCAAAACCACTAAGGAAATCCAAAGCTATAAAGGTATTGTTAAGTTTATGATGGTTCCAAAACGAGATGGGTACCTGACCATAAGCATAAACACGAGCTGGACTGGATGGACCATGGAATATGAAGGCATATAACGGAATTCCTTAACGACAAACAGCAGGAAAATGAAAATTGACATTGTATTAATCCTACAGGGTACTATGGAACTTAGCGGCAACACATTGGAACTCTCTAACGGTAACGGCATAAGTACGTGAATTGGTTCATTGTATGTGAATTGTATGACTTCTGTACATTACTATTGTAAAAGTTAAAGATAATCTGATTAGTTAGTGGAAATAATATCAAATAGAGGATGAAGTTTAATTTCACAATATCATTTCTCTCTTTGCTCTTTAATCATGTGGTCGACTCGATAGCTGATTTGATTCTAAATCAGACAGTTATATTCATTCGAAGGTTTCTATATGATTAAAAGCTATTTACATTTGGCCTTTAGCGAAATTTTTTAACTCATTGGGAAAAAGTTGTTTGTCTGTCTATCTGTTTACTATCTATTTCTCTGCCTACTATATGTTTGTTTGTTTTGATCGAGTTTTTAGCTTAAGCCGACGTAAACCACACTGTTGTCGGAGCGCAAGATAAGCTATCTGTCCCGGATGCTCATCGCTTTGCTGACGATAGCTTTCAAAGGCCGCGATCCTCAAGGGTCAGCCTGAAAGGTACAAGGTTCAGGCCCAGCAATCTGAAATAAAAAGATTGTGGTCGGACATGACTTAAGAGTGAGGTAGATAAATCCTGACACATTAGTCAGTATGGAATTTTTATGGGATAGGGAGTTCTTGTATTACAGAGGTTGCACGAATACCGGCTGGCTCTACAAACTCCCGTCACTCCTAATCCAGAATAGAATCTACACTCCCCCCGATATTTACGCTCCCTTCGGTGTATCGGGACTTGTCCCTTTCAGTCATTGCGACTGGCTGAAGGTCGAGCGATGATGATGATGATGATGATGATAGGGAGTTCTTGTATTACAGTATATCAATCGGTGGAATAATTTATTGCATAATGTAAAATGAAATAATAATAAGTTTAGAATTGGAGAAAAACGATTCATCGATTCGTGTACTACGAGATTTCCGGAATTATAAGTATGATCGAAATTAAATTTGTTCAGATGACATTATGTAAAGACACAATAAGAAAGAATTTTTAGAAATTTACTTTTTCTCGGAGTAGAACGGGGTTGACTTTTGTATGAAAATTTTCATGGAGCGAGGTACGCTTATGTTTGGTGTAAATATTGCTTATTAAAAACTCGGAGACGAAACTTCAATTAGGTAAAGAGGGAATAGGGCTGTTTGATGTATAAAAATGAGTTCATTCATTTACTATAAAATTGGGAATATATTGTGCTGACAAATGGGAAGATTTTTGAAATAAAAAAAACTAATAACTGTCACCGATTTTGTTTGTGTATTCGTACTATCGATTAAAATTACTGACCGATTCTAAAAACTTCTAAGTAAATAAGAAGCTCTTTGATTTAAGTAGACTATTAATACATTCTAATTTAAACATTCTAAAAATTTTTCGACGTAAAGGAAGCTATACTATCTCCAAGTAACATAACCTAAATTTTATTTCGATGCTGAAACGGAGCCTTATATGGGCCTACATGTACAACTACTGTTTGATTATACAAGCGTGATTTTGCACGTGTGATCGTTTAGTCAATTAGTTTAGTAAAATTATGTAGCGTGAAACAGCCTGGCTTTGAATCGAGAACAGTTGTTCGACTCTTCCAGGATGCACGATCTGAATCAGATGGCTTTTATAGGATTGTCCCGAAAGTCCACGGGCTGATGTTTCGTTTCGCGTGATTTTCAAATTCTACGAAAAATAGAGTTGTTTACTCTCTTCTCGCGCCTACAGCGTCAGGGTGTTTCCCCATTCGTTAGGTATGTTGTATAAAAATCAGTCTGCCGGAGCAATACCGTTAGGTATTAGAGCGATCGTAGTCTATCTAGCTTTCTGTTTCGTTTTGAGTTTGGAATCTAGGCGGCACATTTTTGCGTGGCCATGTAATGCCATTATTCGGCACAGTGGAGCTCTCCAAATCGAATATTGTAAAGTATAGACAATTAAAGATGTATGCTCTATATCAATTTTAAAGAAAGAAAATATTTAACTTGCCTTAATTTAACTCTCTGAGTTTTCAAATGTTTCGATCGTTTTGAAAATGTCTGTTTAAAATAAAGTTTAGCCTAGATTTGTAGATTTTTTGAGATTATGACTATTATACTAACTACTTTGATTCGCGCGAATTAAGTAAAAAATTTGAATGGGTGAGATTCTTTTAATTTCAGAAACGGTTCTTATTTTTTCTTATTCTTCCAAAAGACCCGTCAATGTGGGAGTGCCTCAAGGCTCCACACTCTCTCCCCATTGTACTTGACGTACACAAATGACATTCCACGACCGAAAAAGGTATCCAATTTGCGCTCTTCGCGGACGACACGACACTCTACTTACGTAATTACAGCGATAAGACACTTAACACGGCGCCTCCAGCGAGGCATTATCGAAAGGAAGCAACGGTCCTAACACTGGAAAATTAATGTAAATCCAACAGGAATAACGGGAATCAAGTAGTACCGGAAAAAACCACCACCCTCCCATATTAAATGACCCCATTCCGTGGTAATACAACTACAAATACTTAGGTATCGCCCCGGATAAGCATCTCTATTTCCGGGATCATATCCAATGTGTTAGGTAGCTAGCTAACTTTTATATGTCACGCCTTAAGTATAAAAATCATAATTTCGCTATGCAACAAGCGTACCATTTATAGGACGTGCAAGTGGCCGGTAATGACTTACGCGTGTCCAGTCTTTGCTTACGCTATACGATTGCACTATATGACCTGCAAGACACTTAGAAATAATTTAGTAGAAGAGCGACAGACGCACATTGATGCGTGAAGAACTCTGTCTTTCATAGCAACCTAGAACACCCTACTACATCCAAATACACAAAAAAGCACCAGAGTGGTTCTTCAGCATAGCAATAACCACCAAAATGCACTGATTTCTACTGCTTTACGAGAGATACCTCGTAACGATAGAAATCACGCGGCTGAACTATGTATTTATATTGTTTGTTGCAAATATCTCGGTTTCTATTGCAAATATATCAAAAGTAAATAAGAACAATTTTATTGAAAATTTTAATCTCTACATTTTAATTTCATAACTTTTTTCATATATTTTTATGTTTTTGAGTATATTCCACTAATTTATTTTTGGAGTAGTGTTTAATTATTTTCTATCCCCTAAACAGAATTCAACATTTTGAAACGATAAATCATTTCAATGAATACCAAAACGAACTTACATTAAGAAATGCAGGCTTGTGTTTTGAATGGTAATTTGAATCTTCATTTTTACTTAACTATAACAATGCAGATAAAAAAACATCCCCTTCGACCTTCGACATATAATGACATGCATTAATAACGCGATATAATTTTTTGATAATTTTAAACTTTAACATTATTCGAGAATGTTTCCTAGAACACTCATTGATAATAAATAGGCATGGCATCAAGGTGATAGATTTAGATCCATTTAAAGCTGAACACCTATTATAATATTAATCTGTTATATCGTCCAACATTGCCATCGCTTTAAATTGAATTAAAATTTGTTTCATGATGGCTAAACACAAAAGCTCGAAGTAAGTTACGAGTGTCGTTTATTAATAATTCAATATGACATGACCGACAGCACGCACCTTGGAGGTTACCACTTACGTTAATAGTTTTTTCCTCGGGTCAAATAGAACATTTAATCCACCGCAGTGGAATAATGATGAACGTTTATAAAAGTTTATAAAGAATAAATTTTAATAATAAGATAATCCAGTAATACGTTCTTGAACAATGCTTTTAGCTAATCGATTACACAAAACTTCCAAATTTTTCATTTTCTCTAAAAAACCATTGAGGAAGAATGGAAATATTTATTTTTTGGTGACTTTGATGTATCTTTTTAAAATTGGATTCATGGTGTTCATGATTTTTATGCCGTTCTTAGGTATAGCATACATAATGAACATGGCTATAGTAGCATCTTCTTTTTTCGCCTGGTTCGTTCACATCGTACAAAGCATTCAAATCGTCACTATAATTATATCACTACACGTTAAAAGACATAAATATGAAGTTGTATTAAACAAACTAAACGAGATCAATGCAGATTTCCAATGTGATGAAAGTCCGTATAATGTAAGGATTTACGAGGTTTGTTTCGTAATTTGGCTTGTTTTAATGATCCTGCTCTTTATCATGTCCACCGCGATCAACATCCACAACCGAGTCGACGTCACCGGGCTGTTCCACGGACTGTGGTGGTGCACGAGTGCATCTGTCACACATTTTTACATGATCAGAGTTTCAGCGATGTCGTACAGCATATCTCAGGTGATGACGAAACTGACGTTGACGGTTCGAAGAATGTTTCTTAGGAGCGACGATGAACATACGTTGTTGGAAGAAAATGACAACGAACTTTTATACAAGACTTTAAAGCGTATAGAAGACGCTTACGACGACCTATGTAATTGTTGCTTGACACTCAATGGCGATTTTGGATTTTCGGTGAGTTAAAAATCATGTACTCTCCATTAGTTAATCATTCCTTTAATTTACTCTTTCACATTAAGAATTGCGAGTTCCATCATTAGAACTATTCATGAAGTTTTGTATTGGCCTGGAGAGGAAATGTATATTAATATACCTAAGGACTGAGGCATCTCATTTGTAGGAAAATTGAAATTTTATAAACTAAATAACTATAAGTTATAGCACTATGGCTTACAGCTTTGACTATCTTAAAATAATGAGTAATTCATCTGTCTTATTACAAAAATAAAACTGAGATTAGTTGCATCATAATTTTATCTACATATGTCTTGCATCCATTTGTGATATTTCTGTGTCTATGATTATACTAGTCCCAAGAAATACTAAAGGTGTTTGAATGAAATATGTATGTAAGAACTAAATCAAAGAGAAGTCTATTACTAGATCCCTATTGTGAATAGGGTAATCCTTTAGAGGCACAACAAATTCAGAAAAAAGTTATGTATAATAAAATAAGGTCAAAAAAGTCCACGAAGCAGTAACATATATTTATTATATACATCTACTGACACCAGAAGTATAGTAATTAACATTTTTATTTGTATTAATTATATAATACTTTAAATTACGTAACAAAAACGCACTAAAGTAATTCTATGCTCAGCTAAACAAACAACCTATATTAGGTTGTTTGAGTAGTTTATATTTATATGTACAAAAATAAATTAATTCACATTTTATAGATCTGTGATTCACTTTACAAATTGTGCATTAAATTTAAATATTTGTAAAACTTTTAACAACCAGTTTTGTAATAAATGAAATACTCATTCTATAGAAACTAAATAATGTTTATATGATTCATTAGGTAAATACCGGTGTGCTGTCATTGCATACTCAGTAGTTGGTACTCAAAAAACTATTGAAAGAAGGCTCCAGTTCCAGTTAAAATGCATTAATATCTGACAAAGCCTTTTCTTTGAAAACTCATCGGCATGGAATACAATATTACTTCTGAGGCTGACAATTGGCTTGTACGTGAATAAATAAATAAAAGAATTTAAACATTTAAGTAATTTGTTTTCTCTTTTATTTAAGAATTGTAGAAATACCTGTATTATATATTACAGATAACGCTATTAAATAATTTCATCAGGTTTTGTGTACGTCAACAATATTATCTAAGTACAACAAAAAAATCTGTAAAACGATTGATCTTGCAGGCCATCCCTAACACTTCCTGCTGTGATATATATCGATGTGTCTTTCAGCTCTTTGACTAATAGATACTGTATACGAGTTTCTAAATTTTTTAGGCAAAAAAATTTGAAACACAGTTAACCCTGCAGGCTATCCCTAAAAATTCCAACTACTATCGAGCTCAAATACAAAGGAGTAGTATGTTATTTAGCTCATCACACTCAAAATATCGATTTTAATACTTTTGCAATCTCTTCAAACCCAAAAATATAATTGGTACATGCTTCGAGCTCTTCTAGTTTAAAAACCTATATACAATATTTAAAAAAAACTTTTAATTTTTTTTAATTACAATATCATTTTAACAAGTTGATAGATTTTTATCTGCTGAAGACATCGAACGCAGTTTTTATTAAACAGAAAAAATTGACTTAGTATCAAACATCAATCCCTCAAGAATTTCGTATGCTGTTATGAAAAAACCCTTTTATTCTAATTTTCCATTAACGATAGATAACTCTATAACGAATCCACCGACTCTGATACCGTTTGTATGTGTCGACGTTGCTTTTTTAGCAACAGACCTGGTTGGACTTTGAAATATATGGATGTAATAATTTATAGAAATACTAAAAAATATATATATTAAATTTTCTCCAACTATCTCTTGCACAAACCAAACTATTTATGCCGCAAACAATGCATTTTTTTTAAGGAAAAGAGCTGATTAGATGTTGGTATCTATCGGTAGAGTATACAACCTAAAAGTTATATCAAAAATAAAATTTCAGGAAATTTTTTTTTGAGATTTCTCAAAATCTCCCAGGTGGATTCAGGTTAACGTTAACGAACGACTAAGTTGAGTCGATCACTTTCAAATGTCGTAAACTGCATTTTAATCGATTATTAATCCGTTTAAAAATCATGAATGGTTTTCATACATCCTCCCCTCCCAACAAATACACACACACATACATAGGTCGCTCAGAAATTGAACGAAATACATTCGTAGCACCCTAAAATGTCAAGGATAAAAAATAGATTTACTAAAATCGGACTGAAAATAGTAACTTCCAATTTTATGAAAATTATTCAATTTTCATAGCGGGGCTTTAAATACATTATTACAAATTTAATACTATCAAAAGCCTCTTCTACCACCTCCTTTTAGACTTACATGTATCAAAAAGTCACTTTTAAAATAAAATTTGCGTTCCACGTCTTTTTACCGGTTATTTGCGCTAAAATCCGTTAGGAGGAAGACATGGAACTCAAATTTTATTTTAAGAGGGATTTCCTTTTAAATGCCAATTTAAATGAGATGGAGAAAAAGGCTATAAGTACATTTAATAGTTTCCTCGCATTAAGTCTTAATTTTGTTATGTCCAGACTTTAATATAAAATTATTGACTAGCGTTTATCGATTAAATTCTAATTCTTTAAATAAAATTAATTTATCAAAAGAAAAATTCTGTTATTTGATATGGACTACTGTTATAATATCCAGTCAACCCACGAAATTACCTAAAAAGGATAAGTGAAGATATAGTGTAAAATTTAACCACATAATAACGTATATAACTGTTGCTTAAAGTGTCGATAAATTTTAAAATTATACTAATGATAATAATTTTTATTTACAAATAATCATATTTCCACTTTACTTTATAACTAATTAGGAAATCCGAAAAAAAACTGCTCTTCTCATTGTTATTTTATACTTTTAAGTTTTCACATCTGTTGGTAGTCTCCGATGACTGCCTATTGGTTTTTTTTTTACAATTTCCAGCTAAATATGTTTCGTACAATTTCAGGTATTAATCATATTATCAGCAGCATTTCTGTACAATTTGGCAGTCGTCTACATGATATCGCGTTATTTAATGTTTTCTGTAAGTAAGAGATTCATTTTCAAATTACAAACAACAAATATATGTGTATTCTAAAATACTAATTATTTTGTAGATTGAATCGTTTCAAAGCTTTGCTGTTGTATAACACTTTGCAATAAATTAATTTTCTGCTATCAATTGTAGTTATGTACGCATTTACGTACTTTCCATCATACCTGAGGGTATTTTGAAGATTTTTATGAGAGCTCTATCATTGCAGCAAATCATCTATGGACTTATGAATGTATTGCTACTAGGGATTACATTCTACGCTATAACAATGATGGCCATATGTTTCGAGTCCGTACAGCGCGCCGCGCGCGGTCTGTGCCGCTCCCTGGCGCTGTTAAACAGCGAGCTACAAAGAGGTAATTTAGTATTTAAATCCAATCTCGAACCAAAGGTCTTCTATACATACTTCGTTACTTATCTTGGTTCTGACGAGATAGGCATTATAAAAATGTAGTTTAACGTGTTTTGAGACAGGTAGTTATATCAATATCTGTGCCCAGATAAAGACGGAGAATTTTAAGCATTTAGATGGAACGCTTGGGACACCTAGATTTGCAACCCTTCTATAGCTCGTATTCCATCAGTGGAATGAAAACCCGTCTTGGTAGTCGCGCGTAGTGGTAGATGTAACGGTACGTTTGCCGCAGAGAGGACGGAAGCAAGAAGAAATTTTAATTTTACTATGTTTACGGTTATCGTTATTTCCTCGCATGAAAATGTTCGCTGATGGCTCAGCGATGTGCTTAAAAATAGATTCACGTGGGCACATTTTCTGTGAAGAGTCTTCATAAAATAACAAGAGAGGTTTCCAATGAATCGAACACAGCGAGAAACAGGTCTCGAGACCAAACTATACTAACAAAACAGCTGCTTTGAGCCAGCCATGTAGCTGGCTAATGACTTAGCAGTGTGGTTAAAAATCGATTCACGTAGAAAGATTTTCGTTACACAGTCTGCATAAAACAGCAGCAGGAGTTATTTCATCGTATCAGACGGAACAAGAAATTGTTTTCTTAATCGAGACCAAGTTACATCAGCAAAACTATTTTTAGAAATCTACGTAGCCGTTGTTCCCCTAAGCGCTTTATTCAAATAACTTATTTGATTGATTGAAGCGATTACAAATTGATGCTAGGTAATTGCTTTTCTTGCATGCAAAAATCTACAGCATTGTACTCGAATTGAGCTCGAACATCACTATCTAAAGAATCAGAATCGAATTCGGGAAGAGCTGAATCGCTTTCATTGCGACCCTTAACCACACGAATCAGTTCCGTCATTTAGTGTTGTCGTGATTCAAATTAAATCTTCTATCAATTACTGTCACTACTTTGAGAAGTATTTGCATTTTGACTTTTAGAGATTTTCTCGGTTGCTACTGGGCACTCCACTTCTGATATAACTCCTTAAACGAATTCATCAAAAAAAGTAATCAAAACACTGCACGCTTACAATACACAAAACCGATTTGATTTACAATGGGTTTGCACAAATATGCTGCGACCCTGATCTGTTGCCAAACATACGAGTGACGTCAACCCGCCGGTGTCAACAACATCCACTATCCCATTTAGTACTACCACATCCACTACACCCGCTCTTACATTAAATTCTTTATTGTAGTGCGCACTCAAATGAAAGTGGTACGAATGAGAAAAAACTTCAATGAACAGTCAAAAATGAACTTCTTTTTTCTCAAAATATTCTCTCTGAGCGTAAATGCACTCTTTGCTATGAATAAACCAATTTGCCAAACATTTACACCATTCCTCCCTGGTGATCTCAGAAACATGTTTTTCATTCTTTTCGACAGCCTCTTCTGGTGATGAAAATCCTTGATCGTGTAATTGATTCTTCATTTTTGCGAACAAAAAAGCTCCAAGGTGCTAGGTCAGCACTGTATACTGGATTTCTCATAAGTTCTACGTTTTTCTCCTTCAAAATTTATTTGTCTGTTTGGACGTGTAAGAACTGGCATTGTCGTGGTGTAAGATGATACGTCAGTTCTTACACGGCCTTACAAGTTTACGGTTGTTTTGACAGAGTTCGTCAATACCTTCCAGCAAACAAATGATCATGTACCAATCACTATTCACGGTACGATAATTCTCTAAAGCAACAGTGGCTACGAGTCCCGTCTTGTTTAAAAAAAAGAAATCGTTCGCTTAGAAGCACTTCGCTCGCGCCCCACTTTGATTGCTTTCGGCATATCTGGATAGACCCATACAGTAGATTATTGCTTTGTTTGGCAGTGGTAGCAGTAAATCCATGTTTCATTATCTACTTATATATCCCACACCAAATTTAATGCCCTTACCTTGAACTTGATAAGCATAACATTGCACCAAGTGACGCAGTACATATTTTGAGTCCCAATCAATTTGTGTAGGATCCACCGCTAGCACAGCTTTTTCATACGTAGATGTTTGTGTGGGATTGATTGTATTTGACTCATATCTATGCCTAAGGATGCCTGAATCTCATGGTAGGTCACATGCCTATCTGTTTCGATCATATGGTGCACAGCATCGGTATTTTTGTTGTTCACAGCGGTGGACAGGCGACCATCACGAAATTCGTCACTGAGATTGACACGACCGCGCTTGAATTCTGCAAACTAGTTATAAGTAGTCGTCTTTCATGGTGCTTTATCAGCAAAATCAGTTTGAAGCCGAGCGAGACTCTATTAAGCTGTCAAATAACACTTAAAATTGTAGAAAATCATAATACAAAAATTTTCACGATATGGATTTAGTGATGAAGACACGCAATTTTTAAAATGACGCAACGATGTAAATAAAACAACCATTAGATGAAGCAAATTGTATTCTACAGCAAAAGACTCCCATTTTCAAATGTAGTAATTGCTTTTTAAATAATTACTATATTTCTTTATTTACGTATTAGATAGTAATCGATTTGTTAATGGAATTAAAGTAATCACAAATACATTATTCACAACCTATATAAACTAAGTTTCTTGTGTAAAAAGACAATCAGAAACAAATGTGCTCTGTTTCGCCATATCAAAATAAAAGATCAGTAAAACGGTTGACTCAGCAGGCTTCATACTACTTTCTAACACAGAGTTTTAAAATAAAGAAGCAATAAATTATTCAGCTCATCGTGCTCAAAATGTTGATTCTATTGCTTTTTCAAGCTCTCCGAGCTTAAAAATACAGTTATAATACGTTTTGAGTTCTTGCAAATCAAATATCTATATGCATTAGAAAAACACTTTTTATTTTTTTCAATACCTTTGGAACACATTTTTTAATTGTGAGCTCATTTATGACATCTGACGCAGTTTTTAAACAGAAAAAGATGACCAAGTGCCAAACATCTCTGCAAAAAAAATTTTGAAAAAAGTCCCTTTTCCGAATCTTTCCAATTTTGATGCAATTTGCGAGTATTGATGCCTTATTTTCAAGAGGATAATTGATTCGATTTTAGAATTTATTGGTGCAATAGCTTAAAATTATTGTAAAAAACAATTGTTGAATAATATTTCTCGAACAATATCTCTTGACAACATGAGCCGATTTTGATAACTTTAGTAACGATCGGCATTGTTTTTAAGGAGAACGACTATATAGATTTTAGAATTTATTGGTAGCAACTTACAAAATATTGTAAAAACACTTTTAAAAGATATTTCTCCAACGATATCTTTTCAACAAATTAACCGATTTTTATGTACTTCACGGCAATCGATGCACTTTTGGGGAAAATAGTTGATTAGATTTACATACACATATGCACACGCAAACGCGCACAGACATTATTCAGTAAATGATTGAAATAAATACCTGGGAACCAAAAACATCAAGATCTGGTGAAAACTCTATTTCGAAAATTGTCGAAAATTTCCCAATTTTGTAAAAAATTCAATTTTCGTAGCGCAAAGTCCAAAAGAAATGGTAACTTTGTTCATAGTTTCTCCTTCTTGTTACAGTCTACGGAGGCTAATAATCAGAGTCACAAATCTTTTTTCAGTTCTGTTAAGTGTTTTTCTTACATTATTGTACATAAAATATATAATGAAAGTTGTTCGTAATTTTGTCAGGTGATACATCATTGCGAGTGTTAGCGCGAGATGTGCTGCACGCGGTGCGCGCCCGCCAACCGCGGCTGAGCGCGTGCGGCCTGTTCGAGCTGCGCATGAGCCTCGTCACCGGATTGCTCTCGCTCACCGCCACGTATTCTATAGTTTTGTTGCAGTTCACGCATTTCCTATGAATAAAGATATACCAATCACCAGATTTACATGGTTTTCACGATTGTTTCTATTGTAAAAAATGTTCCACATTTCAAGTTATTTACATTTATCAATATGTGTTAAATTTGATGTACAAACCTTGATTATGAAAAAAATATATAATATAGAAATTAAATAATTTGTGAATATTATTCGTGAATATGATTTTATATATTATCATAATATAAATACAAAACATGAACTTAGAATGTTAATATGGCCTTGTATCCTATATTCATCCAAATAAACTTAGAAAAATAAATTAACTAAAAGTAAAATTATATGTAAAAAAAAAATGTGAATCCAAAGATTTATAAAAAAAGAAGATGATTTGTCTTTTACTATTTCTACGGCGAAAAAGGGCCCAAAGTGTACATGATGTCTCTGTCTCACATTTTACGATACCATTTTGCAAAGCCAAGAAAAAAAAGGGTAGGAACACTATTTATCATCTTACATTTCAACCAAATTGTCATAACATAAGTTTCATTTTTAAACATTAGCATATTTTTGATGAACATAATAATTATATATAATTTGCTAAGAATCTAATTAAGATATAAAAAAAATATTTTTGGAATAGATTTAATCTATTGTACGATTTTTCTTTAGAATTTTAAGTTTTGTATACATATATAAAAAAAAAAAAAAATCAAAAAGTTTAAAATGCGATTCCATTAGATTAAGAACAGAGTCTCATTGTTAAGCGACCGAATAATGTGACTACGCTAGAAACCGGTGTTGCTTAAACTTATTTCTTTAAAGTCGGTTTATATCTCGGCTTTTGATGCTACTTAAATGAAGAAATACAAAATACTCATCGAATATTCATTATTATATATATATATTATAAGTACTCTAAATTTTCATAATCGAAAATAAGAATTACCATCTTTTTTTTCATAGCTTTTTAAGTGTTATTTTTGCATTTTAACGAGGTGATTGATGTCTTATAAATCGATGAACGCCGTCTGCACGCATGAAGAAGCATGACTCACTGTCAAGTTCCGCCTGAGCCGAGCGTGCAAGCGAGAACGCGGAACAAGCGATAGAGAAGCACGATCGGTCTAAGCGTTCGGCTTGTGACGCATCTATATCTCTTCCACTCCATCGGCCGATGCATCCGAGTACAAGAGAAACAGAGGCAGCACACAACCTACACTGTTTATAAACTGTTTATAAAGTGAAGAGAAAAGTTATAAAATATTTGATTTAACGAGTGAAAATAAATATTAATTTATCCACAAAATTGTAATCTTCAATGAACTCCTTCTTTGTATTATAGAAAATAATGATAAATCAGTGATAATAATTTAATTTAATTCATAAAAGTGTGCAATTTTTCATCAAAAAATTATCGTCCGTAGACCGACTTTACAGACAACCAATTTTTTTAACAGAACACTTCGATGTCGTAACGAAAGGTGCAACGACACTACACTAAATGCAATAAGTGCTAAACTGTTTGTTTTAGTACTCATTTACTGCGACCGTATTTGAGCGCAGGACTGTGTATCTTCTCTTTATTATAGATCAATTTGTGAATCGTCTATTTAGTGAGTAACGCTTAAAATGTTGGTGATTTATTTAATTGCCGTTGTTATCAACAAATGGCAACGGTGTTAATAAATGATTTTGGTCGTTTGAGAATTGATGCTGGCATGAAACTTGTACAACAAATTTAAAAAGCTTGGCAGGATTTTCAAGACGTGGTGGGAGTTTTTTTATGATCTCTTCAAGGCATTGGATAGTGTAAATCGATAAATTCTGATCGGGAAGCTATATCATTATTGGGTTGCGAACCTGTCACCGGACTTGCGATATTGTATTTGAGTAGCAGGATTCAGAGGGTCGATATTAATGGCATAAATAAAATCGTCAGGATCTGTGGTCCGCATGAAAATATGACAAGAATTAGTCCTTAGTCCGTTTCTGTTTTCATTTTAGGTATATTAATGACATAACCAACCTTGTTGAATATA
Source organism: Eumeta japonica (assembly GCA_005406025.1). Lineage (NCBI taxonomy): Eukaryota > Metazoa > Arthropoda > Insecta > Lepidoptera > Psychidae > Eumeta > Eumeta japonica. The sequence goes on along the minus strand of BGZK01000980.1, from coordinate 100,049 downwards.
TTTATGAGACAGTAGTGTTTGCAGACGATACTTTAATGTTATTTAAAATGAAACACAACAAATCACTTATGACAATGATTGCTATGTCCAAAGTCGAAAAATGGTGTACTGTAAATAATTAACCTCATTTTCGATAGGAATCAAACTAAATATGTTAAATTTTCACATCCGAATTTAAAACATGTATGTGGTGCCAATGTATTCTAAAAACAGAAATTAGAATTTGTCAATGCTACCGTATTTTTGGGAGTCGCTCTGGATAACAAGCTTCGCTGGAGTCAGTATGTTGACGAAAAGACTCGAGTGTGCTGAATACACAGTTAAAACGATAACAAATTAGCCATGAGCATATCCAAACCGTCAGGTTTTAGGCGGTTTGAATATATTAATATATTTTGGCTGTTTTCATAGGTTGATGTCATACAGCACCTTGTATAGGGAACGTGCTGCAGATATTGATAACATTTTCTTTCTGGAAAAATGAGTTGTTTGAGCTATTTACAGGCTGGAACCTACAGAATTTAGGTTTCTCTATTAAAACCTACAGCATTCTCTATTAGAGGAAAGTGTAAAGAAATTGAGATCTTAACTCAGACTTATCAATATGCAAATTTATTACAGTTAAAAAATAATATAGCAACATCCGATAAAAATATTCACAAAAAAATCTTTGATACGTGTTATATATATGGCAAGTTGCATTAAAATGAAAAATACAATCATATTTGCATATCAATGACTTATCGCGCCTCATTATGTAAAACGAAACAGTGGCTCTTCGGGTTTACTGACAGAAGTGAAAACTTGATCAATTACGTGTGTATTTTGTGAATCATTGGGAAATTTTTAATTGCGCAGGAAATACTTTTACATCAAGTGTTTGTTATTCATTTTTATAAACTACTACTATTTATAAAAATTATATTACAATTGTCATTTAATGCGTAATTGTACATGAAAAATAATTATTATTTTACACACAAAAATTGCAATCTATTGCTTAAAACGTAATTTCACAAATACATTACGAAACGTTCCGACATGAATATATATCTATGTTGTGCGTATATACACAATGTATGTTTATATTCTATATAGTTACATCATCAATGTATTTCAACCAAAACTTAATTCTCGTGTAAACGTCGTGTAAACGGGGCCAATATATGTAAATACTTATATATAGAGGTGTCGATTACGGTAACGATAACAGTGTCGCGACTTCAATGGTTTTTTCCCATCTCAAAAAATGCCCAACGCGCCTAAATAAGTTTTTACTTCAAAAAACAACAAAAAACTTAAAAATTGAGTAGTTTTAATGCTATTTTTTGACGCAGTTATAAATCGTCAATTCTTCATTCACATTTAACGGTGTAGTATGACTCGAGTAGATAATTTTTAGTATTTCAACGATGTCCCCTACATGCTCTGTGAGAAAATCCGTACTAATTAAATGTAAAAGTAACTTTCTTCGTCTGTTACGCTTTCACGCCTAAAGCATTTAACTGATTTTGATGAGATTTGGTACAGAGATAGACTAGATCTTGGGATACGACAGAGACTACCTTTTATCGCGTAAAAATGTCTTGAAGAAGTTGAAAAAAAAGGCTTCAGTGTTGAAATGAGGGATGAAAATGTGTATGGAAGTTCGTCGTTGTCGAAGATAAAACAATGAAAAATTGTGTTTAGGCACTTGATAAGAAATAAATAAATATTTTTTCTTACGTTTTTGAAGTTTGACCTCTGTGAGGATGAAAGCTTGTATGGAAGTCCAAACAGTCACGTTTTCGCGTTTTACCCCGGTACTAATTTCAATTAAATTCGATAGAAAAATAGACTAAACCGTGCTGTGCTTTCCTGATTGGGAAAGCACAGAAGCCACCTCTTGTTGTAAAAAAGGGCACGAAACAGTCGAAATAAGGAATGAAAGTTTATATGGGAGTTTGCCATTATCAAAGATAAAAACCATGAAACTTTTATTTAGGCACTTGATACGAAGTAAATAAACATTTTAATGCAAGTCCAAATAAACATGTTTATGTTTACTATACTTATATTGATCAGGAACAATCTAGATGGTTAGTATGAATTCCGTCTTAATATATACAGGTCGCGCGAGCACGGGACTGGCCAAGCGCCCTACACAATGAATGAAGGCGGCAACACATTACTAAAACGCGACGCGACCCGATGAAACGCAATGCGTGTTGAGTCGAATCAAATTGTATTGCTTTCTAAGACCAGAATCATACTATGAATATCCGACCCTACACCATGCGCCGGCGGCAGTGCGCCGTAGTGGGAGTAATATCGCGAAGTGTGTTTGACGTATGCGAATATATTTTTCCCACGGCAAAGATTTCAATTTGTTTACAGGACTTTTGTTTCAGTAAATGTTCTTCGCGAAAAAATTCTTTCGGTTTTTTTGCAGGTTATTAAATAGATTTTGATTTCATGGAGTCATTTTTTGTTTATTTTATTCGTCAAAAGTGGTTTATTTTCGAATTTAGTTAGATGTTATTACGTCATTCTTATTATTATTTGTCTTCACTTAGATTGTTGGGTAGGTATCTAACAACGGTAACTTTTCTTGTTTATTTTATAATAAGTAAGTACATAGATTGTTTATTTTCTTAAGCCGATTCAAATAAAGTAGCTAGAGTTTGTCGTGTCTTTGTTAGTTTTTCTTTTATTTAAAACCATATCTCAAAAAGAATCAATAATTACCATTACTTTTAATGATTTAATTTATTATATTTGTATATTTCGCATATGTACTTTTGTAATACGTGCTTTTATTATTTTTCGCTTCATAAATAAAATACATCATAAAAAAAGGACATAAATAAAATATTGTAAATAAATTATTTTCGTGATCCGTAGTTTTTTATTGTTTGCTTTGTTTACGTTCATAAGTAAATGTAGCGTAAAAAATAGTTTTATCGGTTTTGTTAATTTGGTTTAATATAAGCAATATTCAAATTCAAGTAGGTACATTTTTGATTCCTGTAGATCAGGTAGAAGAGTTGTTTTATTTCAATCACATTTTTTTTTATTCTAATATGCCTAAAAACGCAAATCTAATACAGCGCGTAGTTCTAGCAGAGCTCGCGCTGCGATATTCGCTAGAAACCTAAGAGTTTTAAAAGCAGATGCAAAGCTGTTTGGCTTTAGATGCCGAGCGTCACGCAATTCAAAGAGCTGCTGAAACTGAAGAAAAGGGCAAGTGCGGTGGCTTTTAGATGCTTGGCGTCACGCAACTCAAAGAGTTATTGAAACTATAGATTAAAGGTAAGCGCATCGGCTTTTAGATGACGAATGTCACGCTTCTTTTAGAGCCGAGAGAACATTAGAAGAGACTCAGGCCTGCCAAATTTTAGTTGCCAATCGTCACGCAGCTCAAAAAGCCACTGAGACTTTGGAGCAAAGTCAAACGCGGCAAAGATTACATTAGAGAAAGGCGTTTACACGTAGTACATAGGAGGTATTTCAAGACGCTGCTTTTGAATATGACTCTTTGTTCGATTTTATTAATCATCGATTGAGTGTCATGCGGATGGATAAAAAGTGTATATTTTGTGAAGCACTAAAATGGAAAAAAAAACTTCGAGTATGTGTTATTCTGATGGTTAAGTTTCACTTCCATCACTACGCGAATCAGAGGTACCCCTAAAATCCATATCTCATATGGATAGCAATGATAGATAGCAATTAATCGCGGCTCTTTTAAACAGAATAAGGAAATATAATTGTTGTTCTCAAATGACGTCGTTTTGTGTAGATAATGAAGTTTTTACGCCTGAATTTTCCACTTCGGTTACAATCCAAGGTTAGTATTATTATAGGATTGGCTCTTTACTGCCAACCAATTATCAGTCAAAATTTTTGAAGCTTTACTTTATGAGAGACGAAAATAACGAAGTTGGCCGTAGGTGTCAAAATATTGATGAATTTGAAAGGGATAGCGTTTTAAACATTCAAAGAATGTTGCACGATCATAACAGCCTTATTAACACTTTGAAAACAGCATTAGAAATATTGCCGGGAGAATTTTACAAGTTGGTTATGCATCCTGACCGTACGCCAAGTGGGGAACATAAAAGACGGTACAATGGACCATTAATCAATGAAGCCGTGGTCTCTGGCGAACAGTTTGCCTTCCGTGATATTATTTTATACGTCTGTCATGACCAGGGTACCAGACACACACAACTTTTACAACATGTTGTTATACCCGTTAATATTCAGCAAGGGGCAAGAGCATTGTCAAATACTCCGAGTCAGTCCTATGACAGGCTTGCCTTTATTCAATAAAAAAGTGTCGTGCTTGGAATTTTGTGCCTACCGTATTATGATTCAACAAAATGATTTTAATTTAATATTACGTTGTAGACAACTGGCGAGTCAGTTTTATGTTGACATGTGCTTGATATATCATGATATTGCATGACAGTTGAAAGCGAACGATTGCGATACATATCACTAAATCAAAACAAAAACGGAGAGCTACATGTATCTTCAAAATGCTGTAACAAATGACGGCAATTTTAATCCTAATAATTTAATCAAAACAGTTATTTTACTGTCTTATTTGCAAAAAAAAAAAAACCGGTACTTACACGAATATACATAGGACGCCTTCGCTTATTTACGTACATATGGTCGCCCTGATTTATTTATTACTTTCGCATGTAACCCAAGTTAGTCTGAAATACTTAATGAGTTGCTGCCGGGGCAAAGTGCGATAAATAGACATGATATATTTGCGAGAGTTTTTACTTTGAAAGATATTATAAAATATAATCCCTGTTATTACCAAAGGAAAAATATTTGGAGAAGTATTGTGCTTCAAATATTCGAAAGAATAGCAAAAGCAAGGCCTACCACACATGCACATTGTAGTGTAGTTGAAAGACAAGTTGAGAACCGATCAAATAGATAACATCATCAGTGCTGAAATATCGGATCCAAATAGTAAATAGACACTCCATGTAATTATTGTTAGAAATATCATGAATGGTTCATGCGATCCTGAAAATGTCCAATGCCCTTGCATGAAGGATAAGAAATGCACCAAAAATACCCTAGCAAGCTTATTAAGGAGACCGTACATAATTCCAGTGGATATTCTCTGTATCGTACAAGAGCACCAACAGATGGAGGTCGAACGGCATCTGTAAAAATGTATCAATGTATTTTCAATAGAAAGTTTGTTAACATAAGTAAATTAAAAGCACAAAGGCACAATACAGAATATTTAATTTATATTCTAAGAAACTTGAGGTTCAGGGCGTATGATTGTTTTTTATGTGACCTCTGTCATATAATAGGAATCAACTTAGATCTAACTGTAGCTCTAAGTGTCTAGGTACTTAACTGTTTTGTTAATTGAGACATGATATACATTTAACACATAATTACAATGTAATTAACGGGCTCCACCCGACAACATGTGCTGAGAAAAGATATACAAACAAATTTAATTATGTTTAGAATCAAATGTTGTCATAAATTTGATGCAGCCCCTTTGCATGGAGAACTGATAAAGAGATTAAGGTACCCGATTTTAGACATTGAAATGGGTTCACTCCCCACTTATATTTGTTCTACTTCGATCAATCGGCAAGTGTCCCGGACCTTTGGATGAGCACCAGCTGTCTCAGGTGAGTCCCGTATAGACAAATGATTTCCCCTTTGCTATCCGGGCGCGTACAATAAACATGCCTTGCTGGAAGTGTCCTTGATGTATTCGTGAATCTTAGTCGCCGACAGACTCCAAATTGAAGTGAAAGCGGAGATGAATGCTTCCGTAAGACAATTTCGCAAATATGTGACATAATGCCTCCGGCCAAACCTTCGCCTCCTAAGCGGCAAGTATTCAGGTGGAAATTACAGATCTTCGCGCAGAATGTATAGTAGCGCGATGCCCGGTACTTTCTCATGTGAGAACCTTGACGGAGGACGAGGTATCCCGAGGAAGTCTTATTGGCGGCATCCTTAGATATCGCCAACGCTTTTAATAGTTTACCTTAGGATTGTTTGTATCCAGAAGAGACATGTATCACCAAATACCCCTTTATCTCAGCCGAATAGTAAGAGCCTATTCTGCGGACAGGTACGTGTCGTGTAACAGTAAAGTCGGAGTATGTCGACGTCATATAACCTACGGTATTCTATAGGTTTTGTGGAATATCAGATATAACTAGGTGCTGCGTGCGTCACTATTCGTGATGTTGCAATTACTTGCTACGTTTGTGACACTCTGGTCAGCATTCGTGGCACAATTTATCGAGATATCACATGTTTGACCACTATTGACACAGCCCAGATAGTGACCGAAATCAAGAAATCGACACTCAAGTTGGCGCTTGAAAATACTAAAGTACTTCTACTTCACGACCCTCGGAACGCACTTCCAACTGGGTGCTACATCGTGGTAACCATTGTTCACATGGGCATCACTAAGCATTGAAATACCTCAGACTCCTCTTTCACGGCCGATGGCGGTTTTGGTACACTTTAAGAGTCTAATACAGAAAGTCATAAAAACAACTGCTGTCCTTGCGAGATTTATGCTCAACCCAGGCGGCCCTAATGCGACGTGTCGATGTCAATACACAGACGTGATATGTTCGATGGCTCTTTATGGAGCCTCTGTGTGGGCAGATATCCTGACGAGAAAAACAGTTGCCGTTTTGCGAAAGTCGCAAAGGGTCATGGTGATCAGGATAATAAAGGGTTATCGGAATATTTCGTGTGAGTTCGCATACACTCTAGCTGAATCGTCTCCTTGGGCTCTAAAATTGAGAGCTCTTGCATCTATATAAAAACGTCAGGGATGGCGACCGACGCCGAGAGAGGTTGAAACGAAACATACTGAGACTCCCAAGACTCTGGTCGTAGAATGAAGGGGCAGCTGGAGTATCCCAGTGCCGGTTTCAGAACGTTGAAACAGTTCGTCAGGTACTGGAACAGTGGATGGACGGCACGACGTCATAAGCTTATACCTAACACAGGTACTCTCGAGACATGGCTGCTTTGAAAAATACCTGTATCAAATCGCCAGAAAAGAGTCATCGGCCAAGTGTAACCACTGCGGCGGACGCCTTGAAAACACACACACTGAAGACATGCTCTACTTGGGCAACGCAGCGCGCCGCCCTAACATCCGTGGTAGAGGATGACCTCTCGTTACTGAAATCCGCCTCTGACGTACAGGGTGCAGGATAAATTGGTATGTGTCATCCAGTGTCCCCTTTCCCAATTTATGCCCAAGGGCAGCGGATTTGGGGAAGCCCGCCATCTCTCCGCGAACAAGAGATGATTAATACGTGTTTTCAGATGCTTATCTTCAGTCGTCAGGGTTAAGTAGAGATATTTAACGTTACATGGTAGAGGATGTATGCTTAAACGTACCCGAGGCCCCGGCACAAACTATGAGAAAAACGTCATTGGTTTTTGTCCGGTAGGAGTCCGACATCACGCGATTGGCCATCTTTAGGTCTGGGGTATCTATGAAGATATCTCAGGATAAAAACAAACAATTATACTCAAGACCTTAATAAATTATTAGCTTTCTTTTTCGATTACATACGCCTAAAACCAGATTTACTATTTTGGCTCTGTTGTTGTAAGGAAATACCTCTTCGTAAACTATATATATGTATAAATAACTGTAATATATCTTAACCGATACTTAAGACGTAAAGACATTGCCTAGATACATAAAAACAAACACAAGGTATGACTAAGCGTTGTAAACAATTAGTTCAATATCCAATAAAAAATAGAAAGACAATGATGATGACACCAGAAATATATGTCAAATGAATAATAGTTTCAAACTAATAAAGAATACGGCGATAGGAAATTAGTTTAGACGTCTTGAATTCGTTTTTCATTACTGTCCCATACCACTGGTGTTCAAAACGAACTTTACTGGAAACTGACGGCATAAGTTTTCATCGAAAAATATACATTTCCCTTCTGCTATAACGGTCGTAAATTTGTTGGACAGAATGAAAAACAGTTGTGTTTTTTCTTTCAAATTGTTTGAAAAAAAAGGGAGAGCGAGATATGTTATAATACTGTTAATTTGTTTATCGAAAACAATGTTCACATTTTTTTTTGTGTTTACACCTTTTGTATGTTCAGACATATTGGAATTCTCGTTTGTGACGAAAATTATTACTTTTACATTGATTTTCCAGCATTTTATTCTAATTATAATGTTTCATACTCAGAAGGAAAGCAATAGAAACTTATTAGACGAGATGAGCCGTGTCAACAGAAATACCGAATACAGCTCCACCACCAGCAGAAGGGGACGGTGTTACCAAATATGTATCGTGGTATGGGCGGTGGCCGTCATTAAACTGTGCATATGCGATTATATTAGGAATTTAAATGTAGAAGCGATTGAAATGTTCTTAATAGGTCTGTGGTGGAGTACAACTATGTGGATTCAATATTTGCTATTACTGTCCTCTTCTCTATTGCTGCATTGCATAACGGAAACAATTGACCGCCTGCAAAACACCATCGAAGAATGCACATTGTATATGAAACTACATACATCATTTTCAATCACTCACTCAAAACGTTGTTCAGTTGATTGACGACGACTTTGAGAAGAAGTTTTACGATTTTAGCCATAATGTTTTGACAGGTGTTGGAAAATCTTACAACTCTCTCTGTCGATGCATTCACCTTTTCAACGAAGTGTTTGGATCTTTGGTATGTAAAATAATTAAACATTATCTAAAACCATATGTTTATAAAACAAAAAAGTATATTTGCTGGAATATTTTGTGTTTTACACATAACTTGTTTAAGAATTATGTTAAAATAAGAAAATTGTCAATTTTACTATAGAGTAATATTACAAATCGGAAATTAATGCACATTTACAAGACTGAATGTTTGTGTCTTAAGACGTCTAGTAAAGAATTAGTTTTAAAATATTACCCCAAACCTTGGAAATGCTTAGATATCAAAGACTAATTTTATAAACCTATATTTTTAATAACGTTATAATGTTGTTGACAGGCTTAGGTGTTTGTTGCTAATTATATACATACCTATACTTATAAACGTGCAGGATCTTTAAAATAAAGTAAGTAAAAAAATTGGAGAAACGGTTGACCCTGCAAGCTATCCCTAGTACCTCCCGCTATGATAATTATCGAATATAATTAACTTGACTTAAAAATATAATTTTCTATGTATTTTTGAGATTTTCGTGATCAAAAATTTGAAAAACGTTGACCCTGCTCACCATCCATGTAATTTCTTACTACTTTCGAAGTCATGGCATTCATAAATAAAGTAGCAGTAAATTATTTAGCTCGTCAAGCTCAAAAGATCGATTTTAATGCTTTTTGAAGCTCACCACGCTCAAAATTATAGTTCCATTATGTTTTGAGCTCTTTGGGTTTAAAAATCTGTATACACACACACATATATATATAATCGTTTATTTTTTAATTTTCAATTACGATATCATTCGACTGCGTTGTTCGATTTTTATTTGCTTTGCGGCATTTAACATGGTTTCTTAAGCAGAAAAAGATGATGGGGTGTCAAACATCAATCCACAAAAATATCACATGTTATTTTGAAAAATAACCTATGCTTTTTTCAAATTTCAATTAACGGTGTCTCTCGAACGGGCCAACCGGTTTCGATGTATTTTGCATTGATGAACGTTGTTTTTTGAAGGAAAGCAGCCTAACAGATTTTGGAATTTTTCGGTAGACTAGGTTCAAAAATATTGTGAAATAAACACTTTTGAAAAATCAAAGTTGTAAAATGACAAAACTTTTTCGAAAGTTTACTGACATATCTCGGAAAATTACTCGAATAGCATGAGAATTTGGTATTGGCAGTATTGGCACACATTTATTTGCATTTTTTTTCATACTTTGTTTTGTAAATCAATTGCAATTATACAAAAAAAAAACTAATAAAGTATCTACATCGGTGACTAAAATAAGAGAGGTTATTTCGATTACTAATTAATTGCTCATAAAGTTAAAATTATGAATAATATGAATTTAATTTTTTTAAATCTTACAGTCATGTAAACCACATTTTATGAAATTTTAATGAATTTACAATATTTTTTTAACTTTGCGCTATGAAAATCAATAATTATTTTATAAGTTAGTTAGATACTGTTTTCAATTAAATTTTTCAAAAATCGGATCATTATCAAATCTTGACGTGTTAGAGTCCTAAGAATAAATTTTGAGCATTTTCTGAATGATATCTGTAAATCTGTGTGTGTTGGGGAGGGTGGCCTCAAACAACTTTTGAGAAGATTAACTGATAGAAATGCTTTTTTCACACAATTTTATCAAAAGTTATATAAAAATCCATTGAATCGTTCACGATATATCATTGGAGAATATTATTTCAAAAAGAATTGTTGCAAACTGCATCGAAATCGGTTGATTTGTTTAAATTTCTATTAAAAACGAAGAATTTGAAAAAAAAGGTTTTTACAAAATAACGTATTAAATTCTTGATGGATTGATAATTGTAATTTGGTGCTCGGTAATTTTTTTTTAACTGTCGTAAAGAGGATCAACATCGAACATCGCGTTCGAAAGATATCATAATTGAAATATACAAATAAAGTTAGATTTTTGAATTTGAAGAGTTCAAAACGCTTTGAATAGCTTATAACTATATTTTTGATCCAGAAAAGGTCGATAAAGCATTATAATTTACTGGTATTCTTAATTTTGAACACTGAGCTCAAAAATATCAATAAATTTCAGGGACGGCCCGCAAGGTCTTTCGAATTTTTGACCTCAAAAAGCTCAAAGACCTTCAAAATAATTATTTTAAATTTAAGGAGTTTAAAAATACGTTGAAAAGTTTGCAAGGGATGACTTGCAGGATTAACCGTTTTTCAATGTTTTTATCAATGCATCATTTAAGAAAGTTACATAATGCGCTTAAAAGATATACGAAATTGTTCCATCCTATAAATAACATGAATTCGTGTAGCACAAATCAAAATTAAATGTATAGTTATAGCATATAATACTATTACTAGTAATTGATGAGAATTTTTAATTCTACTAAAAACCGTTCAATTCGCCTGATGATTAAAAAATGTTTTTAACCGTAATTAATGAACATGATATAATAAACATTTTCGTTCGTTTAAAGTATAAGTTTGAAGTATATTAATTAATTTTTTTTAGACGATCAGGTCATAAGCAAAAACCGTCTGCGATTTTTATTTCTGTATTCTATATATGCTAAAATGTGAAATTAAAAAAAAAATCAAATTACCTAAGACGTATTCTTTTGGTAAATTATTTACAAACGTCATAGGCTGCGCAATAGCAAAAAAAAAAAAACCATAAACCCTTCACCCAATTCATCATTTTTGTTTCAACAATTATTTAACCACCAACCATTATACTTTTTTCATTATTTCAACTTGCCTAAAATACTTACTTTAAATTCGTCAGCTCTTGCTGTACATTGCCCTCATCCTCGGTCGCGAGAGGCATGATTTGACATTTGACAAACAATAACCATTATTTTATAATAAGCATAGAAAATTATAAATTTTGTATACTTATTATAAAATAAAAGCTATTGCTAAATGCAATAACTGCAAGTCATTACTAAAATTCTTTTAGTCATTGTCGATATATAAGAACATATACAAACATACGCACACAGAGATAAACATACACTGTTTATATTTGACGCGACGTTACATTCTACCAATAGAGCAAATTTCTTTAAAAACTTCAATGATTGTTAAATTGAAAGACCACAACTGATATACAGACAAAAGCATCTTGAACTTGTCCATTTATTTCCATTGAAGATGTTTATTTTATTGGCGGGGATCGTTATATTTCAGTTGTCTTTGATCTATGCTCTGGCAATTGGTGCAAATCAAAATGTAAGTTAAATAATTGATTACTAAATAAAATTGAATGAACTATAAAATAAAACAATTACCTGGCCCAGTAAATGTTGTTTTATTTTCTCAAGTAGACGGCATCTAGGTTTCTTTGTTTAATTTGCATAAATTTCACGAATCTTTTATTTTTTTGACCATGGAAACATGTGCACGTAAAAATTTGATTTTTAAAAAAGAAATTCATATTTAAATCATTTTATAAAAACAAGATATGTAAGTAATTTATTTACCGAGTCACCTATCCGATCCTAGCGTAGCTATCAACCATCGTCTCAACAAAATAAATACATCTTGCGATTCGAACTACATAACTCAAGTCGTTCAGAAGTTATACAAGTACTGGCAGACGCATCAGCGATTGTAATCTAGGCCGTATATAATCGCTGGTGCTGCGAGCCCTGCCCTACGTAACGTGCTGTGTATGATTTTGTTGGAAATTTTTTGACACGTTTCGTCTCTTTATTGAGACTTTATCAAGCAAGGAAAAGTAATCTAATAAAGAATTAATACATATGTTTTACAAAACACAATGAAATATTAAGAATATTTTAAAAGACTTGTGGATCGTACGAAGCACCTTAGTTGCAAATAACGCCTCATTGTGAACTCATATAAGTTTTTAAATCAACTATATTTAACAACTTGAACATTGCAATTTGTTGCATTACAAGAAGATGTGTATATATATTTAAAAATGTTTTACAAACAATTACATTTTTCAGAATATATTCGAGAGGTGCATGCAAATTATACATATAACAATAATGACCCTTGGCATAATATTAGTGGCTAAGGGCGGTGAGAACGTACAACGAGCTGCGTGTGATCTGAAGCGCTCCCTAACACGACTCAACTACGAAGTGACACAAGGTATAGTTATAACTTTTAGCTTCAACGTTATAACACGCACGAACGCATGCGTACGCACACATGCAGCATGCGCACAAACGCACACACATGCGCGCACACGCGCACACACATATACACGCGCGCGTGCACACGCGCACGTGCCGCGCACACACGCACACACACGCGCGATTTTGAAATGTCTTACTAAAATAAATTTTCGTTTCGCCTATTTGCTACGTGCAAAGTTTATGGGGGAAATATATACGACTGCAGCGAACTTTGTGGAAGAAATGAGAAGATTATCGGAAAACGAAGTACATTTTTAATGAACTACTTGTGTAACTTAAGTATAATTAGAATGTATTATTAGAATGAGGCCCGATCTTTATTATTGGAAATGCAAAATAAACTGCTAAATGAAAGTAGGATAATCCGAGATATCTTTAGAACGATATAAACCTAATGGCACATTGGTTAAACAAGAACGGTTAAGTATTCACAGAACTACGTAACAGCTTCAAGGACATTTTTAATGAGTTTCTCCACACTTTAACCTCTGCCATAACGAATTTTGTTTTTTAGGACAAACACTCTTATAAAAGGCACAATGCTCAAACTTTTTGTTCAATTTAAGGTAAAGTATTAAATCCGTAATTGATACTTATTCCATAATTATATAATTGTTTCAAAGTCTGTAGCGATCGTTGTATTATTTTTCATTCCGATTCCAAAAATAGGTACGCAACAAACACTATCGTAGTTATTATTCGAGAAGAGAGATGTATCTGACGAAAGAAATAATAACACGCGATTGACTGGAAAATGCGCATCAGTTGCTGATTTAATTGTCAGAGTTGTAGGCCGATAATAATTGGTATTGCTCTACGAATTGAAACTGATTGTAGATTAAAGTGCAAATAATTAAACTGTCGTGACTACAGTGAAAACAGAAACGAAAATGAAAGGTGAATCGAAACAACAAGACGACGTTGCTGTTTACTTGTAGTTGTGTTGTAGAAACAAAATTATTAATTAATAAAATAATAAATAATCGTTAAATAAAGGTTTTTTTTTATTACGTGAATATACAAATATTGGATAAATCCAGCAAAAGTTGCGAACGCTAGACAGCTCTCATGTCGTGCACATACACTATGATCAAGGTTTTTTATTACATCAATATGCAAATATTGAATAAATGCAGAAAAGTTGCGAACGCTAGACCGCGCTAATGTCGTGCACTTACTCTATGATCAAGGTTTTTTATTACATCAATATGCAAATATTGAATAAATGCAGAAAAGTTGCGAACGCTAGACAGCTCTCATGTCGTGCACATACACTATGATCAAGGTTTTTTATTACATCAATATGCAAATATTGGATAAATGCAGAAAAGTTGCGAACGCTAGACCGCGCTAATGTCGTGCACATACTCTATGATCAAGGTTTTTTATTACATCAATATGCAAATATTGGATAAATGCAGAAAAGTTGCGAACGCTAGACCGCGCTAATTTCGTGCACATACTCTATGATCAAGGTTTTTTTATTACATGAATATGCAAATATTGGATAAATCCAGCAAAAATTGCGAACGCTAGACAGCGCTAATGTCGTGCACATTCTCTATGATCAAGGTTTTTTTTTACATGAATATGCAAATATTGGATAAATCTAGAAAAGTTGCGAACGCTAGACAGCGCTAACGTCGTGCACATAGCCAATTACACAAAAATTCTTATTTTTTTGTTTAGAATCGTTAATTTAAAAATTATGTCTAATTGAAATTTTATCTTTTAAAGTCAAATGCTTTTCATTGCCGATCATATTTATACACATATTTTGAATCAATGATAATTGTGTTAAGGATACAACTACCCTTGTTTTTTAATCGACTTTGTAAAAAGACTAGATTCACAACTATGCTAGTTTTTTTACCTCAGAACTCCGAAATTTATGGCCCGATTTTGATAATACTTCTTTTATTTGAACAACTGATGTACGTTATTTTCTACGCTTTTTTCTACGCTATTTTCTTTCTGGACATAAGAAGACAATACGGTAGTTATTCCTGAGTGGAATATGAAGTAGATTTTTTGACGTAATGTCATGTTTTACCCTTTCCTTACCTATACTTCAACAAAGAAATATGTTCTCGTAATAATGCATTTTAGCATGCAGAGTGCAGACTCTTCGATTTGTTGTACTTAGTAATATCACTGTGGAAATATAAACATCTAACTGAGTTTAATATATCATATTTGATAATATCTAGTTTTTTAATATTCTTATAACATTCAGTGGCGGCTCAAGATTTAGAGCTTAGTGATGAAAAAATTTGAAAAATTGTTGTCCCTGAAGGCAGTCCCTAAAATCCCTATTATATTTATGGACACATTTTTAAACTCTTTGATTCCAAAAGGTCATAAACTCGACAAGCCATATTCCTAATAGGCCATCCTTGAAATTTCTTGCTGTCAAACTCAGTGTTCAGATATGTATATGAATAACAATAAATTCCGTCCCTTTTTCGAGCTCTTCAAACTCAAAAATATAATTATAATCCTTTTTGAGCTCTATTAGTTGAAAAATCTAATTTATTTAAAAGAAAACCCTTTTTGTTAAATTTTCAACTACTATATCTTTTGAACACATTGTTAGATTTTGATCCATTTTGCTATATTTGGCGCAATTTTTGAAGCAGTAAAAGATGACCGAGTAGCAAATATCAGTCCATCAAGAATTTCACGTTATTTAAAGAAAACCCTTTTTTTGAATTTTTAATTAACGATATCTCTCGAGCGAATACACCGAATTGAATGCAGTTTACAATAATCAACGTTGTTAAAAGAAAAAACAGTTTAGATTTTGGAAATTATTGGTAGAGCAGTTTTAAACAGTTCAAAAAACCCATTTGGAAAAAATTTTTTTCATCTATTTAACTTGAAAATATCAATTTTTATGAAGTTTCCACGTCGGTTTTAGCTAAGGATAAATCAGACACAAGACCTGTGCCTGATTTTACTTTAGAAGAAAAAGATCTTTTCTACTCAATATTTGACGTTTTGTATTTATCTTTATAGATTATATGTAATTATGTCCTGCTTTGTCTGGAACCAACTCTAAAACAACAAATTAGTTGTTCTTGAAGTCTGTTTAGTAAAATATTTAAATAGGTTTTTGAAGGCGGTTTTTATTTTATTTTATTTCACATTTTTGTTATCGGTATTTACAACTTTAAAAATCATTTAGTTACTTTGTATATAGATTAAGTCATGGTTAATAAAATTGACGAGGCATAATACTTGAGGATATCTCTCAATTTCCCTTAGACTCCATCATCAGATTCTAATTTGGGAGCTACAAGACCAATTCGGGAGAATACCCTTTCGAAAAAAAGAAAAATTTTGATATGGATCCACAATTGAGGAAATTATAGCTGAACATACATAAAAAAAGACAAATATAAAACCTTCTCCTTTTTTTGAAGTGGGTTAAAAATCATCTTGCCAGCGTGCATCTTATAGCAATTCCTATAAGCCCAAACACGGCTAGAATACATCTTTTTACTATTAAGTTCCACGGTACCATTTTTGTCAGAATCATTTAATTAAACTTGTTCTATTATAATTAACTATCTTAATCGAGATGTCTTATTTTCAACCATGAAATACGTATCACGGAAGAGTTCCGGTGGCCATATGTTGTTTGCTTCATTAATTCCAAGCAACCGAATGATACCTTCTAAATGCAAATGCTTGACTTATAGCTGAAAAGAAAATCGTTACATGCGTATGCCTATAATATTTGAAGATTTCTCTCAATTCCTCATGAACCTTATAATGGTAAATGTATTTTGAAAACAATAGGATCAATCAAAAAGTATAAACTTTCAAATAAAAAAATAATTTTACAAATCAGTTAATAAATTACAAAGTTTTGAGGCAAGAAACATAGAAAATACAACTGAATTGAGAATCTCCTCCTATTCCTTAAGTCGGTTAAAAATGAAAATATTATTTTAGCAAGCTAGGAAAATTTTCCAATTTACATAGCGGGAGACCAAAAAAGTCGAATTCCCGCTTCAATCTTGGAATATTTAAAAATTATTTTCCTTTAAAACTGAAGTGGACATAAACTTCAAATAAAGTCCGAAGGCAAAATAATCTAAAATTTTACTGAATAAATGACTGGCCTGTAATCTGAGAGAATGAATGATCTCCGCCCGTAAACTATGAAATGATACTCCTTTAACATATCGAACATTAAATATTCATATTGTGATTGGAGGCGCATCTATTGGTGATTTTAATACTCCCGATTCACTGGTGGATCTGTCTGTCTGACCATTCTTGTTTATGTACTAAATCAATAAGAAGCATACGTAGAAATTTTACACTAATTATATTGGCGGTCAATGTTAGCACAAGCTCTGTTATCACGTGTATTATTGCGATAAATAAAATGTGCTCGTTGCTTGAGGATGAATTTATTGTTATGTAGATGTACAAACTTATTGAATAAGACTGATTTATATCGAGTAAACCGAGCGAGTTTGTAGCTACAGTGTGTGAATTTCGATTCGTCCACAGATGGCCGACTAACTACAATGTGCAAGTCATTGCGTTCCCTGCTGCGCGCCATGTCCTCGAGCCGGCTCAGCGTGAGCTCGTGCGGCTTGTTTTACCTGCGCATGAGTCTCGTCACCGGACTCATCTCTTTTACTTCCACATACGCCATAGTCGTACTCCAACTCACTCATTTGATATAACTCACGATTTGGAATTAATAGAATACATGTATAGGTATAATGTGTGTTATAGTAGTCTGCATTCTTTTAAGTATTTTTTTACCATTTACCGTTCAAAGAACTGTTATGAAAATTATTAAATAATAATTTATGTGTGTCATAATTTGAATGCATAATTTCTTGATTAATGTCAATAAAGGTATGTTATAATCAGTGTTTATTTAAAAATCACATCTTAACCATATTTTGTCATTATTATATTTTTAACCATAGATCTTAGATGATTACTCTTGACAAACGAAAAACACAGAACACATTATGCTTGATAAAGTACAATTATATAAATCTACTGTTTTCTTTTTGTTTTTATTTAATACCAGGTCTTACCCCCAATGTGATTGTACGGGATGACTTCTGTCAACGATCCCATTAGCGTGAACTTGTAGGTATATGCAGTTTTAAAATATTTTTAACAGTAGCGAATCTATTGTGAAATTTTGTAAACATCATAAAGTTTTGTTTTTTTAGGAAGGATTAATATATTAGAGAATGTATCAATATTGGGTTTTAATAACATAGAAAATGGTATCTGAATACCTGAAATTATATTTGCAATTTTTTTTATAGATGTTTGTTATTCAATTACGTTCAAATTACTGGACGGATTCTATTGACATTTTGCAACAAAGGTAGATTGTGTCCGGTAATAGGAAATAGAGTACATTTTACATATTTTTTTAGTATAAATATCACAAAAGTAGAAACAGTAGAAACTTGAAATAGTAAGCAAAGAAAATTTTTCATATTTGACCTAAATTTTATATATGTTTTACAAATTGGAATAAAAATCTATAATAGAGTATTAGAAAAATAAAGAAATTGCAATTTTAAAAGTGTTTTTTTTAATATACTAAAGCATTGTCTACATCAGTATTTCCCAAAGTGATCCAGGTTGACCCTCAGGGGTCCACAGGAGCGTCGACGGGGGTCTACGTTGGGCGTAATATAAAAAGGGGGTCCACAATCGTAAGCGAGGGTGCATAAAAATTAATTTGGTTTCGATAGTGAAGAACTAAAATGTTGACTTGACTTCTCTTATCAGTATAGGCAGATAATATTTTAAGAAGCTCAGCGACTGTTACTTGCATATTCCACATTCAGTACAACGCGTCGAGACTCGTCGTTGCCGCGCCGGCCGCCGTCCCGTCCGTAGCGCTTGTTCAGACGTGCAAATTAATACGACTTGTGGTGTATATGCTTGCCATCTTGCATGAACGTGTTTGATTCTTCACCAATATAAATTCGAATGTCAAGGCTCATCGTCACTCATTTGTTTCTAGAATTCCATAAAGTAAAGTGAATCGATATTAGTGTTGGCCAGTGACTGATTGTGTTTGCAGACTTTTGAAAAGAAAAGTGAATCAATATTAGTGATTGCTAGTGTCGGAAAAGTAAGTACCTACCTGCGTACTTGTTATATGCATATATTTTAAGCCGAGAAAGATTGAACTTATTGTCCCTACTTTATTTTTATTACCTATTTAATTCATTTAATTATTGCGGAGTTTTGGTATCAAAATATTGTTTAAAAGTTTCTATAGAATTTGCAGAAATATATTAAAATATAATAAATGAAATAATAATTTTATAGCACAATAAAATAAGTTCAGCCGTTTTCATTAAACTCTATTATAGATCTTAGCGATTTATTGCTTTTAATAGTTAGAAACAGTTTGCAGCTGGAACTTTGTTTATTTCATATTATTTATAATAATTGATTAATCATATTATGTTAAAATAGCCATATCCTGTTAAGTTCGAATCGCTTAAGAGTACTAAAAAGAGTTTTTTCTAATTTATTTACAGGTAAGTAATTGATACAAAACATGGCCGAATCTAAGAAGTGTCGTCAGTACAGTGTTGAATGTTTAAAATTTGGTTTTCTTCCATTAAAGGTAGACAAACGATTGCCAACATGCCTTTTATGCAACAAAGTTTTGAGCAATGACTTTATGAAACTATCAAAGCTAGAAAATCATCTAAGACGGTGTCATCCTGATAAAATAGGTAAAGATTTGAAATATTTCCAAACATTAAAGGAAAAATATGAAAAGAGACTCACCGTGCACAGTATGTTCTCTTTAACGCCTGAAAGCAACGATGATGGCTTGCGGGCATCTTACAATATCTCATTACTTATAGCAAAATCTGGAAAACCGCACAACATTGGAGAACACTTAATTTTACCTGCTGTTGAAGAGGTTTAAAAACTGTTCTGTACAAATCTTCATTTGACATACTCAAAAGAATTCCTTTGAGTAACAACAATGTACAAAAGACGTATTGATGAAATGAGCTCTGACGTTGAAAGTTTCTTGTGAGATTATCTACGAACAACCCATTTTTCTATTCAACTGGACGAGTCAACTTTACCTGGCAATGAAGCATTATTATTGGCATATGTTCGATTTGTTATGGGCGAAGAAATTGATGAAGAGCTACTATTCGCGAAAACTTTGAAGACGGACACTAAAGGTGAATCAATATTTAATGTTTTGAGCGATATTTCTAAAGAAAAATCGATTTCATTCACAAACGTTATTACGGTGGCAACAGATGGAGTTCCTGCCGTGGTCGGGCGATATCGTGGGTTTATTAGCCATCTTAAAAGAGTAATACCAGAGATGATTGCGATTTACTGTGTTATCCACCGACAACATCTAGTGGCTAAAAATTTGAGTGATAGATTGCACCAATCGCTTCAATTTGCGATTAATGCAGTTAACAAAATAAGAATAACGCATTGAATACGCGTTTATTTGCACAATTGTGCGATGGAAATGATGAAGACTTCCCACGATTGCTGTTACATACCGAAGTATACTGGTTGTCGATTTTCTTAAAAAAATGTTTTATGAAAATAATATAATACTTTTTTTTGTATGATTAGGTATCTTTTATAATCTCACCGATCCGTTATTCTTAATTCAAAATATTTTGTTACATTCTTAATGCATTCTTTTTTTACCTTTATGTGATAATTATAAATTTATGTTTAACGTATTCTTTCATGAAAATATATTATGTATAATACATTTGTGTTCAGTATTTAGATTTACATTGAAATCGATAGATTATTACAACGTTATTTTATTTAGTTAGAAACATGGATAGATTTTTTTAATAAATATTTTTTAGATGGGTTTTTCGTTTTTTAAATAGAAAAGTGCACACCCATTAGTCATGCCTAAAAGGAAGTCATTTATCTCTAAAAACACGAGAAATACCAAAAGCCAAATATTGCAATGTGAAAATGAATTTCAACATTTAAAAGTCATCTTATAAATTTTAGATTGCGGATTTCCATGTCTAGGTTGAATGAGAGTAGTTCCGAGAGGAACCAACGATTACAGTTATATGGAACACGTCATTCATTGTTAAGGACTCAAGAACATTTGTAATATAGAGATCAGCGTCTAGAAAACGATCGAATGCAACAGGCTATCTCGCATAACTTAGAATCAGACAATTGAAAAGAGCAGCGCTTTAGAAGATGATCGTATTCGACACGCTATCTCGCGAAGCCTAGAATCTAATGATTCAAGAGAGCAGATATTAGAAAATGACCCTATTTGATACGCTGTCTTGCGAAACCTAGAATCATGAGTCACAAGAACAAAGAATCGAGCGCTCATCTCAGCTCCGTGAAAGAGTAAGTATCATTCGTCAGTCAGAAACGAATTTTGATCGAGAAAGGCTACTGGATACTGCCAAACAAACGACAAGGTCTTTGCGGGATATTGAAAGTGAAGTAAACCGACAACAACGACTAAATAAGAAGACCTAATAGATGTAATATTGCATGACGAGAAAAACATAACAGTGGGTTCAATTATGATGCCCAAATAAATTATTCTGCTGCGTCTGAGATACTATGAATGTATGTTGCAACTACTGTAAAACTTTATGGTGGAAAGATGAGTCAAAAGGTATTTGTTGTTCGTCTAGAAAAGTACGCTTGAACTCTATTTCCCAGTCATCTGAATCGCTTAAGGCTGAATCGCTTATGTGGCAAACATGATTAATCTCAAATTTTTCCTAAATAATATTAGACATTATAATTCGGCTTTTCAAATGACTTCTTTTAGAGCGAAAGAAATATATAAAAGGAATTATATGCCCACGTTTAAAATACAGGGGCAGGTAAATCATTTAATTGATTCCCTTCTACAGTAAATAATACAAGAGAATCATTTTTACAAATATATTGCATTAGCGATTATATACTACAAAGGGACGCAAGGTTACAATGTTTTCCAAATCTAAATCCTATGTTAGTAAAAAGCTTACAAAGTATGCTTATTGTAAATAACAATCACATTCATCATTTCAAAACTGCTATTCAATCTTTCGTACCAAATTCAAACGAAAGTGACTATAAAATAATTATAAATGCTGATCGACGATCTTCAGCAGATCATCCAGGTCGCCTTAATGAACCGACAACAACAACGAAGTATCTGTGCTACTGGTAAATCAACAATGTAATAAACGAGATATAATACTTTGCACACGTGCTAATCGATTGCAGAGAGTCTCAGAAACTCATAGATCGTATGATACTTTGCAGTATCTTCTAATGTTTGTTTATGGGAAAGACAGATAAATTTAGCGGTCTATCAAATCGAACCCAACACAGGCCAACCACATTTCCAAAAGAAGGTATCAGCTCTACAATACTGTTGTTACCGATTAATGATAAGAAAAAATGAGTACAATCATCATCATAATTATAAACAATTATTTAATTAATATTTAGTTGATGTATATGCTAAAATCGAAACAGAAATACTTATTTTTATACGAACTAACCAAAAGAAGCTTTTGGTTGAAAATTATATTTGTCTTCAAGTTGCAATCCTTTATAATTAGAATGTAGAGGACTTGGGCCAGTTAATTATTCTACCTTCATCGTTTACGGGAAGACCTAGATATATGCATCAACGCACACAAGATGCGTTTTGTTATGTTAGGAAATATGGACGTTCCGATATTTCCATAACATTCACGATCAACCCTAAATGGGATAAAATTACAAACGAACTTTTTTACAGAGCAGTTGGCTTCTGATCAACATAATGGTGTAGCAAGAGTTTTTGAACAAAAATTTAAAAAAACTGATGGATCTTCTGGTGAAAGGAAAAGTTTTCGGTTGCGTTCGCTGTTTTATGTATAGTGTAGAATGGCAGAAGCGTGATTTGTCCTATGTCAACATTTTGATATGGTTAGAAACGAAAGTAAGAGCTGAGTAAAAGAATGATTTTATTCTAGTAGAATTGCCAGATCAAAAAATTGATCCAGACCTATTTGATGTTGTAAAAACCCACATGGTGCACAATCCATGTGTCCCTTACAATCCTCAATCTCCATGTATGAATAATGGTATCTGTAGTAAAAGATTTGTTAAATCTCTTACCACAGATACTATTGCTGGTGAGGATGGTTATCCATTTTATATACATCGTTCACCTGAAAATGGTAAAAAACGACAATCCTATCACGAACTAAATCTATCGATGACGACAATTGCTGGATCACTCCATTTCCACCGATACTGTCGCGCACTTTTAGAGCACATATCAACGTTGAACTCTGTAGTAGCATTAAACCCATAAAATACATTTGTAAGTATGTCAGTAAAGGTTTAGACTTGGCGGTATTTGATGTACCAAATGCTAACGATGAAGTAACGTCACATCAAAATGTATATTAGTACTTCCGAGGCAATCTAGCGTATGTTATCATTTTCTATTCACGAACATTTTCCCACAGTAAGACATTTGGATATCTACTTAGAAAATGGTCAAAGAATTTATTTTGATCCAAGCAATGTCCGTAAAGTGGTAGAAAATCCGAGAAACACGACATTGATGACATTTTTCGTATTGTGCAATAACGATTAATTCGCAGCCTCTTTATTATTCGAATAATTACCAGATTTAATAAATAAAATGGAACATTCTATCGGCGACGTTGAGGTACTCCTGCAGAGGGTCATCTCGGCATATTTCACGAGTATATATTTGGGAGAATCCCAATCGGGAATCTTTTCATCTAAGGTTGTTAACATTTGCCAAGGGACCAACTTCGTTCGAAAGTCTCTTTGTATTCCGAAGTCCTATATATTTTAGTGGCATGCCTTGCTCTTGGCTTACAAAAAGGCGATAATCACCGGTGAGATACTTTAACAAATGCTATTATAAGCAGCAGTGTATCTAAATTAAAAAAAATAAGCTCTCGTAAGAGCTATTCGCCATTATATTGGTTTTCTGTAATGTTTGTAATCCTACAAAGTTATGGGACAAGTTTAAAGATCATTTTACGGATTTGTATGAGTCTTCCAACGGTATTACCCGGATGCAGTATGTTTATTTAGACATATTTATGAATAGATCTTTGTTTGCATTACAAGAAGTTCTTCTTTTAATATGCGGCATTATAGTTTAGCATCTCCACAAGCGACCGATGGAATTGGTAATGAAATGGAGTATTGGAAATGAAAATTTAAACACAGAATATATTGAGCATATAAATTTTAACCCAGTTGAAGTTCAAAATTATGTAAACTAACCACGATTGAACGACTAAACGACGAACAAAATAAAATTTACCGACTCCTCATTGATAGGATAAATGCAAACGCTGGTGGGGTATATTTTTTAGAAGTTCCAGGTATACCGGCAACACATTTTTGATTCATCTTTTGCTGGCCAAAATACGTGCAGAAAAGAAGATTGTCATAGCAGTCGCATCGTCCAGCATAGCGGCAACCTTACTTCTTAGCGGAAAACGGGACATTTGATGTTTAAAATCCTACTAGATTTAAACTGTATGGAAAATCCCGTCTGCAGTATACTCAAAAATAGTCTCAAAGTCAAGATACTACAAGATTGTATTTTGTAGTATGAGACGAATGCACTATGACAAATAAATTTTTTATACAAGCCGTGAATAGGACGATTTAAGACATAAGAAGTAATAATCTATTATTTGGAGGAGTCATATTTTTATTCGCCGGAGATTTTAGACAAATATTATCAGTTATATCTAAGGGTACGCGAGCCGATGAAATTACCGCCTGCTTAAAACGTTCAGTACTTTGGAGACATTGTAAAGACTTTCATTTGAAAGAAAACATGAGAGCACATACAGTCGATTCTGAACTTATCAAACTTCTTCTTGATGTATGGGAGGGAAAGTGTCCAAAAGCGAATAGTACTCATGATAAAGAACTACCTACCGGTCTTTGTCAGTTGTGTCGGATACGAAAATATTAATACATAGTATCTATGGTGATATTCACAATCTCAATATCAAACAAGATTCGTGCTTGTGTAAAAGATCAATTTTAGCACCTACGAACAACCAGGTTACTGCGCTTAATCAGCGCATTTTAGATAAGCCATCTGGTGAATCACAAACATACCTTTCCATCAATACAATTTGCAATCCGGATGAAGTGGTTAATTACCCAACAGAATTTTCAAACAGTATAATTTTGCCTGGTCTACCTCCTCACAAACTAGAACTTAAGATCGGCGTGTCCATCATACTATTCCGTAATTTAAACCCACCGAAACTTTGCAATTGTACTAGGTTGCGAGTAGTGTCGTTGCAAAGAAACGTTATAGAAGGTCGTATAATATCCGGATGCGAAAAAGACGAAATAGTATTTATACCACGAATTCCTATAATAGCGTCGAATTTTCCATTTGAATTCAAATATTTGCAATTCCCTATCAATGTCAATTTTGTTATGACAATCAACAAGTCACAAGGGCAAACATTAAGCAAAGCTGGTATAGATTTAACTAAGAGCTGCTTTACCCATGGACAACTATACGTGGTACGTTTACGTGCGAGGAATTCCAGTAGTGTAGTTGTTATAGCCCAAGAAAATCGTACACCAAATATTGTATATAAAGAAATCTTTCAAAAAAAGCTAATACGAAAAACTGAAAATATATAATAATTAAACTAAAAATGGAAAAAAAGAACTAAATGGAGAAATATGTACAAAAACAAAATATCAATTCACAAAATAGAAGAATTTCATTAAAATTAGCATAGGTTTTTCTATACGCGAAATACAGAATTAATAAGTTATCGTCAACTCTGCAAACTGAACGATAATTTTTTGTTAAATTTCACGCAGACGAAGCCGCGGGCACAGCTAATTTAAAAATATATTTGTTCCGAAAGTTGTTAACTATTAATCACAAATTAAATGTAAGATAAGGGATAACTTAATAATAAAATTATAATTGAAAAAGCTATCATCCTAGATTAGTGTATAAGTTAAAGATATACAAGTATTTATAAACACAGCTTTTTATTTCCTTCTTTTTGTTTTGTTGAGTATGTTAAGTTTTATCTTTATCATTTTCAAACGTTGCTTGAAACTTCAATGTGCTTCCATCAATATAAAGTTTATATTCACGACCTCAGTCTGCAATCATACAATGAAAAAGAATGCACTGCTGTCTTTTTTCGGTCCTATGACTATCCCTTTGTGCGCCGGACATTCTCGGTCGTGAATATAAGCTTATTATGTCATTGACGCCATCTTTATTTTTTAGATTAAGTATTGTCTATAATTATTTGTCGATAGCTTTTCACAAAAAAAAACTAATCTAAAATAAAAGTCACATTGATAGTCAAAACACTATATCTTATAAACAGCTTAAATTAGTTACATACAGGGTGCAAGCCGAGGATCCATACATTCGTGAAACATATTCTTTAAATCGTAAAGTGAATTATTACCGAATGTTTAAATTTACGCTTAGCACATCGGGTAGGCAATAGCTGGTAGATTATTAAACACAATAGGTAATACATTTCTTATTTTAATTATATGTAACGCTATCAGCTATAACCATAAAGCGGAAACGGGATCATACAAAGAATCAGAGTATTTCAGAGCAATTTTCATATGACAATTTAGTTTAAAAAATATTTAAAAAACGAAACAGTATTAAAAATAAACTTAAGGAATTTAAAAACTATTTAGAGCCAATAGAGAACTGTCAAAAGTTAAACGGACTTCAAATCAATGACATCCAAATTCAGTTATCGAAAATAGAATAGTTGTATACCGAATATGACAGTCTCCGATCTTAAATCGAAAACCTCTCCGAAATTCCAGATGAACGATTTGCCGATCACGAGACCTTCCAGACGCAGTATTTCAGGATCGTGGCACTTACAGAAAACACAGAAATGGACAACACAACGAGGACAACTTCAACTCGGCGAAATGGTGTTAATTAAAGATGACTGTACTTAATAGTCTAATTTATCTAAAACGCTTAGAAGTATTTAATGTGAATTTATTTAGTGTATATAAAGTATTATTGCTTTATTTGCTTTGAAATAATCAAGCAATGGAAAGACATCAGAAAAAATAAATGTGGCCGATAGGAACTTCATCAACCATCCGAAAATATAAGTCATTGACAGATAAAATTGAAATCATATTTTTTTCAAGTTGAAACAATTTATCAAAGCATTAGATAAAATAAGAGTATGTTATTCTTATATTTGTTGAAATTTTTTAAAAGTATATACGGAAAAAAAAAGCTAGGATTATCGACTATATCGACTACCCTCTGGTTGGAACATTGATGAAACATGAAAAGCTCCTCACAGACAAACCCCTCTGTAAGGCGCTTCAAATTACTCTGGGCTTCTGTCACCCTGTCATTTCTGTCACGTATTGCCTAGAACATGATTACGTGAGGTAGTTGGTAGCGCATCTGTCGGTTGTTTTAACACTCCTTACGCTCTGGTGGATGTCACTGTTTACATCTTCCTGAGGATGTGTCTAGTTGGCATGAAACGTACGTAGAAATAACAATATAATTATTAGCAGACTAAGATAAATAAACAATTAACACTTGCTTAGGTGTTCGATATCTGCCGATCCTCATGAATCAATATTCAATCAGTTGGATAGGGATTCGTAGTGGGAAGAACAGATTCGAAGGTCAGCGGTGAATTGCATACTGCATATTAATGCATCTTGCAGTCAAGCATCTAATTATGGATTTCGACGAATGAACACCTCACACAATATATTAGTAATACATGAGAAACATGTTAGTCACGATTATACCATACACCTTTCAAGGTTTGTGATTGCTATAAACCAGTCAAACCATGATCAGCCTATAATACATTAAGATAATAGAACCATTCAGTTTTTATTTATATTGCTAACATACATTTCGCATTCGGCTTGATATCATTTTTAAGAACAAACTCTGCCCGTTCAATTATAAATAGTATTTAATTCAAACTAGAGAAATTCCTCCTGCCCGATCAGCTGCAGGCCGCAGCTGAATTAGTATCCGGAACGGGTGGTAATGTTGAAAGGAATTCATTAATGACGTATTTCACGTATAACTTCATTACCAACGAAAATCAGATATATTCTTAGAGTCATTTAATTTGATTTGATTTGCCTCAACACTCGCATACAGGTGCTGAAAAGTGAGGTTTGGGCGCTGCCAAACCTGAGCCCACTCTCCACATGTTTTATTTTATTCATATGAAATTCTTTGATACGTAGTGTGCAATATTTCTTGAGTTAAAATCAAATAAATTTGAGAAATATGTGAGTCATTGATTATTATCATATGTATATTCACAAAAATGTGTGAGCTGCAGCAAGGTATACGTGGCAAGAAATCCAGTTACGAGGTTCATACGCAGGACGAACAGCCCGCACGCGCTCCCTGGTGCGCGCACGTGCACACTGCATCTGCATCATCTGAAAATATTAAACTTTTTAATAAAATAGTTACAACAAATCTTTTGGCTGAACACCTGGCTAACACTTTGAGAATACAGACATAACATAAATACGAGAACTTCATGGAATGATTAAAATTGTATAATAGAAATTTCTAAATGGCTTTAGTTTCACATTCTTGGCATCTAACTGCAGAAGCACAAACTTTTGCAGGTCGTAGGGCTTGTACTTTAACTCCTATACATTAGACCACACTAAATTAACGCGGGAATACTAGTCTAGTGTAGGTCACGATCTTAGATTGTTAGCGACTTTTGTTCTTAATTCTTATTTTTATTTCTGTAAGCCGTTAAGAATTGAATACATTTGTATTGTTTTCGGAAAATACTTCTTTTTATTTCCAAATTAAGAAGAAACTTTTGATGAAAAAGACAGTGCTCATACTCATATCCAGAACTGATTTGTTTATTTTGCAAAATAATTTTTTACTCAACACAAATGGTACTAAGATTGTAAAATGTTCGTTATTTAAAGTTAAATTTGCATATACAAAAGTAATATTGAATAATCCTATAGATTTGGCAGTGCTTTTAAGTATCATATTAAATTTAAACTTCAGTGAAATTTACGTACATCTCAATGGAATGACAAACTAAGTACTATTAAAACCAACTCATCTACTACAATATTATAGCGTTGTTGAAGTAAAAGCTGTTTCTGTATTGTAGAAAAGAGCATTTAGTTCAATTTGTAATGCGAGCTCACACATTTCTTTCAAAGACAAATGCAAGGAATATAGCATTCTAACTGTAACGTCACAACTCATCATCATCATCATCATCATCGCTCAACCTTCAGCCAGTCGCAATGACTGAAAGGGACAAGTCCCGATACACCGAAGGGAGCGTAAATATCGGGGGGAGTATAGGTTCTAGCTTGGATTAGGAGTGACAGGAGTGTAGAGCCAGCCGGTATTCGTGCAACCTTTAGCCAGAAACTGGATTCGGGATAGGTAATAGATACTATAGTGTGTCAATAAATACAGTGGGGAAGGTAATATAAAAAAAGTATTTATGCATAAAAATGTTCAATTATTAACTAAAGGTCGGGACATTAATATGCGAATTTTTTTAATCATAGTTTCCGCTTATAATAAATTATAAAGTATTTGGTAGGCCAAGCTGTGTACGCACACAATAAGATTGCTGAAGAAATAATCATATACATACATACATACACACAAACACACACACATGTATATATACAGGCTTCCTCAAGAGAAAAACTTCTGATCGTTTCATAAAGAGTATATTATGGGACCCACATAAGTTAATAAGTACAATGAAATTATTGGAATTTTTGATTCTAATTCATGCAATTGTATATTAAAAAACAAATTGTATGCTACAATGTTTAATTGTTGCTACTAAACAGCGCATACAACGCAAACAAGAGCATGTCGTAGACGTGTCATTCCCAAGATATATATCTCGGACAGGCCAATTTATGTATTGATTGATATGATTTAGTGTTTGAACAGAAAGTCTTGAAGATGTAATGCTATGTACAGTAATATGTAATAATACTCGACAATACTCGAGTGAAGTAAGGCAGTTTATTGAAAATCATTTACTTAATGAGAACTTTTGAGATTTCTTTTGAAAATCAAAACAAATGGCGTAAAAAGTTTCAGTATTGTCAAATGATAATGTGGAGATAATTGAGAATCCACTCCAGCTATTCTTTTAGGTAGCTCGTGTGGATATAATATCTTTGTAACCATGATACCTAGTACTCATGGTACCATTATTCTATCTTATGTGTCCCATGCAACCTCCAGAACATCATGTTGCTGTCTTAAGCTTATAGAAAATTAAGCTATCAATAAAAAAGTAATTTATTGAAAATAAATATACCTCTATTCAGGATTACTTGAACGACGAAGGATGAAGTTAGCTGTCACTTTCATGTATTTATTGCATTTTTTACTCTAGCGTTTACATAAATTACCTCGTCTGTATAAGTTATTCTTTTATACATAACTATACAATTTTATGTTGAATGGTTAGCACACAGATGTTTAAAAATAAAGCATCTAATTGAATTGAGGACGCTTCCGTCCGGCAATTCGTCTTTCAATTATAAATTACCCCCTTGTAGCTCGCTGTTGAATAGAGCCAGAGAACGGTACAGCTCGCGTGCTGTGCGGTGCACCGACTCACAACCGGTGGCCACCATTACCAGAGAGTAGAAAGAAACACATAGCCGCAATAAGTTCATCAGCAACAAGAAGACGCTCTAAAACAACAATTATTGAAATAAAAACTTTTAAAATAACAACAATAAATGTTTATATGACACATATTCTTCATTTTATAGATCTTTGAACAGAAAGCCAAAAAATTGATAACTGTTGCACAGGCAACAAATTTAATTTATTGCAAAGTGTCTGCAATTAGGATTAATGGTATTTGACCTTGACAGCCGACTCCAGAATGTTGCCCTGCTATTGTCTCTTATAATTTCTCACCCGAAACCAGAATCTGTGAGAGACCAAGATTTATGTCCTTACTATATTTCAGTCTCTGACACAGAATTTAATTAATACAAGACCGTTCAACTTAAAGCTCTTTACCTTATTATTTTTTTTCATAAGTTGATCGATTGATATGGAATAAAATAAAAATTTTCTGGGAGTAAAAATTATTATGTACTTTCATTTAAAAATGATATAACTCTGGAATTTCTCGCAGGAAGTCCACACTAGCGGAGCTAGCATAAATGTAATAGTAACTTATTTTTCCATCTGAACGACATTTGGTTATGGTTAATCGATGGGAAAATTCGAAATAATAGTTTTAGTTTGGTAGCAGCAGATTTTCGACTTTAACACATTGTAAAATAGTGCGCACTCACCAAAGTAGTCAGATAATGTGATACGATGTAGACAACTGACAAATTGTACAAAAACGCTGTTGATATTATGGTTAACATCTGAAATCATACAAAACATACTTGGGTTACTCACACACTCAATGCGACTTTGAGTTATTTACCTTTTATTCCCTTCGTTCTTTAATTACAATTAGAAGAACGATTTAATGGAAATAAATAACCTGATACATCTCTTATTTGCATTCAATAAAATTTATCAGTATTTGTTATGTATTGTGATTAAATAAAGCAGTGAATTTTATGTACGCTTTCACCATATAATTTAAACTATGAATATGTTATCGGTAAGTATTACATAAATGAATATATGGCCATAGTCGAATTCCTCTAGGATATTTGTTCCTCTGCAATGCTTTCGTTCGTGAATTTGGTACATCACTAATGGACGAATGGAGCTACCGAAAATTATTTTTCGACTCTATTTATCTATAATTGAGCTTCTGTGGTAGAGCAATTTCAAGCGTACTTATAAATGCAGATTAATATAATATAGATAATTACATTATTTTTTTAAACGTTTAAAACTAAAACGCAATCTGGTTGTGTATCTTTTTTTTTTGCAAATTATGACAGATTGACTGTCTGTTATATTGAACAGCAATTGCTTGCGCTTAGATGATAGCAAGTAGGTTTATTATAACCTTTCGTTATAAATATATATATATATATATTAATACAAAACCTCTACAGGTCTTAAATTAACGCTTATAACAGTCAGATCAAACAGATCAAATTCCTCGAGTGCCTTTATTAATGAATTTGTGATTATTATTCTTAATAGGCACTTAACTTAATCCAGCCTTCAAGCGAGCTCCTTAAAACCAAGTTCTATATTCAGATTGAATATAACGTGTGAAGTGTTCGCTAGTTGAAGGTTAATAAAAACGAGTTCTTACTCACGGAAAACCCGAAGACTTCATTGATTCTTGAGCAGCAGCCACAAATATCATCGTAAGCATCTTCCGTCACTTTCAAAATCCCACATAGGTATTCATTGCGATTTTCTTCCACCACTGTATCTTCGGCAAATTTTTTAGGAATGGCGTAGTTTAAGCCCATGATTCCTTCAGATATGCTATGTGATATCGCTGAAACGCTAATCATATTAAAATGTACTATAGACACACTCGTGCACCGCCCCACTGCGTAGAACAGTCCCATCATGCCTTTATTTTGGGTGTTCAACACAATGTCCAATACATAAATCACACTCAGAGTCAAAAACCAAATCACAAAGCATATCCTATAAGTCCTTACACCGTATGGAATTTTGTCACAATGAAAATTATTATTAATCTCATTCAGCTTGTTTAGTATAAGTTCATATTTACGTTTATTAACTTGTAACGATATTATTATGGTTATCGGTTGAACAACTTGTAACATATTGATGAACAAAGGGAACAAAACAGATTCCTCTGCATACATGACATTGAGGTGAAGTACGTTTAAAACCGGCGTTACAATCAAGTACACCATTAAAACGGTCTTAAGGCAATACGCCAGAGGTACGACAACATTAATCTTCCCATTCTTTTTCAGTGGTTTCCTGGAGAAAACTAAAACTTTCGAAGCGTTATGTAGTCCACGTACCATGAACATTCTCGATGCAAATATTTCTGGACTACAACTTATATGGTGGAAAGCGACTTTTAAGAATTTTTTTCATGTGTTTATCGCTACTACGATCGATTAACTGTTCTCTCCAACTCCGTAGAAAGCATTATTACTTTATTTGGTAACCTTCAAGTCTTTATCAACTGTTATGTGTTATGACAGGCTATTTACAAACATCATTAACTCTCTTGAAGCTTTTGTGTTTAACCTATATGGGAACTAATTCAGTTTAAAGTAATAGCAATAACAAATAATTCAACACCCTACTACTATAAAATAATATTTAATACCAGCAAAAATAGTTGATGTCCATTAATTGAGTCGATTTTATCTAATTTAGCCCGTGATCTGTTTCAATTCACTATTTACTACTTAATGCATTAGCGACGTGTTAATGGTTGAAGCATTGTACTTGTCTTAAGATAAACAAAATAGGCTTTTTATAGTCCCACCACTGAGGCACAACTTTAAACCACAAAGGAATTACATAAAACAACTAAGCAGTTTACAAGAAAATCTTGAACGTATACATGTGTATAAGAATAGCAGACCACCTCCTTTTTCAGATACACATTACGTGCCTTCGGTTAAGACGTATAGCGCATTGACTACTTCTATCACGCGGTAAACGATAAGCACATCGTCCGTCAGATAGTTTTTACGAGTCCATGGCGCTGATTCTGTCCCCGTATTAAGTACTTTTATATTCGCGACGAGATATGAAATGAAAAGTCTATTTAGCACCTACCCTTATCAGAATTCTATATTTTCTTTTTGTTAACTGCGCGACGGTTTTGAGCGGTAAATTTGGATGTTTGACTAAAAAATCTACAAAGTTATTTTATTTTTCTTATTACGTAATTTGAGTGTTATCTCTAGTATTTTTTAAATTAAAATTTAATAGATTTCAAGAAAAGTATCAAATGTTAAGATTTCGCCCGAGAATAAACGTTATTCACTCAATAAATAGCATCATAGTTCAGAGTTAATTTTAGGTAAGTTTTAAGTTACATGGAATGTAATTAATCTTGAAAAACAAAAATTAATACAAGACAATAATGTTTATTCTTTGATATTAATAAGTATGCTCTAATTTTATATTAATAACCTTTATAAATATAAAATTAAAATGTGAAAATTAAATAAATAAATGGCTCACACACGCAAAGAAATAAATAAAGAAACATTACATTTCAAAATTGAGTAACGTGATGTCGTTAAATTCGACACAACCTAAATGCGATATGAGTTATTGTTCTTAACGAGTAGTTACATTGTTTGTCATTTCGAGATTTCATGTAAAGCTCATGTCGCAGTTATGACGTAAAGTGAAGCGCTGGCCGCGTGCCTCGGCGAGCACATAACCCGCAGTGCCGCCAGTCGTCAAGTGACGTCGGGCGGCAGCAGCGCCCGCCGCACGCGCCGGCGCGGGCTCGAGACCAAATGAAACCTGACAGAACTGCTAAATGGACGGAAAAGGAAACCGATGTTAGTAACTATAATATTCAATGTTGTGTAACATTAGAAGAGTTGCTTAGTTACTATCTAAACAACAAAAGAGTCGAACATGAAAAATGAAACTAAGGCGTCAATAATGACCGTTATTTATTGTCGCCTAAGTAATTATTATAGTCGTTGAACGATATTAAAGTAAACACAACACGTACCTCTTCTTTAATATCGAATATAAATACTTGATTAATGGTTACTGCTCTGGAATTGGAAATAATACTTAATTTCTCGTATGTCCTTGTGATTAAGTAGAAAAGTACAATTTCCTTTCGTTCCGTAATCGCTGATTGATTACACTATAAATATATATATATATATATATATATATATATATATATATATATATATATATATTTTATCGAAATACAATCTAATAATAACTTATATAATTTGTTACACATTGAGATGAATTATTAATTAGAAATGAAATAAAAAGTGTACATAAAATTAGAATTCATTTTTGAAATCTTTGCAAATGTTCACAATGTTGTATTTCTCAAAAAATTGGAAAACTGCAGAAAAATGCATAAGCGTAGTAAATTCTCCGTTCAGACACGAATAAAAACAAAACACATAATCTCGCACGCTTTTACTTTTATGTTCTTTAAAATGTAAGTTCACGCTTATTTTCTAGGAGGTTAGGCAGGACCACAAATTTCCACATGTACGATCTTATAATACGATGTTATAAATTAATCTTATAATATTGTATGAAAAAGTTCTAGCTATTTTTATAATTGGTTAGCAAGTTTTATTTATTTTAGTGGACAGGTGGCACGCAAGGCGCCTGTTCTCCATGCTGAATTGCGCCAATGTTGGTTGGACAGATGAATTTAAAATAATTAAATATTATTAAATTCGCAAAACAAAAAGTAGAGAGATAAATGAGTCTAGATATGTCTAGGATAGGACGTGGACATTGAGACTAACAAAAACGAGAGGAATCGGATTTAATTCATCCCTCAATGCATGTAAAAGACGAAAGCAGTGAAGGGGTATACGTGCGGGCAGGCAGTAAAAGCACTGTGACTTGTTTACTTGTTTGGATGACGACCTTTATGAAATAGGAACAAGGTAAGGTGTTGTAAGGACTTTGTATTCAAGACAGCGATTTCCAGTAGGTCCTCAAGAATTACTTACAAAAGAAGAGGTACCTAACAGAGGAACGACGCTCCGTATAGTTGCGAATCTGCAATCTAAGGTCAAAGGTTTGTTAAATGCACTCGTTCTGATACTAAAAAGTTTTTATGACTAAAAAGTCGTATTTTATGCACTTCAAAATGTCACATTAGTTCCTCGTGTAAGAAAAGATAAATATTTAAAAAAGTACGTTATTCGTGTTGAAACGGGCCTACATTTATATGTTGTTTAATTAATTATAAATGTGTGCTTTAGCACTTGTGATCGTATAGTTGATAAAATTGATTACCATGTGGCGCGAAACGGTCTGATTTTGAATCGGAAACAGAAGTTTACTCTTCCAGGGTCCAGGTTTTGAACCCTTAGGCCCTTAGACTATATGGTTGTCACAAGGATCCACAAACGGATATTTCGTATCTTATGTTTTTCACGTTTCACGAAAGTAGAGCTGTGAACTCTTCTCCCGCGCTTAAAGCGCGAGGGTATATTTCCCTACTGAGTTCTGCCACAACAAGATTTGGATTAGAGCAATGTAGTCTAGCTCCTTATTGAGTTTCAGGATTCAATCGGCATATTTGTGTGCTGCCGAGTGATTTACGTTATTCGGCACAGTGAAACCTCTCATATATGCGTGATAGCAGGGTATTACCAACTAAAATTATAAGCACGCGCTTTACCAATCATAAAGGAAGAAAATCATCTGATTCTCTTAATTTTCTAAAGTTTCCGTTACTCACAAAATGTCTATTCAAATAAATTTGTATACTCGAGACTTCTCAAGCATCGCGACCTCAGAATAATCGTCTTTAGCAGTAGCGTTAGCGACTTAAACTTTACTTTTATTATATCTGTATTATAATTAAGTCAAATAATGGTTCGTTAAAATATCAGCATGTACTTATTAACTAAAGTCCTGAATGAGACAGAATAATATCATCAAACTGTTAATGTCAATAAAATCAATCGATAAAGTCTATGATCAAATTTAGAGTCCAAATTAACTCAATATTCTAGTTTGTTATTACTTATATATGTATATTAACTTACACATAGAACCAACAAAATTAATACATACACATTAGTAACCTAGCTCAAGACACGAACTGAAATAATCACCAAAGTCAAATTAATGAATTTGAAGTAATCAATAAATAAATTCACATCTCACCTAATTAGATATAAATAAATCTATCATAGCTAAACCAGAGATACTCCAATTCAAAAATCATAGATACTCCATATAATCATCGAAGTTAAAGTACACAAATAGGTATTACACATAATTCAATTTATGAGCTTGACAATAAACATATCTAATAATAGCTCATGATATTAATAAAATAATAAGTTGCTTCTTAATCAAGTTATGTACAAAACATGATAACATATTACTTGTATTATAGTGATATATATATACACACATACACACACATATATATATACTACATCTGTATATTGTAGGGCTTAGTTCGGTGCAGAGTACCTTTAGGACATTTGATGAAGTCCAGGAATTCAAATATTTGATTGAAAGAGGTTTCTGGTTCTGAACCGTTTATCGTTAGTTTCTTCAATTTTCTCTCCTTAGGTAGTAAGATACGATCTCTTATCAAATTGATTATAGCAATCCTCTTTTCTATCACTATCGAAGCTCGTGTACTGGGCATCGGCCCTCGTCTCCTTTCTATGTATTCTCTATACACTTGTTATTCCCGAGATCGGATTCGGATATTCTATTCTAGTTTCATATTTTAATTTTAAATCAAACGTGAACCCTCATTTGGCCGAAGGAAGGCACGAAGGCCGAATACCTCACATGCCACCTACCCAAGGTCCGCTACTACGATATATATATTTATAATAAAATATAATATCAACGTTAATGTTTTCGGAATGCTAAATCAGGACCAAATTCTTTATTAGCAAGGAAGTCTAGAATTTTTTTTAAGCTATAGGCTTAAAACAGTTCCTTCGCCCTGTCTCTGCCTTATGGCCTATAAAATTTTCATAAATTTGATTTATATTTGGTATTGTTTTCAGTCCGATTTCCGAAAATTAATAAGCTGTATGAACCCTCATAACCTTTTACAGTACTCTACTGATCGATAACAAAATTTTATCCGTTTTTTTTTTCTCAGATAGTTATTTAGTAGTCGATACTACACTGCTACTGCCATATTATATATAGCAGTTTTGTTAATTATTTATTCTTTTTTGTAATTTCTTTAGAGTCGTAGAGGCATACTATGCTTCAGAATAGGAGGACAGTTTGGATAACGACGCTACAAAGCGTCAATTCTTCGTTCAATTCCACCCTGAGTTGTCTGAAATTTAAAATGGTTAAGGATGACCTTTACAAACACATAGGCGCGGCTTTTCACAGCTCAAATACCGATTTGAAAGCATTTTTTGATTATATTTTATATGTGTGAAATACTAATCAATAATATATTGATAAAAATGCCAAATTTGTGAGTAATATTTATTTCGAAATATAAATAATTTTAAACACAAATCATTTATTCTTTAAATTATGGCATATTTTTGTATTTTTCTGTAATTAACATAAAGATCTTGAAGGTTTTAAAGTAAGAAATAAACATAGCTTAAAATATCGAATATTTATTAAGTGCAAATGAAACAAATATGACAACTATGTGTATCTAAGTGATTGTTATTATATGTTTAATCATAAAAAATTCGTGAACTGCAACAATATTATAGAATACGTGGCGGTAAGGGAGAGAAATCCAGTGACGAGGGTCATGCGCAGGTCGAACAGGCCGCACGCGCTCAGTCGTGGCTGGCGCACGCGCACCGCTTGTAGCACATCTCGCGCTAACACCTGCACTTCCAGTGATTTGTCACCTGACAGGAATTAAGTAAATATTTAATTGCCTATTCACAACACATTTTCTGTTTTTGTTTATTTTAAACGCTATATCTAAACACATATAAGCGAAATACCATTGACTGACTCATCACGAGATCTCCGAAAGTGTAAGTCCGATTTACTTGTACTTTGGCATAGTTACACTTTTCCGGATGTAGACGCTCACTAAAGACGGACTTTACGCAAATCCTATCCAAAAAATTTGTCTACGCGGATGGAGACGCGGACTAAAAATTTCAACTTAAAAAAAGCCGTAATTACCAAAAACATAATTAATTAAAAAAATTGCGGAAAAATATTTTTCTACAGAGATTTTTTCATTCGGACATTCTAAGAGTACCTAAATTTTACTGTATCTTAAAATCAACATTTAATGCCTTTTTGTAAATTTTTCTGAATAAACCGCCAAGCGCGCGCGGGAGAGTCTTCGCCCGTTTTTAGTTTTATCTTTACCACCAATTTAAAATTATTATTATTGTTGGTAGTTTCCAAAAAGCAAAACTATTTTTTAGGAAATTTCCTGCTCGTTACTCCTTTTTTTAAATTTTCGATGTCTGTAATAGTTTTTAAAATATTTACAAAGGAAATCCCCTCGTTTTTTTAAATAATAATTTATGTATCAACGATTTTTTTATGGGGAAATAAGGATGTTGACTGTATTCCAATAAAAACATAATTTGAATGTAGTGGTAGTTTCTATGATAAAAATACTGAAAATCACAATATTTTTCTTTATTTTTACATAATTTGATTAATATTCTACAAATAAAATGTTAATAAATCACTCTCAAGTCACGCGACAACAAACACCAATCAGAGTGCATGACGTCACTTGTTCATAAACATCCTTTACCTGGTCAATAGGCTTCATTGTTTAGGCACAATAATTTTGTAATTTATAAATAATTTCTTTGAGATTCGCTTTGAAAGCGTTTGATAGGTGCTTTTATATTGTGGAAATTGGATTTATTAGGCCAAATAGTTCAAATTTGTCGAAAATTGACTGTTTTACAGTGATCATTTTTTTCGCAACAAATAGTAATTTCTGTTCTACTATATTCAGAAATGTGAAGATATCCATGTAACATACCAATATTTTTGTTGTTTCTGCAACTAAATTATAAATTACAGTAATTACAGGTATTTATAAGCTCAAAAGATTTAATTAAATGATTGAAAACACTGTATGATTTTCAACTTTGAACTGAAATAAACATTTTCAACTTTATTTACTTTATTTCTCATCTCAAAACTACATTTTTTGATAACTATATAACTTGACAATGAATATATGAAAAGTAAATAGTATTATCAGAACTTACAACAAAATGATCTTCACAAAAA
Organism: Eumeta japonica; assembly: GCA_005406025.1. Lineage (NCBI taxonomy): Eukaryota > Metazoa > Arthropoda > Insecta > Lepidoptera > Psychidae > Eumeta > Eumeta japonica. Next base: position 60,217 of record BGZK01000980.1, on the reverse strand, counting down.
TACGTTTTTGACTGTGTAACTACAAGTGCCGTATCCCTGAGAGCAAGCTGAAGCCATATTTTCCTGTTATTTGCCAAACGAACGTACAATATGAATAATAGCTTTTTAGGTGTTCTGATTGTAGTAGTTGCACACTGAGGCACCGCACAACACTTATAGAACTCAGAATTCACATTATACAGCAATAAATGCGAAAAAATTTTAAATCGCCTTATCAGTTTACGAGTGTTGTGAACATTTGACGTCACAGCGTTCACGTGACAAGGTATTAGCGTTTTGGAGCGAAATTTGAAACGGAATTAAAAAACAAGATTTTTAAAGCTTTTGAACGGTTTAAAAAATATAGTTAATATTCAGGATTATATAAGGTACTTATGCGCAATTTAAAACACTTTTCCGAAAATAGTCAACATCCCAATTCACCTTTTTTAAAAATTTTCAGGATGTAATTGCGCATCGAACTACGACATTGGTCATAATTTTCTGAGAAGTCTAACTGGAATTCGAAAAAAATGGTACATGGGGACGAAAGTATAAATGCTAATATTGCCCTTTCCATCAGATTTAAGGTGCTTAGGTACTTCAGTCACTAGCAGATAGGAACAACTTGAATTTTAGACTGATTTGTGAAAAACACAAAAATATGCTAGTCAAAAGTAAATAGAAATCGTAAGTGCCAATATAAACTCCAAACGAGAGTAAAATATATTGATCGTTGAATATGAATTTGTTTAGAAAAATGATAAAAATTTTAAAACTACATATAATTCACACAAAAGTAACTAGAATTTATATTTTTTTACATAGGCAGATAAAAAATCCACGCCAAGAGCGAGATTTTTTAATTTTTCTTTTGATTTTCTCTATACAATCACATAAATAAAATCAAATAACGAAATTAAATTTGCGCTCTTTAATTTCCGATTAACGCAACAATATTCTATGTTAGATAGCAGAACGATAGTATACTTTGATACGATCAATTCGATTCTAGCAGTTGACCTACCGCACAATAAACCTCACCGCACAGTAAAGTTGGTACGTAACATTTTAGTTTCCAAATTAAAAAAGTGTGTTCAGTGTTTGCTAATTTTAGTAACTGTATGGAAGTAAGAAATGAACTAAAAGCCAATAACATTTTACACAATCTGCTATCTGAAGTATTGGAATCACGACTAAGACGAAACACGAATATTAAAAATCTTAATATATTATATAAAACTAAAAATAATCTTAACCTATGTTAACATCGAGATGTTTAACTATTGCTATTTACAAGTATGCCTTTATTTTAAATCACAGTTTAAAATTACTCGTCTATTTCAGGAGACACTTAGCCAATTCATGATTAACGATTACAAAAAATATAGCATCGATTTTTAACTGTCAGCGCTTTTACCTCGATGGTTTTTTTTTATATTTGAAGACACAATGTGTAGCTTTAAGGTAGAATAATGAAGTGTTAACAAAGCTTTTCTTCGGCAATTGTTATTGAAATTTCAGATTACCCCCTTGCAGTTCACTGATGAACAAGGCCAGGCAACGGTACAGGTCACGTGCTGTACTGTGAATGGACTCGCAACTGGCAGCTACCACTGTTATAGCGTAGAAAGGAACTATGTAAAGCAATCTATGGAAGCATATATTTATGTAGTCAAATAAATTGTTATGTTTGTGCAATTAATAGCTTAAAAGATTATCTTTTAGATACCTATTTTCAATTTACTAAAGCCTTATGTGCACTGGTCGACGACTTACTTGCTATTTGTTTAAAAACCCTTAAAGTTAAGAATTTGTTTAGCGTACATATTTGTTCTTATTTCAAAAATTTTAATTTTTCGCGCTGCTCTTTCAGAATGTCCTCTCGGGGTCACACAACTCATTGCAGCTATGGGTTTCTTTCTACGCTATAACAGTGGTAGCTGCCAGTTGCGAGTCCATTCACAGTACAGCACGTACAACCTGTACCGTTGCCTGGCCTTGTTCATCAGTGAACTGCAAGGGGGTAATCTGAAATTTCAATACGAATTGCCGAAGAAAAGCCTTGTTAATACTTCATTATTCTACTTAAAGCTACACATTGTGTCTTCAAATATAAAAAAAAAAACCATCGAGGTAAAAGCGCTGACAGTTAAAAATCGATGCTATATTTTTTGTAATCGTTAATCATGAATTGGCTAAGTGTCTCCTGAAATAGACGAGTAATTTTAAACTGTGATTTAAAATAAAGGCATACTTGTAAATAGCAATAGTTAAACATCTCGATGTTAACATAGGTTAAGATTATTTTTAGTTTTATATAATATATTAAGATTTTTAATATTCGTGTTTCGTCTTAGTCGTGATTCCAATACTTCAGATAGCAGATTGTGTAAAATGTTATTAGCTTTTAGTTCATTTCTTACTTCCATACAGTTACTAAAATTAGCAAACACTGAATACACTTTTTTAATTTGGAAACTAAAATGTTACGTACCAACTTTACTGTGCGGTGAGGTTTATTGTGCGGTAGGTCAACTGCTAGAATCGAATTGATCGTATCAAAGTATACTATCGTTCTGCTATCTAACATAGAACATTGTTGCGTTAATCGGAAATTAAAGAGCGCAAATTTAATTTCGTTATTTGATTTTATGTATGTGATTGTATAGAGAAAATTAGAAGAAAAATTAAAAAAAATATAAATTCTAGTTACTTTTGTGTGAATTATATGTAGTTTTAAAATTTTTATCATTTTTCTAAACAAATTCATATTCAACGATCAATATATTTTACTCTCGTTTGGAGTTTATATTGGCACTTACGATTTCTATTTACTTTTGACTAGCATATTTTTGTGTTTTTCACAAATCAGTCTAAAATTCAAGTTGTTCCTATCTGCTAGTGACTGAAGTACCTAAGCACCTTAAATCTGATGGAAAGGGCAATATTAGCATTTATACTTTCGTTCACATGTACCATTTTTTTTGAATTCCAGTTAGACTTCTCAGAAAATTATGACCAATGTTGTAGTTCGATGCGCAATTACATCCTGCAAATTTTGGAAAAAGGTGAATTTCCCCATAAAAAAATCGTTGAATACATAAATCATTATTTAAAAAAACGAGCGGATTTCTTTTGTAAATACTTTAAAAATTATTACAGATATCGAAAATTTTAAAAAAGGAGTAACGAGCAGGAAATTTCCTAAAAAATAGTTTTGCTTTTGGGAAACTATCAACAACATTATAATTTTAAATTGGTGATGAAAATAAAACTAAAAACGGGTGAAGACTCTCCCGCGCGCGCTTAGCGGTTCATTGAGAAAAAATTTAAAAAAGGCGTTAAATGTGAATTTTAATACACAGTAAAATTTAGGTACTCTTAGAATGTCCCAATGAAAATATCTCTGTCCCAAAATTTTTTTCCGCAATTTTTTTAATTAATTATGTTTTTGGTAATTATTGCTTTTTTTTAAGATGAAATTTTTAGTCCGCGTCTCCATCCGCGTAGACAAATTTTTTGGATAGGATTTGCGTAAAGTTCGTCTTTAGTGAGCGTCTAAAAGAGTAACTATGCCGAAGTACAAGTAAATCGGACCGACAGTTTCGGAGGTCTCGAGATGCGTCAGTCAGTGGTATTTCGCTTATATGTGTTTAGATATAGCGTTTAAAATAAACAAAAACAGAAAATGTGTTGTGAATAGGCAATTAAATATTTACTTAATTCCTGTCAGGTGACAAATCACTGGAAGTGCAGGTGTTAGCGCGAGATATGCTACAAGCGGTGCGCGTGCGCCAGCCACGACTGAGCGCGTGCGGCCTGTTCGACCTGCGCATGACCCTCGTCACTGGATTTCTCTCCCTTACCGCCACGTATTCTATAATATTGTTGCAGTTCACGAATTTTTTATGATTAAACATATAATAACAATCACTTAGATACACATAGTTGTCATATTTGTTTCATTTGCACTTAATAAGTATTCGATATTTTAAGCTATGTTTATTTCTTACTTTAAAACCTTCAAAATCTATATGTTAATTACAGAAAAATACAAAAATATGTCATAATTTAAAGAATAAATGATTTGTGTCTTTAATTCTTTATATTTCGAAACAAATATTACTCACAAATTTGGCATTTTTATCAATATATTATTGATTAGTATTTCACACATATAAAATATAACCAAAAAATGCTTTCAAATCGGTATTTGAGCTGTGAAAAGCCGCGCCTATGTGTTTGTAAAGGTCATCATAAATATTTTAAATTTCAGACAACTCAGGGTGGAATTGAACGAAGAATTGACGCTTTGTAGCGTCGTTATCCAAACTGTCCTCCTATTCTGAAGCATAGTATGCCTCTACGACTCTAAAGAAATTACAAAAAAGAATAAATAATTAACAAAACTGCTATATATAATATGGCAGTAGCAGTGTAGACTACTAAATAACTATCTGAGAAAAAAAACGGATTAAATTTTGTTATCGATCAGTAGAGTACTGTGTAAAGGTTATGAGGGTTCATACTTATTAATTTTCGGAAATCGGACTGAAAACAATACCAAATATAAATCGAATTTATGAAAATTTTATAGGCCATAAGGCAGAGACAGGGCGAAGGAACTGTTTTAAGCCTATAGCTTAAAAAAAATCCTAGACTTCCTTGCTAATAAAGAATTTGGTCCTGATTTAGCATTCCGAAAACATTAACGTTGATATTATATTTTATTATAAATATATATATCGTAGTAGCGGACCTTGGAGTAGGTGGCGTGTGAGGTATTCGGCCTTCGTGACTTCCTTCGGCCAAATGAGGGTTCACGTTTGATTTAAAATTAAAATATGAAACTAGAATAGAATATCCGAATCCGATCTCGGGAATAACAAGTGTATAGAGAATACATAGAAAGGAGACGAGGGCCGATGCCCAGTACACGAGCTTCGATAGTGATAGAAAAGAGGATTGCTATAATCAATTTGATAAGAGATCGTATCTTACTACCTAAGGAGAGAAAATTGAAGAAACTAACGATAAACGGTTCAGAACCAGAAACCTCTTTCAATCAAATATTTGAATTCCTGGACTTCATCAAATGTCCTAAAGGTACTCTGCACCGAACTAAGCCCTACAATATACAGATGTAGTATATATATATGTGTGTGTATGTGTGTATATATATATCACTATAATACAAGTAATATGTTATCATGTTTTGTACATAACTTGATTAAGAAGCAACTTATTATTTTATTAATATCATGAGCTATTATTAGATATGTTTATTGTCAAGCTCATAAATTGAATTATGTGTAATACCTATTTGTGTACTTTAACTTCGATGATTATATGGAGTATCTATGATTTTTGAATTGGAGTATCTCTGGTTTAGCTATGATAGATTTATTTATATCTAATTAGGTGAGATGTGAATTTATTTATTGATTACTTCAAATTCATTAATTTGACTTTGGTGATTATTTCAGTTCGTGTCTTGAGCTAGGTTACTAATGTGTATGTATTAATTTTGTTGGTTCTATGTGTGTTAATATACATATATAAGTAATAACAAACTAGAATATTGAGTTAATTTGGACTCTAAATTTGATCATAGACTTTATCGATTGATTTTATTGACATTAACAGTTTGATGATATTATTCTGTCTCATTCAGGACTTTAGTTAATAAGTACATGCTGATATTTTAACGAACCATTATTTGACTTAATTATAATACAGATATAATAAAAGTAAAGTTTAAGTCGCTAACGCTACTGCTAAAGACGATTATTCTCAGGTCGCGATGCTTGAGAAGTCTCGAGTATACAAATTTATTTGTATAGACATTTTGTGAGTAACGGAAACTTTAGAAAATTAAGAGAATCAGATGATTTTCTTCCTTTATAATTGGTAAAGCGCGTGCTTACAATTTTCGTTGGTAATACCCTGCTATCACACGTATATGAGAGGTTTCACTGTGCCGAATAATGTAAATCACTCGGCAGCAAACAAATATGCCGATTGAACCCTGAAACTCAATAAGGAGCTAGATTACATTGCTCTAATCCAAATCTTGTTGTGGCAGAACTCAGTAGGGAAACATACCTTCGCGCTTTAAGCGCGGGAGAAGGGTTCACAGCTCTATTTTCGTGAAACGTGAAAAACATAAGATACGAAATAATTTGAAAAGGATATTTTTGTGTTTGAGTACGCGTTTGTCTAATAATGCTACAACCTATATTTTTGCAGAAATTGTAAATATTCCAAAAACTTGAGAGGCTTTATTTCTACTGAATCTTTGTCTAAGCTCAAAATCATATAAGACTTCATGATTCGATCGATGAATACGCGTAATTATTTTTTCAACCTCCCGCTATGAAAATTGGAAAATTTTCAAAAATTGGGAAGTTACTGTTTTCAGTCCGATTTTCGAAAACTGATGTGTGCGTTAGGGTGGGTCACTCTAGTATTGAAAAAAAAAAGTTGCCGAACCACATTCTAATAGTAATATTATGTTGTAGTGTACTATAAAAAATAGTTTTAGCTAAAAAACGGGTAATTAAACAAATGCCTTCAGCCCGCGCATGAGTTTTAAAAATAAACGATTTAAAAAAAAAACACGTATTACTAAATGGCATAGTTTTTTATTAGAAATTACTCAAAATATTATCAAAACAAAAGAAATATTTAATGAAAGACATATATTAACGCTTGAAACAATAAACTTAAACAAATATACATAAAAAGTTATCAAAAAAATTATTCATTTTTATAGAAAAAATCCTGCCTACTATCGAATTTCGGCATAGCTTTTTTTATCACATGCCGACATTGCAGCTTCTGTCACTATCTTCACACTTCGTTCAACCGCTTGTGTATGACAAGGCAGCCTCAAAAACAACATCGTTTCGTCACCTTTTTTTTCTATTATTTGAATAAGTTCGTCATTCGTTTGATTTTTTAGAATAGGAGGATCAAAGTTGGTTTCTTGCCAGTTTATTAGATCAATATAAGATTTGGCATCAAAATTAAGTTCAGGCACTTCAAAAGTGCGTGGTAGTTTTCCCGTTGTAGGTGAGCTACGTGCTTTTAGAATTCTTCTAGCTGCAAGTTCTCTTATATGCTTTTCTCCATCTGTTAACATCGCCAATAGTAAATTTTCAGGGTGAGCAAAATATGCGTTTCGTTGAATAACAGGATCTATGACTGCTTTTAATGCACTTGATAAAAATCGCGAACTTTCAATCAATTTCCAAAGGTGTCGTGATCCATCTTTACATGATGAGTGGGTCTTTATTTGGAACCACACGGGAGTATATACTTTTACAATGTATTGAGCTAAAATAATTAAATTAGTTGATGGTGTTGGCGTAGAAATGTAAAGACGCAAGATCCGGTTTGCCTTAGTCAACCAACGGGCATGTGACATTTTTCCAGGTGATTTATTTGCTAAGTCATCTGCACAACTTCCAGTAATTACTGCTAAGGTAATTTCAAACAAATATTTTTGGTCCGTGCTTAAGTCATCAGGTTTTAGCGTTGGTAATTGACCTGGTATTGACTCAAATTCAACTACAGCTCGCGTTTCACACTTGTCCAGCAATTTACCAATTGGACCATTGTACGTAGATGGACCAGAAGTTTTACCATCGAGATAATCGAACAAATGCCTCAAAGGCAGTTCATTTAAATGCAGCATGCAAATTATCCATTGCAAAGGTCTCTGAAGTCTTCTCTCAAATAGCCTTATAACACCATTAAATTTACCCGTATTTGTCACTGTTCCATCACATCCAATAGCCAGGAGGTCAACAGTACTAATATTTTTGGCGGACAGAAGAGCGTTTATTGATATCTCAATAGCCTTTGCAGTTCCTTGTAATGGCGTCACATACCCTACATAAATGGACTCCGGTTCTTTAATTACAGAAACGTGTTCTTCAATAACTACTTGCTTGTACCTTTTGGTTCCCTTCTTGACTATCTTCAGGGTTTTATCTTTCCGCCCATCAAAATATAAAGCAGGCAAGTTCAAAGGCGCTTGATTCTTCATAAGCGTGTCGCGTGTTTTCCTTCTCTCTCTACGCAGTTTTGATTTATCAATAACGATATCTGACGAAAGCTCGTGTAAAACTGCAGAAGCAATCGCAGCACCAGCTCTATCGGATACTGCATAACGGTCACATATTTGTGACCAAACTTTTCATGCATTTTTTATGTTCCGTAGTTCCTGAGGTAGATGGTAAGAGCTCTTCTGTTTTTTTGTGTAGCTTTACCGGATGTGAAACACTTGTATCAGAATCACTACTACTTGATAAAATTAATTCTTGTTCTGGCATTTTGGATGGGTTGTTATCGCTCATCCGACAGATTTTGTTGAACCTTGCTTTCGAACAAACTTTTTGTAAACTTTTTGTTCGATTGCGATCAATGCCGCCGATTCTCATTTTTCTCTCACCCCGTTGATCAATCAAAAGTCGTGTTCTTCTTTAGGAACTTTAGCTTCTCTGGGACAATTGCACTGACTTATTATCTTGCATTTGCATGAACAAATATCAAACAAAATTTCGCTTTGCTGCAAGAATTCAGTTTTTCTCAGTTGCCAACCTTTTCAATGATTTGATGATATTTTGCATTTGGAATGATAAGCTTTTAGGAGCTGAATGACTCTTGTATGCGAGACTATAGGGATTGACGCCTTTGCCATACCTTCTACTTTCCGGGTTACAATTTCTGCAATTTCGGAAAAGGCGGGCTCTTTGTTGCTGACATTTTTAATTTTCACCTGTAGCCTATTCCACTCATAACATTTCATGACATCCTGGTATGTTGGTAACACGTTTTCTTTTATATCTTCTATAGTTCCAAATATAGGGCACTTGTGTGGCTGCCTATTATTTGACATAATGGAAAAAATTAACTTCCGAGTCCTAAAACAAAAATTACACACTTTTCAATTTCACAAGATTTTACAAAAAACTAACCACAATGATACATGAATTTTCTGAATGTACTTACCCCAAAAATCTTCTTTTACTAAACAAAACAATTTATATAACAAAAGTAACGTGTGTTCTAATGGATATTGCTTAAAACATTAAACTAAACCCAACGTCACACGTGTAACTTAAGGTGCAAAAGTGGGTACTTGAACTTTTTTTTTCAAAACTTCAATGGCTTTGCGCGGGCTGTTCCACTTAAAATAATTAGATAATATTTTAAAGGGTTTATAACGATACCTAACTACAAAATATTTTTGCTATTAGAAATGGATATCTTAAAAAAAATTTTTTTGACCCACCCTAGTGTGCGTGTCGTGCGTGTGTATGTGCATACGTACTGTGCATGAATGCGTGCACGAATCTCTCGTAACCGTCGAACGCAAAGACCGATCAGAACGCAGTTATCGTCATTAAAATGGCGTCCAATCAACCAAGACTTTCTGAGCCTGAAACTTCTTGAACCGATTTCGAGTAGTAATTTTAAACAATCCCAAAAATTTCATTTTCAGAAAAAGTTTATTTTTAATTTGTAGACCAATCCAATCAATACTAAAATAAGTTTTTGATGAAAGACAGTAAGATTAGTATGTTTCTCGTATATAATTTCGGAAGCAACTTACGACTAAGGTTTGTTCACGACTTCGACCATGTATGTATATTATTGAACCGAACTGCTAAAAATATTCCGAAAATTCATTCACTTTTAGAAAACTGCATACGAAACACAAGTAAAATAGCCTACGTTTTACTTTGATACTAGCATTTTAAGTAATTTGAAATTGAAGGTAAGCCGAGGAAACAATTGATAGCCGAGACGAGAATGAAATTTAGAACGAAGATGATTTTCATAGCTCTTTACTTTAAAGTAAGCCACACTATCCGCGATTAATACAGATTATATTTTATTTTAATACTAGCTTTTGCCTTGGCTTAGTCCAACTCGGAACTATAGACGGTAGCGGAAACGGAATTAAAAGCAGGACGGGAAGCAGAATCGAGAACAGGACCAGTATAAGAATCGAAGTGGGAGCGACATCGTAATTGACAACGGGACTGGGGTTGAAAATGAGTGTAAAGACAGGATCAGAATCAAAACTGTGACCGTTATCGGAATCGAAAGCGTGACGGTATGGAGATTGTCACTGATCGATACAAAAGATCAAGGAATCTGACGGAACTGCGGCCATTAACTATATAGGTAAGTAAACCATAAGAAAGATGAAAGGGCAGAACAATGTCTGCCTGGCCATCCAGTCGAAAATAAATAAGAAGTAAGGCTGGCCTAAAAAGTGAATTTATTATGTATTAATTATTTTTGATATGATTTAACATAATATTATAATATTAGCATGTTAAATTGTTCTTTAGTATTATTGTTTTGGATTAAGCTAGCTTTTGCACACGGCTTCGCCCTCGTGGAAATAGATTGTTGTTTTTTATATTTTATGAAGAAAGACCTTCCTGTCGATTCCAATTTCATTCTCGCTTTCATTTACGGTTCTGGTACTGTCCTCGATTTCGATCCCCAATACTTTCTTGATTTAAATTCCGATCCGCTATCGATTCTACTCCCCAACATGAATTCAATTCCGATACCGCTCATGGTTCTAATTTGTACGAAGCCAAAATGAATGCTAGTATAAAAATAAATTATAGACTCTATTACTCTGAAATAGTGTACCTTTTTACGCGTGAAATAATTTCTGTACATTATATAAATCCACTACCCCTAACTGACGATAACTTTTTTCTTGACATCCGATTTAAATGAACTAAGATATAAATTAGCTTGAAGCATATTATATGCTTATATTCTGTTCTTAACAAAATTCTATCTATCCGTGAAAACAATATTAAAATCTGTTCAGTAATTTCAGAAATATGTCCAAGCATACAGATATACAGACTAGACATTGGAGAATCAATCGTAGTTTTCTTTTACATTACCTCCCTCTTATCGTCCCTTTCTATTTTTTATGTACATTTTTAATTTAAAAACGAACCCGGTTCTACTGTTTTGTATATGTACCTATTGATGTGGTTTTGGTAAAGTTAAATATGAAAGCTTCAAATGATTTATGAGTGATGTGATGAACGATAGTAAACATTTGAAGGTTGTCAATTAAGTTAACAGGTTTTTCCTTCAGTACGGATTGCTCAGTTAATCTCTTGCACTTACATAGTCATAGACGCATAGAGTAACTACTTAAAAACGTTTCTCTACGGATAAATTAGTACATTCAAAGAACTCCATCGACGATGAACCTAGTTCGTGTATTACAAAAACCTTTGAATGTTTTCGTATTCACTAGAAAAGCATTAAAAATAAACGGAAAGATTAATTTTCTTGTACCGCTAGAGTATTGCGTTAGAACTGTATTTATGATGTATTTAATTATAACGCCGTTTTTATGTGGAATTTACCAAAAGAACACGATCGTAACGGAATATACTTTTATCCCGTTGTTCGTTAATATCTTACAAACTGTTCAGACGATCACAATAATTATATGTCTACAGGTTAAGAAAAGTGAATATGACATCTTAGTAAGCAAAATAAATGAAATTAATACAAAATTTAGTTGCGACAAAGTTTCATGTAAAATAAGGACTTACGTTATTGTCCTCGTAATTTGGATTTTAATTGTGAGTCTCTCTTTTGCCTTGACCATTATGGCGAACATCCAATACCGAGGCATGATGGGGCTGCTATACGCAGTGTGGGTGTATACGTGTGTATCCATCGTACAGTTTTACATGATCAGCGTTTCAGCAATATCATATAGCATATCTGAGGTAATGACCGGGTTGAGATGCGCCATCCAAAAGATACTTCCTAAAAAGTACGATGAAGACACAGCACTAGAAGAAAATCATAACGAAGATCTGTACCGGACTTTGAAACGCACGGAAGATGCTTACGACGACCTTTGTAACTGTTGTTCCACATGTAATGAAGTATTTGGATTTTCGGTATTTTATAAATAATTTATTTTATCATAATATAACCTAATATTAGTAAACATTTCCACCACTACAATCTGAATGAATTAACTGTTTTTGAGGAAAGAACTTTGTAGGTTTCATAGAGTTATGCGCTAATTATTAGTAGAAACTACAATTATTAGAGGCACTAGAGGAATCTGACCTATCTGATAACGAAGGTTACGTAAATTAAAAAAAAATTAAAATACCAAACAACTTACAGTTCTGAGCGTAAATACAAAGGTTTATATAATAGAGTCTTCTAAATGTCGAATTTTACAGAACAAGAAGATCTCCGTTGCACACTCATTTTTCAATTCCAAAAAAAAGAAAATATTTTTTAAGGTTTGACCTGCATGAATACATGCGCATGAAACGACTTTGTCGCAGGATCTAGAAGTCGGTAGTGTAAGTGAACGGAGCCTAAAGAGGCGCGGATCCTGGATGCTTTTCAGGAGAGGCACTTTTTGCGTTAAGTTTATTTCTCATCGACAGTGCAGTTGCTGGCGAGAGATGCAGTTGAATTTGAATAGTGTCCTGTCTTTAGAAATATGAAATAATAACGCACAAATGTAGATGAAAAAAGCGCTTCAACCCTAACTCGTGGGAGGGAGGAAATCATAGCCCTGCCTCCCCTACCCCCACTTCTTTATCCGCATCTCAAAGAAATGTCTAAAAGAAATATGACTAGCTCGTTTTCATTTTAGACGCTCTAATCCATTTCGAAAGATACCAAATTCTTACATGGAAGAATTGCGTAAAGTTAGGTGTGTCCAAAAAAGTTTGTAAGGACACATGTCTCTACATAATACATTGCAATGATTGTTTGTTTTAAAAAAACAATAAAAAATCCCTAACTGAATACAAATCACTATTTATCAAAATAGAGTAATTTATGTTAAATATCAATATTATAGATGCAAACGAGAAATCTATCAAGGTCATTTATTTCTAAGTATTTATTTTTGTGAAAACAAACTACGAGCTAATTCATTTCTTTTTTAATTGAGTGTATGATTAACCCCAAATACTTTTTGTATGATTTCAGGTGTTAATCATAATATCAACTGCGTTTTTTTACGATTTGTTAATTGTCTATGTTGTATCACATTATCTACATTCTTGGGTAAGTATAAGTACATTTTTGAAGTTTGTTATTGCAGAAAAAAAACCACGGACCGCTATTAAAAAAAAAAAAACAATTAATAAGAATTTTCTAACCATCAAATCAAAATCAAATGTTCAGATAAAATGCTAAATGATTATTATATTTTTTAACCTAGCTTTGCTGCTGTGGGCTTGCTTCAACAACTGCTAGAGATAAAACGTTGAAAATGAAGTAATAAGTTTCTTTCCCAAAAATTCTTCTCTTTAGGGTATCTAAAGTGCTGAAAAACGTAAAAACAGTTAACACAGATTAGTAAATGACAATAAGGTGGTGCTTTTGGTTCCATGGGCAACCAAAACAAGGTTATTGTTTTGCATAAAAAAATTCAGTTAATGTTTAAACAAGAAATAAAATCAACAAAAAATAAGTTTTCTGTTGAATTTATTGATGGTATGTCATACAGTTAATAGTCTCTTAATAAAAATATTCTAAAAGATTCATAATAAAAAGATTCTAATATGCCATATTTTCTATATCTTCCTGGAATATTTAAATTAATAAAAAAAAAAACATTATTCGCACTTACGAGCCAAAATGGAATCGTGTACAGCTCGTGCCTCGTTACAATAGATCTGAAAGGCGTGTGTTACCGTCACGCCACCATCAACAATATAATTATTAATTTTTACAATCTACACGTGTTTAACATTCCGGTGACCATGAAAATGCAAACAACGCGGCAGGGGCCATGAACGCGAGAAGTGTTGTACGACAGTCACATCGCCACCGTCGTCATCAGTGATGTGTTTGCATCTGAAACCCGAAGCGCTTACATAACCTTAACCAGTCCATTTGTTAAATGAACGTCGTCCAAATTCAAAGGACTGAATGGCAACAGAATCTATGGAATAATAATATAATAAAGGATGGGGAAACAATATTTTTTTCTTAACGTGTTAATAATGCTTATATCAATGAAATGTGGTAGAGCTATGCAGTGGTTAAGCTTTAAGCTCATAAAAATGGGCCGGCTCAACCACACTCTCACACAGAACAGGTGTTAAGTAACAGCTTCCGCATTTGTGTTTCGTTCCGTGAGTGGGAATTCCAAGGGCCCAGTCCCCCAGGCATCACGTATGTCATTCTTACATAAGGCTAGCAACACATTGGTACTCTTCTGAGGTTGAAAGTGACTATGTGCGCTGGCAACTACCCACTCTATGGTGGTTCGCAAACACGTTTGCCCCCCTTAAATGCTATAAAGAAACAAAATATCATTCCGCATCCGAAATGGAAGTAGGTATTTCTCCTTGTTCCTCACAAGATACAGGATTACATGAATGATTGCAAATTTTCTCAAAACTAATCTAATTCATCGTATGAAGGTTATTCCATGAAAAAAATCACCAAAATAACAAGATGTGGTATTTTTAAAATTTTAAATAGCCACCATTTCTAAACTAACTGGCATATTTTGTTAATTTTCAAAGCTAACCAAGGTTACCAAGGTTTTTTGTAAAGAAAAAAAACATCACGAGTTTCATTAAGATCCCTTAAGAATAGTGAGCGCTATCTAGATGACAAACCTCGTTATATTCCAATGTGTATAAACTTTTAAACGATAGGTTCAGTCGACCTCTGGGAATATAATGTGGCAAAATTTTAGAAAAGTGCCAATGTGAGACCAAATAGAATAGTTAGATTTCTATAGGAATCTACTAAAAATGCTGTCAACAAAATTGTTATGTTTGTGGATTTAAACGTTTTAAGTATTATTGTTGTGTAACGCTTTTCAATATATAAAAGCTGTGTACGCGCTCTCTAACAGTTTACTTACTGTTCCCTTTAAAACCCTTGTATTTTAAAATGTGAGTCATCTAAATATTCGTCGTTATCTTTAAAGATTTTATTTTTAGAACTATGGTTTCAGAACATCTTCTCGGGATCACTCACCTCGCTGCTGATATGGATTTCCTTCTACGCTCTGGTGATGGTGGCCGCCGCGTGCGAGTCCGTACATCATGCAGCACGCGACCTGCACCGTCATCTGGCCCTGTTCAACAGCGAGATACACGGAGGTAATTTAAAAGTTTAGGACAAATTGTTGAACAAACGCATCGTCGAAGAATCATTATTTCTTTTAAATCGACTCAGTACTTGAGAAACATTGAAAATTGGGGTTTTCATTAAAAATAGTAGAAGTTATATCGGTGTTGTCAACCAATGAGCTTAGAGCGGCGAAGCTCATATAGTTAATGTGGTAAATTTATTATAAATGGTTTTAAATATTTGATTCAGAAATGTTATTTACTGAGGGATATTTTCGCAAAATCTAAACCAATTTTTTAGTAAACCACTTGTTATATAATATTTAAATTGATTCTAGGTTTGTTTAATGCAGTTTTAATTATGTCTATAAACTCTTGCATATTTACAATTGAGCTAGAATAAAAGCTGAAAATATTAATATTTTCCTTAATTGAAACTGGTTCTGTTGGAGTCATCTTAAGAAAAATCAATCTAAGTACTTTATATTTTTTTTTTATTTACAATCTAAGTACAACGAACAACACTTTTCCATTCTAAATTGCCTGTGAATGATGTAATGTGAAGGTTCAACGCTTCCCGATCATTCCTTCTTTGCCCCTCGATATATGTATATATGTATACACATATATATATAAGATATTATGGTTAAAACCATAAAAGATATTATGGTTATATATATAACCATAATATCTTTGTTACAAACGACAGAAACCAAAAGTGTAATGTAAATACATGATTAAAGTTTTACATATTTTTGTCAGGTGATAAATTTCTGGAAGTGCGGGTATTAGCGCGAGATGTGTTGCACACTGTGCGCGCGCGCCAGCCGCGGCTGAGCGCGTGCGGGCTGTTTGACCTGCGTATGAGCCTCGTCGCTGGATTTCTCTCCCTCACCGCCACGTATTCTATAGTATTGTTGCAGCTCACACATTTGTTGTGAATAAGCGTGTAATAATAATCACCGAATCACATATTTGTCATATTTGTTTAATTTACACCTAATTAATAAAATATTTGCATTTCTTGCACAAAAATATAAAAAAAAACTCAATATTAATTACAGTTAAAATTTCATAACGTAAGAATCAAACAAGTTGTAAATATAATTCTATATTTTGTCATGAAATAAATATTACTCACAAAATCGCATTTTTATTAATATATTTTTCATTAGTTTTCTATACATATATGCTATAATAAAAATATGCTTTTAAATCGGTGTTTGAGCAAAGGACGCGGAAGGCCACATACGTGTGCACGCAGCGTGGGAAGCGCTAGAACAATGACGACCGACGAGAGAGGCCGAGGCCAGGCGTACAGGCTGCAGCGCTCACGTCGTGGAATGGAACAAAAGCTGGCGCTTTCTAAAGCCAATGATCAAACTGTCGAGGCGGTTTGTCTAGAGCTGGAGCAGCGCGTGTGCGTGTGACGTGATGTCCTCAAACTCCACCTGATCCACGAGCTCATCGCTTCCGGAGGAAGTTAACCTGCGTCGAGTAGTCAAAAGAAGCCGAGTATTCACGAAAACTTCCTCGCGTAATTAAGGAAGCGAACGATATGCTTAAAGATCTCTTTGTTCTCATAATAATTAGAAATTACTAATTATACAGCAAAAACCACTTATATAACTAAAAATATTTGTTTTGTTATATTTGTAATAGTAAATAATGTTAGTTATATTATAATCAATAATACAACTTACACGACAAGAATATATAGAAGATTTTGATCATTTTGTTTGGCAAACAAAACACCAATTAAAATTATATTATTATCACCAATTGACTCGAGGCTCGTGCTGGCGTGTCGGGCTTTCTAACTGTCGTTCTTTCGATGGTTTCTTATCCACGCTGAGACCTTTCCGATACGACCATATTGACCATTCATAGGTCCCTCTATGCGTCTACAAAAGAACACATGAAATAGGTACGTGACCACCAAAACTCAAACGTATCTGATCAAGTTGTCTCAAATTTAGTGAAACATGATATAGATTCTAGATCCAGTTCTACTAAAATTTTTTAATAAAAATTGAAATAAAAATGCTTTGCCCCTCCAACCGGAATCCCTAGTTTTTAACCAAATCAAAGATTAGTCGAAATGGAATTAATTATTTATAATAATGTTAATACAATATTTTATTATAATTACATTTGGGAATTTGAGTGTCCATCTGCGTACAAAAAGTATCTAATGTCTATGTTTCACGTCTCACACCGCACTAGAATATCTCCTGCTTATCCGCTTCGTGAAATTGCGTAAAATGCTTAGACGAATTTTATACTTTGATCGAACCCTTAATGTTAAATAGATACCTCTTTCAAAATATGTTCCAGCTTACCAAAATGTCATCATAAACCTACCTAAAGCTCTTACATTCTTTTTTTTCGATCTGTGGTATTACCGATTAACCCTAAGATCTATATGACCTTGATCTCTATAGTCCCTTGACTATAAATAAATTTGGTATCAAGATGGCAGTTTAAGGTCCGAACGAGGATCTCGCGAGTCCTCATCATTGTACTTATTTTATGTTGCCAGTGATATCTAGTACGTAACGGTTACCTATTCTACAACTAGCCGAGATTCTGCTTTACACGTCAGACACCGTTACATGTTTTGGTTACATTATGCGAAATATAAAGACAATAGTAATATTTGACACACAAGTTGCATTACTAGTTGTGGTTGTACCTAACTTTGAAAGAATTTTTATTTCAGAAAGCATTAACTCTTTGGGAATTTCGTAAACGCACCTGTCCGAACCTAAATGCTCATGAGTTAAAAAAAAGTCTTTCAAAAAACGTTTCATTCGGAGAAACAAAATTCAGAGTTGTGATAGAACTACGATAGTAAGACATGCTTTTCATCAATCTAAAACAGTAGAGAAAAGAAATCTGTATATTAATAGTATTAAAAAATAAAACAAGTTGTTTCGACTGTGGCTACCGAAGAACTATATATTCGTTTTATAAGCAGATTACAAAAACAGTCTACCGTCAGAATATAAATACATATTATTAAGTTGAGTGATCGGACATAACATTGTCAGTAGATGGCGTTATTGAATTCATTTGATATATTAAACTACCAATTTTAACAAAAAGTATTTGAGAAAAATGCACAAGGGGTATTAGAAACGTTGACAGAGTACGTTTCAATGGTTTTAGAATTTTCGTCTCTAGGTTTTGAATTTTTTGCGAATTCCGGTAAAACAACAATACGGAATTTAGTCAAATTTGGTATGGTAATAATTTATACCACGGAGAAATATAATTTAGGTCTAGTTTCGTTGTTACTTTTTTCTTACTTTAATTACGATACGGAATAAAAGGCGGCTTTCACAGGTGTGTTGGTGGAAGTCAAATGAACATAAAAAGGAGTGTTTGCACTCTATATACCGGCTAAAAGCTTAGTCATATGCAACACCTTCCTAAATCGGGATCTGTAACTGAATATAAATAATTATTTTTAGAATGTTCTGTCTATATGGTTCCAATTCACGACGTTTGCTCTTATTTTTACACCTTTAAAGATTAAGACAAGAGCAGGGCTAAGACTTAGATCATGGTGGACGCAGCGTTATCGGCTGCCATAAAGTGTAAAAATTTATTCTAGATCTACGCGGATGAGATGTGGGAGAAAGCTAGATGGAAAAATTCTTAAATATAATAGAGTACAGATAAAAATTATATACTGCAATTAAATATTTCATTAAAATAATATATTTTCTTATGAGATATATTATCAGCTCCGTGTAACATCTTAATACTTCGTAATATGTGCATTATTTATTTTTTCAAGTGTCAAAACAGGATGCTGCTACATTTCCACTGATTTATCTTATGGTGTCTAAAATTCTATATTCTATCTTTTTTATGTCATAAGGGTACGGCATATATATAATAAAATTTATGTTTTTGTATGTCCTTTTATAATTCAAGAATGGATTGATAGATCCTTATGAAAATTTTATGCATAAAAATAGTTTGTCTGAATAGTTTGTCTAAATAGTTTCTGAATCGAAATTGCAAACGGGACGAAGAGTATCATCGATACAGAAAATGATCGAAATCGAGAACATAAACCAGATCGGAGTAGAGTGTTGGACTAAAATAGAATCAAGAGCATGATCGGAATTGCAATAAGGAGCAGTACCGAGATCATAATTCAGGGCAAGATTGAAATGGGAATCTGCTTAAAGAGAAACCAAGTTCGCAATCGAAAGCGGGAATAGGTTTGGAATTAGGAGCGAGACAGATTATCATCGGGAGCTGGACTGGGATTAGGACCGAGAATGGGATAGCAATCAGAATCATAATTAAGATCGTAATCGATCGATATATAAGGTGAAGAAATTCATTCCATATCCACGGGCGGAGCATCGGGCGGAAACCATTGCTTAATGAATTTGAATACAAACTTTTGCTAAGAAGTTTGTGATACTTCAAAATTATTATCGTTTAGTTTAATAAATTAATTTTTATCGTAAACATACTACATAAATAAAATTTCTGATCGAAAAATTCATAGTACAATAATTATAATAGTATTGTAATTCGTCTAGCTTAAAAAAATGTTTTACGATTTTTAACTCTTTTAGAAGTGTAGGTCTTAAAAAGCAAAATCAATAAACTTATATTAAAATAATTTATAATGTCTTATATTTTCGGAGTCGTTTGATGTATTCGACAACGGCCGTTAGCGGCTTTGAGCCAGTGATGGCGGGTCAAGGACTTAAGACCCTAAAGCTAAAATAAATAAAGAATTATAAGTAGGAATTGACACAGCATAAGCGCTAAGCTAAATAATACAGAGTACACTTAATAGACCATTTTTTGCCATGATTTGACATGTCCTTATAATATGAGTGAATTGAATTATTCAATTTAATGATTATTATTAATATGCTAGAATTCAATCGTTCCAATAATGAAGAATGTCGTTTCACAATTTCACTTTGGTTGTTGTTATTAGATGTTATTAAACATTGTAAATAAACGTCGTTTTCGGTAAAATTGAAGTATCGAAGCTTCAAATGAGTTATGAGCGATGTCTGTAAACAATTAAGTTAATAGCTTTTTTCCTTCAGAACGGTTAGAGCAGTTAATCCATAGCAGTTACGTAGTGATAGACACGTGGAAAAACTTTTTTAAGAACACTTTTCAACGAATAAATAAAATTACAAGACAGAAACAATTCCATCAACAATGCTTTTAGTACGCGGTTTACTAAAAGCTTTGAAAGTTCTTGTTTTCACCAGAAAAGCATTGAAAGAAAACGGCAAAATTGATGTTCTCGTGCCGCTAGAGTATTGCTTTAGAGCAGTTTTCACGTTATGCTTCATTATAATACCTTTTTTCGGCGTATTTTACCTAATGAACATGAATATATCGGAGTATTTTTTTGTCCCTTGGTTCATCAATATCATACAAATTGTTCAACCGATCGCTATTATTACGTCTCTACAGGTCAAAAAACATAAATATGACGTTTTACTGAACAAACTAAATGAAATTAATACAAATTTTCATAGTGATAAAATTTCTTACAAAATGAACACCTACATGATTTGCTATGTGATTTGGTTTTTAACGCTTATTGTAATTATTATAATGGCGATTAAGATCCATATGCAATATCAAGGCATTATGGGAGTGTTGTATGGAGTGTGGTGGAGCACGACTATGTCCATTATACATTTTTACATGGCGAGCATTTCAGCAGTATCATACAGCATATCAGAGGCTATGACCGGATTAAACTCCGCCATTCAAAAGATACTTCCTGAAAAGTATGAAGAAGGTACAGCATTAGAAGAAAACCGCGACGAAGACGTGTTTCGTACTTTGAAACGTGTGGAAGATGCCTACGAGGAGCTTTGCGACTGCTGCTTCACACTCAATGAAGTGTTCGGGTTTTCAGTGAGTCGTAATCATTTTTTTTTCAATAAACTTCAACTAGTGAACAGTTGAAACATAACATTAAATCCGAATATATTATCTGATTTTGAGAAAACAGTTTGAAGTTTGGATCGAGTTATGTCCTGATTAGGAATAAAACTGCAATTAGTAGAGGTACTCGAGGCATCTGTCTTGTCCGGCAATGAAGGTTCTCTAAACTAAGATTGATTTATAGTACAATAAATTACAGTTTTATGTGTAGAAATAGAGATTGTCTGTCGGATTAGATTCGATATGTCGTTTTACAAATAACAATGACCTTAATCACTCTCGTTCATTAGAGAGACACCAAATTCACACATAAATAATTGCGTAGAGTTAAATATTATTTGAAGTTTCCGCAAAGACATATATCTATTTGTAATATTTAGCAAATTATTGTTCGTAGTTCGAATACAGCAGTAAAAACTGCGTTATTAAAGCATAAATAAATTAATTTTTATCAAAATCGATTAATCTATGATAAATTACATTAAAGGCGACAAAAAAAAATATCCAGATTATTTGTTTTCATAAAATCATTTTTTAATTTCTTTTAACTTGCAGTGAGTGCATGAGTACCACAAATATGTTTTGCACGGTTTCAGGTGTCAATCATAATATCAGCAGCGTTTTTGTACAATTTGTTAGTTGTCTATATCGTCTCACGTAATCTCAAATATGTGGTGAGTATGAGTCTTTTTTTGTAGCCTATTATGTTACTGCGATTTTATAAATCGAAAAATAAAAACCGAACCAAAACTATTCTATTCTCATGAAACGCTAAATTACTGTTATGTTTATCTCGCTAGCGCTGCTATCATGGTTTTTTTTTCAAAAACCGCTAGGCTTAAAACGATGAAAATGAAGTAATAAGTATGTCTCCCTAAAAATATCGATTCTGCTCGGTATTCGTTCGGTTGGATAACCTAAAAAAAATAACAACACACAAGTAAATGGTAAGCTAATGATACTAGTGACTGCACAATAAATAACTAACACATACTTATTGTTGATTGACAATTAAATTTGAATAGGAAAAGGAATCACGAAATTGTACTCACAAAGCTTTTCTAGTTAGTGTTAAAATTCATCTTCAAGCGCCTTATGCGATATACGGTAGTGACATAGTGAAAACCATGTGAAAATTTTGTTATTCACATTCACGAGCCATACGAGACGAGGTCGTGCACTGCACGCCGGCCGTAATAAATCTGGAAGGCGTGGGTCACCATCACGCAGCCGACAACAATGTAACTACGCATATTTGCAAATCGCACAGAAAGGAAGGACTGAAGTGACCATAAATTAAAAACTCAGTGTAAAAGTGATAGTTAAGTTTTTTATCGTCCATTCTTTTTCATAACAATACATGAAGATAATCTAACGCGTTTAAGCTTCAAATCCGGAGCGTACGTATACTTAACCCTCATCCGTTCATTTGTCGAATGAGTCCCTTCAGGATTCAGTGGAGCTATGTAAAGCAATCTATGGAAGCATATATTTATGTAGTCAAATAAATTGTTATGTTTGTGCAATTAATAGCTTAAAAGAGTATGTTTGGTAACGATTTTCAAATTACTAAAGCCGTATACGCACTGGTCGACGACTTACTTGCTATTTGTTTAAGAACCGTTAAAGTTAAGAATTTGTTTAGCGTACATATTTGTTCTTATTTCAAAAATTTTAATTTTTCGCGCTGTTCTTTCAGAATGTCCTCTCGGGATCACACAACTCATTGCAGCTATGGGTTTCTTTCTACGCTTTAACAGTGGTAGCTGCCAGTTGCGAGTCCATTCACAATACAGCACGTGACCTGTACCGTTGCCTGGCCTTGTTGAACAGTGAACTGCAAAGGGGTAATCTGAAATTTCAATACAAATTGCCGAAGAAAAGCCTTGTTAACACTTAATTATTCTACCTTAAAGCTACACATTGTGTCTTCAAATATAAAAAAAAAAAACCATCGAGGTGAAAGCGGTGACAGTTAAAAATCGATGCTATATTTTTTGTAATCGTTAATCATGAATTGGCTAAGTGTCTCCTGAAATAGACGAGTAATTTTAAACTGTGATTTAAAATAAAGGCATACTTGTAAATAGTAATAGTTAAACATCTTGATGTTAACGTAGGTTGACATTATATTTAGTTTTATATAATATATTAAGATTTTTAACCTTCGTGTTTCGTTTTAGTTGTGATTCCAATACTTCAGATAGCAGATTGTGTAAAATGTTTTTAGCTTTTAGTTCATTTCTTACTTCTGTACAGTTACTAAAATTAGCAAACACTGAATACACTTTTTAATTTGGAAACTAAAATGTTACGTACCAACTTTACTGTGCGATGTTAGTGACAGGTAACATGACTCTCTTTACGTCGTATTTTCGTATGTAAATATAGTCAGTAACGAACAATGATAAAATGCTAGGTCAAATGCTAGAATCTAATTGAGCGTATACGAGTATACCATCTTTCTGCTATCTAACATAGAACATTGTCGCGTTAATAGGAAATTAAGAGCGGAATTTTAATTTCGTTATTCGATTTTATATATGTAATTGTTTAGAGAAAATTAGAAACATTAAAAAATCTCACTCTAGGCGTGGATTTTTTATCTACCCATGTAAAAAAAATATAAATTCTAGATACTTTTTTGTGAAATATATTTTGTTTTATAATTTTTCTAAACAAATTCATATTCAACGATCAATGTATTTTACTCTCGTTTGGAGTTTATATTGGTACTTAGGATTTCTATTTACATTTTGCTAGCATATTTTTGTGTTTTTCACAAATCAGTTTAAAATTAAAGTTATTCCTATCTGCTAGTGACTGAGGTGCGTAAGCACCTTAAATCTGATGGGAATGGCAATAAAGCTTTTATACTTTCGTTCACATGTACCATTTTTTTCCAATTCCAGTTAGTCTTCTCAGAAAATTATGACCAATGTTGTAGTTCGATGCGTAATTACATCCTGCAAATTTTTGAAAAAGATGAATTTCTCCATAAAAAAATCGTTAATACATTATTTAAAAAAAGATGGGATTTCTTTTGTAAATATTTTAAAAACTATAACAACTATCGAAAATTAAAAAAAAAAATCGTAACGAGCAGGAAATTTCCTAAAAAATAGTTTTGCTTTTCGGAAACTACCAACAATAATTATAATTTTAAATTGGTGATGAAAGTAAAATTAAAAACGGGCGAAGTCTCTCCCGCGCGCACGTGGCGGTTCATTCAGAGAAATTAAAAAAAAAGGCATTGAATGTGAATTTTAAGACACAGTAAAATTTAGATACTCTTAGAATGTCCTAATGAAAAAACCTTTGTTGAAAAAAATTTTTCCGCATTTTTTCTCATTAATTATATTGTTGGTAATTATGGCTTTTTTTAAGATGAAATTTTTAGTTCACGTCTCCATCCGCGTAGACAAATTTTTTGGATAGGATTTGCGTAAAGTTCGTTTTTAGTGAGCGTCTAAAAGAGTAACTATGCAGAAGTACAAGTAAATCGCACTGACAGTTTCGGAGGTCTCGAGATGAGTCAGTCAGTGGTATTTCGCTCATATGTGTTTAGATATAGCGTTTATAATAAACAAAAACAGAAAATATGTTGTGAATAGGCAGTTATATATTTACTTAATTCCTGTCAGGTGACAAATCACTGGAACTGCAGGTGTTAGCGCGAGATGTGCTACAAGCGGTGCGCGTGCGCCAGCCACGACTGAGCGCGTGCGGCCTGTTCGACCTGCGCATGACCCTCGTCACTGCATTTCTCTCCCTTACCGCCACGTACTCTATAATATTGTTGCAGTTCACGAATTTTTTATGAATAAACATATAATAACAATCACTTAGATACACATAGTTGTCATATTTGTTTCATTTGCACTTAATAAATATTCGATATTTAAAACTATGTTCATTTCTTACTTTAAAAGCTTCAAGATCTTAATGTTAATTACAGAAAAATACAAAAATATATCATAATTTAAAAAATAAATGATTTGTGTATTTGTATTGATTTTATTGACATTAACAGTTTAATGATATTATTCTGTCTCATTCGGGACTTTAGTTAATAAGTACCTGCTGATATTTTAACGAACCATTATTTGACTTCATTATAATACAGATAGTATAAAAGTAAACTTTAAGTCGCTAACGCTAGTGCTAAAAACGATTATTCTGAGGTTGCGATGCTTGGGATGTCTCGAGTATACAAATTTATTTGTATAGACATTTTGTGAGTAACGGAAAGTTTAGAAAATTTAGAGAATCAAATGATTTTCTTCCTTTACAATTGGTAAAGCATGTGCATACAAGTTTAGTTGGTAACACCTTGATATCACACGTATATGAGAGGTTTCAATGTTCCATATAATGTAAATCACTCGGCAGCACACAAATATGCCGCTGAAACCCAGAAACTCAATAAAGAGCTGGACTACATCGCTCTTATCCAAATCTTGTTGTGGCAGAACTCAATAGGGAAATATACCCTCGCGCTTTAAGCGCGGGAGAAGAGTTCCAAGCTCTATTTTCGTGGAACGTGAAAAGCATAAGATACGAAATGTCCGTTTGTGGATCCTTGTGACAACCATATGTCCTAAGGATTCAAAACCTGGACCCTGGAAAAGCAAACTACTGTTCTAGATTCAAAATCAGACCGTTTCGCTTCACATGGACTATTAATTTTATTAATTATACGTATGTGGGCAACCACCGGGCCGCGGGCCGCATCCGGCTTGCGGAACATTTTGAAAAATTTCGTGCCTTATATCTATCGCAAAACTTATGAATACTAGTTTAAAACACTACTCTAAAATAAACTACTTTTTGAACGCGGCCCGCGAATGTATTTGCACAGTAAAGTTTGGCCAACAACATGTCAAAGTTTGCCCACTACCACTACCTGAACTATACGATCACAAGTGCTAAATCATACATTTATAATCAAACAGCAGATATATATGCAGGCCCGTTTCAACACAAAACAGTATTTAAAGCTAGATCCATGGCTATATGACTTAACCAGTATTTGAACTGATTCTGCTGAGCAGCGATAAAGTTTTGTAACCGCTTTTCAAAAACGGATGACGGATTGTATTACGAATTGCTCTAGAGTTTTTAATCACAACTATTTGAGTGAGTTTTATTACTTTTAGCATAAAGGAATAAATTCATCATAAATGTTTTAATTTCAGTGAAGGATTTCAGATATCATAAATTGTGATAACATATAGATACTTAACATTTGTTTTTGTTTGTGTAGTATACAGACACGTGTAATTTTATAACTGGTCGTAAAGTTACGCTAACATGGAGTGACGTAGGTGTTGCTATGAAAGGAGTCAACACATTATTACTATTTGAGATAGTACCTAGTATATACATATATCTATATATTAGTGATTTCATTCAAATTAAATTCCGAGTCTATAGTTCATTCCTCAGTTCAATTACAAAATATTACTATTATTACTGCTTTCTTGTTGGGCACATGGTTAGTATTAGATTTCCTTTTTTAACCTCAGACCGAAAATAAGGGTGCGATGAACCAAGTATCATCAAACCGCCTGGTGCGGGAAAAACTTGTTGACTATTGAAATATGACTGTTTGTTATTGTATTTTATGATAAATAAATAAAAAAAGAAGAAACATTTGAAGATTAATGAATAACTTTTATGTAGGTGTAGCTCAGGTACTAAAACAATTGACTACCTGACGAAATTATTAACTCCTAAGTCTCTATGTATTCCTTAATCATTAGTCAACTGTCGTTTCAAAACATCGACGTTTTATTGATGTATATAGTGTCAGTGACAGTTTCTCGACCCTTGTTTTTTCATTCATCACCAAAACATTGATGACAAAAGGAAGATGATTGGCATGCGAGTTTCATTTTTCAAATGCAGCCACTTGTTTCTATATGTATATATAGAAACAAGTGGAGGCATTTGAAAAATGAAATACGTATATATATATGACACCAGCAATACATATACATTTCCTACAGATTCTATAGAGTACCTCCTAGTCCACCGGCATTGGCATTGTGTAAAATAAATAGATTTTGGCCTGTCTTTATTAATGTATTTTGATTATGTATATAACCACATATTAAATGACAGACAGATAAAATAAATATAATTCCTTAAAATCAACTTTATTAAAATTTACAGTTACAGTACTCATTAAAAACAATCTAAAGCAATGATGATAAAATCACTATTAAATTACTCTGGACTTAAAGTTTTTGTGGATCTACAATATAATCTAATGTGCTCATAATTAAACAGGTAATAAGTATTAAAAACTTAGAAAAAAAAACGATTCTGTAAAAATAAGAAATAGATCTATTGGCTTCTCAGAATTAAGTAAAACAAAATATTTATTTATTCTTACATGAGGAACTATTTTCACATTTTGAAGTGCATAAAATCCGACTTTTAAGCCATGAACACTTTTATTATCATTACATGTACATTTAACAAATCCTTGCCCTAATCCCTTAGGTTGCAGATTCGCAACTGTACCGAGCGTCGTTCCTTGGTTACGTACATCTTTTTTAAGTAATCTTGAGCACCTACTGGAAACTGCTGTCTTGAATACGAAGTCCTTACAACACCTTGCCTTGTTCGTATTTCACAAACGTCGTCATCCAAGTAAGTAAACAAGTCCCAGCGCTACCTGCCCGCTAGTCCACCCTTTCACTGCTTTCGTCTTTTACATACGTTGCGGGATGAATTCCTCAAGATTTTATTACTCTCGGCGTCCAAGTCCTATCCTAGACACATCTACATTCATTTATCTCTCTACTTTTTGTTTCGCGAATTTAATAATATTTCAGTATTTCAAATTAATCTGTACAACCGTGCGAATGTTTCGCACGACTCACTATGGAGAACAGACGCTTTATGTGCGGCTGCCTATCCAATGGAATACATAAATATATAAAACTAGCCAGCCAATATAAAAATAGCCAGAATTTTTCCATTTAATATTATAAGATCAATTTATATTATTATTATATGATCGTACACGTGTAGACTTATGGTCCTGTGTACCCTCCTGGAAAATAAGCATAAGCTTATAAATTAAATTGAAAAGAATAATATAAAAGAAAAACCGTTCAGGATTATGTACTTTTTTCATTCGTGCCTGAACGGATAATTTATTACACTTATGCAATTCTTCTGCAGTTTGCAAATTTTTTGATAAATACAATATTGTGAACATTTGCAAAGATTTCAAAAGAGAATTCAAATTTTATGTGCATTTTTTTATTTCATTTCCAATTAATAATTCACCTCAATCTGTAAGAAATTATAGAAAATATTGTTAGATTCTTTTTCGATGACTTAAAAAGATAGTTATAATTATAGTGTAATCTATTAGCAATTATGGAACGAAAGGACTTTGTACTTTTCTGTTTAATCACAAGGACATTCGAGAAATTAAGTATTATTTCCAATTCCACGGCCGTAACCATTAATCAATCACTATTATATTTGATATTACAGAAGAGGTACGTCTTCTGTTCACTTTAATATTGTTCAACGACGACAATAATTACTTAGGCGACAATAAATAACGGTCATTATTGACGCTTTAGTTTCATTTTTCATATACTACTCTTTTGTTGTGTAAATAATAACTAAGCAACTCCTCCAATGCTATACAACATTAGACATTACAACTGATAACATCGGTTTCCTTTTCCGTCCATTTAGCAGTCGTGTCAGGTTCCATTTGGCCCTAAGGCTGCGCCGGCGCGGGGGGCGTTGCTGACACCGGACGTCGCTTGATGACTGACGGCACGACGAGTTGTGTGCTCGCCGAGGCACGCGACTAGCGCTTCGACATAACTACGACATAAGCTTTTCATGAAATCTCGAAACGACAAACAATATAACTACACGTTACCAACAATAACTCAAATCGCGTTTAGGTATTATAGAATCTAACGACATCACTTTACTCAATTTTGTTTATTTCTTTGCGTGTGTGAGACATTTAATTATTTATTTTTCACATTTTACATTTATAACCATTATAAATATAAAATTAGAGCATACTCATTAATATCAAAGAATAAACATTATTCTCTTGTGTTGATTTTTATTTTTCAAGATTAATTACATTCGATGAACTTAAAAGTCACCTAAAATTAACTCTGAACTATGACGCTATTTATTGGATAAAGAACGTTTATTCGCGGGCGACACCTTAACATTTGATACTTTTCTTTAAATTTATCAAATTTTATTTTAAAAAATACTAGAGATAACATTCAAATTATGCAATAAGTAAGATAAAATAACCTAATACATTTTTTAATCAAACATGCAAATTTACCGCTCAAAACAGTCACGCAGTTAACAAAAAGAAAATATAGAACTCAGTTAAGGGTAGGTGCTAAATAGACTTTTCATTTTATATCTCGTCGCGAATATAAAAGTACTTAATACGGGGACAGAATCAGTGCTCTAGACTTTTAGACTCGGACGCTTCTGACGTACGATGTGCTTATCGTTTACCGCGTGATAGAAGTAGTCAATGCGCTATATGTCTTAACCGAAGGCACGTAATGTATATCTGAAAAAGGAGTTTGTCTGTTATTCTCATACACATGTATACGTTCAAGATTTTCTTGTAAACTGCTTAGTTGTTTTATGTAATTCCTTTGCGGTTTAAAGTTGTGCCTCAGTGGTGGGACTATAAAAAGCCTATTTTGTTTATCTTAAGACAAGTACAATGCTTCAACCATTAACACGTCGCTAATGCATTAAGTAGTAAATAGTGAATTGAAACAGATCACGGGCTAAATTAGATAAAATCAACTCAGTTAATGGACATCAACTATTTTTGCTGGTATTAAGTATTACTTTATAATAGTAGGGTGTTGAATTATTTGTTATTGCTATTGCATTAAACTGAATTAGTGCCCATATAGGTTAAACACAAAAGCTTCAAGAGAGTTAATGATGTTTGTAAATAGCCTGTCATAACACATAACAGTTGATAAAGACTTGAAGGTTACCGAATAAAGTAATAATGCTTTCTACGGAGTTGGAGAGAACAGTTAATCGATCGTAGTAGCGATAAACACATGAAAAAAATTCTTAAAAGTCGCTTTCCACCATATAAGTTGTAGTCCAGAAATATTTGCATCGAGAATGTTCATGGTACGTGGATTACATAACGCTTCGAAAGTTTTAGTTTTCTCCAGGAGACCACTGAAAAAGAATGGGATGATTAATATTGTTGTACCTCTGGCGTATTGCCTTAAGGCCGTTTTAATGGTGTATTTGATTGTAATGCCGGTTTTAAACGTACTTTACCTCAATGTCATGTATGCAGAGGAATCTGTTTTGTTCCCTTTGTTCATCAATATGTTACAAGTTGTTCAACCGATAACCATAATAATATCGCTACAAGTTAATAAACGTAAATATGAACTTATATTAAACAAGCTGAATGAGATTAATATTAATTTTCATTGTGACAAAATTCCATACGGTGTAAGGACTTATAGGATATGCTTTGTGATTTGGTTTTTGACTCTGAGTGTGATTTATGTATTGAACATTGTGTTGAACACCCAAAATGAAGGCATGATGGGACTGTTCTTCGCAGTGTGGTGGTGCATGAGTGTGTCTATTGTACATTTTAACATGATTAGCGTTTCAGCGATATCATATAGCATATCTGAAGGAATTATGGGCTTAAACTACGCCATTCCTAAAAAGTTTGCCGAAGATACACTGGTGGAAGAAAATCGCAATGAATACCTATGTCGGATTTTGAAACTGACAGAAGATGCTTACGATGATGTTTGTGGCTGCTGCTTAAGAATCAATGAAGTCTTCGGGTTTTCCGTGAGTAAGAACTCGTTTTTATTAACCTTCAACTAGCGAACACTTCAAACGTTATATTCAATCTGAATAAAGAACTTGGTTTTGAGGACCTCGCTTGAAGGCTGGATTAAGTTATGTACCTATTAAGAGTAATAATCACAAATTCATTAATAAAGGCACTCGAGGAATTTGACCTGTTTGATCTGACTTTTATAAGCGTTAATTTAAGACCTATAGAGGTTTTACATTAATATATATGAAATATGAAAGGTTATAATAAACCTACTTGCTATCTGAGCGCAAGCAAAGGGATTGCTGTTCAATATAACAGACGGTCAATCTGTCAGAATTTGCAAAAAAAAAAGATACACAACCAGATCGCATTTTAGTTTTAAACGATTAAAAAAAATAATGTAATTATCTATATTATATTAATCTGCATTTATAAGTACGCTTGAAATTGTTCTACCACAGAAGCTCAATTATAGATAAATAGAGTCGAAAAATAATTTTCGGTAGCTCCATTCGTCCATTAGTGATGTACCAAATTCACGAACGAAAGTATTGCACAGGAACAAATATCCTCGAGGAATTCGACTATGGCCATATATGCATTTATGTAATACCTACCGATAACATATTCACAGTTTAAATTGTATGGTGAAAGCGTACGTAAAATTCACTGCTTTTCGTACGTAAAATTCAATACATAACAAATGCTGATAATTTTTATTGAATGCAAATAAGAGATGTATCATATCGTTTGGTTCCATTAAATCGTTCTTGTAATTGTAATTAAAGAACGAAGAGAATAAAAGGTGAATACCTCAAAGTCGCATTGAGTGTATGAGTTAACCCAAGTATGTTTTGTATGATTTCAGATGTTAACCATAATATCAGCAGCGTTTTTCTACAATTTATCTGTTGTCTACATCGTATCACATTATCTGACTTCTTTGATGAGTACGCACTATTTTATAATGTGTTAAAGTCAAAAATCTGCTGCTACCAAACTAAAACTGTTATTTCGAATTTTCCCACGGATAAATCAAAACCAAATGCCGTTCAGATGGAAAAATAAGTTACTAATACATTTATGTTAGTTCCGCTAGTCTGGACTTCATGCGAGAAATTCCAGAGTTATATCATTTTCAAATGAAAGTACATAATAAAACTTTACTCCCAGAAAATTTCTATTTTATTCCATATCAATCGATCAACTTATGAAAAAAAAAATAAGTTAAAGAGCTTTAAGTTGAACGGTCTTGTATTAATTAAATTCTGTGTCATAGACTGAAATATAGTAAGGACACAAATCTGGGTCCCTCACAGATTCTGGTTTCTGGTGAGGAATCATAAAAGACAATAGCAGGGCAACATTCTGGAGTCAGCTGTCGAGGGCTATATCACCTCTCGTACTCACCTCACCTACGACAACTCTGTCGCTACGTCACCAGACTGAGTCCGAGTTCTGAGGATATTATCAGACTAAAATAAATACCCCACTCGATATGTTTGGCAGATAAAAGTTTTTCAAGACGCTTAATTTAGTGCAAACAAATTTGCATTTTGTTTTGATGTGATAACGTCTTATAAATTAAAGAATGCCGGCTGCACGCTCGAAAAACATGACTCATTGTCGTGTTCCGCTGAGTCGAGCATGAGAGCGAGAGCGCGGAACGAGCGATATAGAGGCACGATCGGCCTGAGTGTCCGGCTGTGACGCATCTGTCTCTCTTCCACTCCATCGACCGATGCGTCCGAGTAGAAGAGAGACAGGGGCCGCACACAACCTACACATGAACTGTTTTGTCAACTGCTTATAAAGTGAAGTGAAAAGTTAATGTGGTATCCATTGTTTTTTACAACAATAATTGCGGCAAGTGATAATAATTCAATTCAATTCAAAAAAGTATGCAATTTTTCATCAATGTTTTCTTATGACGTTATTACGTAAACTCATCGCTCGTAAACCGACTTTACAAACATCCAATTTTTTTTTATAATTTTAATATAGCCAGTGACACTTGCGCACCAATAAAAATCTAATCGAATAGCTTATCGAATTTGGTTTATAAATTGAGTAGCTACGATGAAACTATGAACGGATATACATATATACAAACATATAAGCCAAACACATAAGCTTTTACATTATACATTCAACTAGATGCTCTTTTGTGTAATGCAAAAACAGCTTTTACTTCAACAACGCTATAATATTGTAGTAGATGAGTCGATTCCAATAGTACTTAGTTTGTCATTCCATTGAGAATTATGTAAATTTCACTGAAGTTTAAATTTAATGTGATACTAAAAGCACTGCCAAATCTATAGGATTGTTTAATATTACTTTTGTATATGCAAATTATACATTAAATAACGAACATTTTAGAATCTTAGTCTTATTTGCGTTGAGTAACAAATTATTTCGCAAAACAAACAAATCAGTTCAGGATATGAGTATGAGCATTGTCTTTTTCATCAAACGTTTCTTCTTAATTTGGAAATAAAAAGAAGTATTATCCGAAAATAATACAAATGTACTCAATTCTTAACGGTCAACAGAAATAAAAATAAGAAATGGCCCAAAAAAATATTCCTGAGGAGCTCCCATTATTGCAGGTGATTAAGAAGATTTAATTCCCTTTACATTCATTTAATAAAATAAAACAGTTTACGAAGTTATCGTTATTGATACAAAAGTGGTTTACTTTGACATAAAACACGACGTCCAACGTCCATGTTAATAACAAAAGTCGCTTAAAATCTAAGATCGTGATCTACACTAGACTAGTATTGCCGTGTTAATTTAGTGTAATCTAATATGTAGGAGATAAAGTACAAGCCCTACGATCTTCAAAAAGATTGTGATTCTGCAGTTAGATGCCAAGAATGTGATACTAAAGTCATTTAGAAATTACTTTTCGACAATTTTAATCATTCCATAAAGTTCTCGTATTTATGTCATGTCTTTATTCTTGAAGAAAAAAGAAGTTAATTTGTACAAAGTTTTATTACAGTCCTCTTAGGTGTTTAGCTAAAATATTTGTTGTAACTGTATTATTAAAAAGTTTAATATTTTTTTCAGATGATATATCAGTGGAAGTGCGGGTATTAGCGCGAGATGTGTTGCACACTGTGCTCGCGCTCCAGCCACGGCTGAGCGCGTGCGGGCTGTTCGACCTGCGTATGAACCTCGTAACTGGATTTCTCTCTCACAGCCACGTATTCTATAGTTTTGCTGTAGCTCACACATTTTTTGTGAATATACTTATGATAATAATCAATGACTCACATATTTGTAAAATTTGTTTGATTTTAACTCAAGAAATATTGTACACTAAGTATCAAAGAATTTAAATGAATAAAACATGTGGAGAGTGGGCTCAGGTTCGGCGGCGCCCACATCTCAGTTTTCAGTACCTGTATGGGAGTGTTGAGGAAAATCAAATCAAATTAATTGACTCTGAAAATATATTTGATTTTCGTTGGTAATGAAATTTCACTTGAAATACGTCATTAATGAATTCTTTTCAACATTACCACCCGT
The DNA here is from genome assembly GCA_005406025.1 of Eumeta japonica. Classification (NCBI taxonomy): domain Eukaryota; kingdom Metazoa; phylum Arthropoda; class Insecta; order Lepidoptera; family Psychidae; genus Eumeta; species Eumeta japonica. The sequence continues at coordinate 25,729 of BGZK01000980.1, read as the reverse complement.
TTCGCATACTAATTCAGCTGCGGCTTGCAGCTGATCGGAAAGGAATTTTTCTAGTTTGAATTAAAAACCAATTATAATTGAACAGGCAGAGTTTCTTCTTAAAAATACTATTAAGCCGAATGTGAAATGTATGTTAACAATATAGATAAAAACTGAATGGTTCTATTATCCTATTGTATTATAGGCTGATCATGGTTTGACTAGTTTATATCAATCACAAAACTTGTTAGGTGTTTGGCATGATCGTGACTGACATGTTTCTCATGTGTTACTATTCTATTGTGTGAGATGTTAACTCGTGGAAATCCATAATTAGACGCTTTCCTGCAACATGCAACCCATCGCTGACCTTCGAATCTGTTCTTCAACTATGAATCCTTATCTAACTGATTGAATATTGATTCGAGAGGATTGACAGATATCGAACATCTAAACAATGTTATTTGTTTACATAATGCTAATGTAATTGTTTAAATAATGTAATAACATTCTCCTTGTTTATCTAATGCTTTGATAAATTGTTTCAAGCCGAAACAATATGATTTCAATTTTATCTATCAATGACTCATATTTACGGATGGTTAATGATGTTTTATTTTTTTTTTCTGATATCTTTCCATTGCTTGACTATTTCAAAGCAAATAAAGAAATAATATTTTATGTACACGTAATAAACTCACATTAAATGCTTCTAAGCGTTTTAGATAAATTAGACTGTTGAGTACAGTCATCTCGTTGTGTTATCCATTCCTGTCTTTTCTGTAATTCTGATATATGTTCCTTATGAAATCTATTACAGATGTGAGCCTTTAATTGTTGCATCTTCATATAACGCGAAAGAGTATGCATGGCGACGGTGCCTTCGACTTGAGGGAAAGGTAGTGTCGTTAATGTTCGTCCAATCAGAAAATGAGATGGGGTAAGGGCTATGAGATTTGAAGGATCTGACGATATGGGAGTGAGAGGCCTAGAGTTTAAAATACCTTCAAGCTCAGTAAGAAATGTGTTCATTTCTTCATTATTTAAATTAGCTAAAGACACCACTCGCTTCAAGTGATGTTTAACACATTTTACCGCACCTTCAGCTAATCCGTTAAAGTGAAGGCTATATAGAGGAAAAAAAAATGAAATCAATTAACAATTCTGCTGCTTTAGAAGCAACGTAATCTGAATTTAATTTTAGGAATTTGGACAGCTTGTGCCGCCCCAACACAATCCGGGCCAGAGCCAGAATATTGAAATACTGCGTCTGGAAGGTCTCGTGCTCGGCGAATCGTTCATCTGGAATTTCGGAGAGGTTTTCGATTTCAGATCGGAGACTGTCATATTCGGTATACAACTATTCTATTTTCGTTAACTGAATTTGGATGTCATTAATTTGAAGTTCGTTTAACTTTTGACAGTTCTCTATTGGCTCTAAATAGTTTTTAAATTGTTTAAATTTATTTTCAATAGTGTTTCGTTTTTTAAATATATATTTAAACTAAATTGCCATATGAATATTTCTCTGAAATATTCTGATTCTTTGTATGATCCCGTTTCCGCTTTATGGTTATAGCTGATAGCGTTGCATATGATTAAAATAAGAAGTGTATTGCCTTTTGTGTTTATAAATCAACCAGCTATTGCCTACCCGATGTGCTGAGCGTAAATTTAAACTTATCGGTAATCATTCACTTTACGATTTAAAGAAGATGTTTCACGAATGTATGGATCCTCGGCTTGCACCCAGTATGTAATTAATTTGAGCTGTTTATAAGATATAGTGTTTTGACTATCATTGTGACTTTTATTTTAGCATTTTTGGGCATATAATTCCTTTCATATTTTCTTTCGCTCCGAAAGAAGTCATTTGAAAAGCCGAATTATAACGTATAATATTATTTAGGAAATTTTGAGATTAATCATGTTCGCCACATAAACGATTCAGCCTTAAGCGATTTAAGTGGCTGGTGAATAGAGTTCTAGCGTACTTTTCCAGACGAATAACAAATACCTTTTGACTTATCTTTCCACCTTAAAGCCTTACAGTAGTTACAACATACATTCATAGGCCGTATCTCAGACGCAGCAGAATAATTTATTTGGGCATCATAATTGAACCCACTGTTATGTTTTTCTCGCCATGCAATATTACATCTATTAGTTCTTCTTATTCGGTTGTCGTTGTCATCGGTTTGTTTCACTTTCAATATCCCGCAGAGAATTTTTCGTTTGTTTGGCAGTATCCAGACACCTTTCTCTAACAAAATTCGTTTCTGACTGATGAATGATACTTACATTTTTACGGAGCTGAGATGAGCGCTCGATCCTTTGTCCTTGTGACTCATGATATCGATCGTATTGTTATGTTACACGTATGTCAGGCTATTCCCGACTTTCCGATACATGTTGATTTTGGTGATGACGACGATCATTCTGTAATCTTTGTTCTCTAGAATCAGATGATTCTAGGTTTCACAAGACAGCGTGTCAAATAGGGTCATTTTCTAATATCTGCTCTCTTGAATCATTAGATTATAGACTTCGCGAGATAGCGTGTCGAATACGATCATCTTCTAAGCTCTGCTCTTTCAATTGTCTGATTCTAAGTTATGCGAGATAGCCTGTTGCATTCGATCGTTTTCTAGACGCTGATCTCTATATTACAAATGTTCTTGAGTCCTTAACAATGAATGACGTGTTCCATATAACTGTAACCGTTGGTTCCTCTCGGAACTACTATCATTCATTCAACCTATATAAGATGATGGAAATCCGCAATTTAAAATTTATAAGATGACTTTTAAATGCTGAAATCATCATTTTCACATTGCAACCTATTTAATTTCGATTTGGTAATTTCTCGTGTTTTAGAGATATATGACTTTTTTAGGCATGACTAATGGGTGTGAACTTTTCTATTTAAAAAACGAAAACTCATCTAAAATATTTATTAAAAAACATCTATCCATGAACTAACTAAATAAAATAACCTATTATATAATTATCGATTTCAGTGTAAATCTAAATACTGAACACAAATGTATTATACAAAATATATTTTCATGAAAGAGAACGTTAAACATAAATTTATAATTATTACATAAAGGTAAAAAGAATGCATTAAAATGTAACAAAAAATTTTAATTAAAATAGCTATTGAGTATATATGTACCAGGTGTATACAAGTATATGCATTTAGTAAAAAGCGGTTATTTTAATATTACAAACAGACACTCCAATTTTATTTATTCGTATAGATCTGAGGTTCCCAAACTCTTTTGTTTTATAGACCACTCTCAAAATTTTGCTGGATCCGGTGGACCTCCTGCAGCTACATCACTACCAATTTCTAAATCTCGAAAAAAGTGAAGATTAGATTTATCTATGGAAACTTGCGTTGTGGCTGAGTTTTAAAGTGGAATTAACAGTTTTCGAAAAAAAATGTTAGAATTGATTGCTTGATAGGGTTAATTATTTGATAATAAAGTCACTAATTTTCAATTAAATTTTAATTGATTGTGCTGTGAGCGGATGTCAAAAACAGCAAAGTTAGCAAATCGAAAAAGTGACTCCATCCAACTTTACTTTTTTGAAATCTACAGTGACTCACAGCACAAGAACAAACCAATTCTCATAAATTTTATTTAGAAAACGTTCCATTCGAAGTGGTAAAAAGAAATATAGTATATTTCCTTGTGATGTAGGTATTTGTTTAAATTAAAATGTACAAAATATTACACTATTAATTATTAATGTTATAACAGTCAAAATAAACTTAAAATTAAACATTTATAATGTAATGTTATTTTTACAATGGTAATTACAAAAAATATAATTTTAATGAGAGGGATGTACTTGATGGATTGACAGCAAACTATCAATATTTGGCTTGAGTTTTGTAAGGAATAACCGTAAATCTCCCCTTTCTGTGATATTCAATCTGCTTCTTTTTTTTGTTAATAAGTTTGTAACGGCACTAAAACTTTTTTCGACGAGATTTGAGGAGGGAAACGCTATCAGAAGCTTTTGCACAATTCCCAACAGTCCAGGATATTTTTCAGGTATTTCTGCCTGCAGCCAAAATTTTTAATACCCTCTTTTAAATGTCACTTTCAGCTCCTCATTAGTGCTAAGCTCGAGTAGCTTCCTCTTGTAATATCATATTCTCCACTTGCGTCTCATCAATTGGATTAATGATCCATGGTGGTATTTCCATCGACAGAATATTTTCAAATCTGAATTTAAAATCATCATGCAGGACAATCAAAAGTTGAACGTATGTCTGGATATCTTCATCAAGGCATTCTACCTGCGACTAGCTTGAAAACTGTGAAAATTCGCTCCGACCAATATTTCCTTTCATAAATTTCAATTTACCAACAAAAGCTGAAATTACACTCTTTGTTTCTGTAAATTAAGGCTGTCCCCTTGTAATTGTAAGTTGAGGTCATTACATTCTTTGAACAATTCTGTTTAAACACGCGATGCCTGCTTTAAAATCGGTCAAGTTTTTTAAATCAGGATCTTTACTTTCCAAAAATTCTAAAACTGAGTCAAAAAGTAAATAAAATCTTGATAAATATGCACCTTTCAACAACCAGCCTACTTCGGTATGTAACAGCAATCGTGGGAAGTCTTCATCATTTTCATCGCACAATTTTGCAAATAAACGTGTATTCAATGCATTGCTTCTTATTTTGTTAACTGCATTAATCGCAAATTGAAGCGATTGGTGCAATCTATCACTCAAATTTTTAGCCACTAGATGTTGTCGGTGGATAACACAGTAAATCGCAATCACCTCTGGTATTATTCTTTTAAGATGGCTTATAAACCCACGATATCGCCCGACCACGGCAGGAATTCCATCTGTTGCCACCGTAATAACGTTTGTGAATGAAATCGATTTTTCTTTAAAAATATCGCTCAAAACATTAAATATTCATTCACCTTTAGTGTCCGTCTTCAAAGTTTTCGTGAATAGTAGCTCTTCATCAATTTCTTCGCCCATAACAAATCGAACATATGCCAATAATAATGCTTCATTGCCAGGTAAAGTTGACTCGTTCAGTTGAATAGAAAATTGGGTTGTTCGTAGATAATCACACAAGAAACTTTCAACATCAGAACTCATTTCATCAATACGTCTTTGTACAGTGTTGTTACTCAAAGGAATTCTTTTGAGTATATCAAATGAAGATTTGTACAGAACAGTTTTTAAAACCTCTTCAACTGCAGGTAAAATTAACTGTTCTCCAATGGTGTGCGATTTTCCAGATTTTGCTATAAGTAATGAGATATTGTAAGATGCCCGCAAGCCATCATCGTTGCTTTCAGACGTTAAAGAGAACATACTGTGCACGGTGAGTCTCTTTTCATATTTTTCCCTTAATGTTTAGAAATATTTCAAATCTTTACCTATTTTATCAGGATGACACCTTCTTAGATGATTTTCAAGGTTTGATAGTTTCATAGAGTCATTGCTCAAAACTTTGTTATATAAAAGGCATATGGGCAATCGTTTGTCTACCTTTGATGGAAGAAAACCAAATTTTAAATATTCAATACTGTACTGACGACACTTCTTCTTAGATTCGGCCATGTTTTGTATCAATTTTATTTAAGCCTTTTAATCAGACATTTTCTTTTAGTTATTATTCATACATGTTCCTTTTATTCATGTTTTGAATGTCCGTTTGCCAGGTGGCAAAGGCCTCCTCCAATCTTCTCCATATTGGTTTTAGTCCTCATGGTTGTTTCTTGCCTGGGTAGAGTTGGTTGGGTGTTGTCCATATTGTCATGTTGTTGTTTAATTTTTATTTTTGGAGGGTGTCGGTCTAATTCCCCACGGAGACCAGCCGGGTTGGGGAATGTAGTGTGTTTTTTTTGTAATAGTTGTTTTTGTCTTCGATTGTGTGATTTCTCGTTTCCAGTTAGTTATTGCGGTAAGTGTTTTTTTCGTGCATGGAGTATGCTCGCTCACGCATAAGTTGAAATGCGTCCGTTCGTTGGATTTTCTTACTAGCGCTGTCGTTTGTCTCTTTGGGCTTGGTGTCTCCGAGATTCTTTTCCTTTTTCACTTTCCCGAAAGTTATTGCTTTTATTTTGCGTTTTTAAGGCGTCCTTAGAGTAGTCATTGGTAATATATATGTTTTCTTGCATTTTCTTCTTGTTCTTAAGAATTTGAATTTTCTCTGTATTGTTGTTGTTGTTAACATAATAGGTCTTATTTTTTCACTATCCATTTTTTTGCCCAGGCGTTGTACTTTATTTATTTCACTGTTTTCGAGTGGTACATCCAAATCCGTTATTGTTTTGATTACCAAAGCGTTTAAATCTTCGTATTTTTCGGTGTTAGGTTCTGGGATCCCGTGTAAAATTATGTTGTTTTTCCTTGCATTTACGTCCAGATTCTGTAGCTGTTTATTCAGTTTTTCCACTTCACGTGTAAGTCGTTCGTTTTCCGCTATTATTGGTTGTATTTTCTCATCCACTACTTTTAATACCGTTTTTGTAATGTTTTCTGTTATTTGTATTGTTTGCTGATCTAGTTCTGCTTTCAACTTGTCAAAGAGTAGTGACATTTCGTTTGACAGTTCAGTACCCATAATGGCGGATGAACGTTTCGTTCAGTAAAGTTACTTTACTCTCGTGCTAACACTCAATGTACTTCGAAGTCTAGCCGGCAATGTACGTCGAAGTGTCAGTTTATTAGGTTGGTGAACTTGCTCGAGTGTCAGTTCGTTGTGTTGGTGGGCTTGCTTGAGGTGTCAGTTCGTTATGTTGGTGAACTTGTCTTTCTAATTATAACCTCCAGATTCGTTACGATTTTTTTTTTTTTTTTTTTAGAGTAAATTTCACTTTATTTTGCACTTTTCGTAGAAACCTTTTTAGTGACGAGTACTTGCAGGCGATATTGGATACAACTGTTATGTTTTTAACACGGGCGCACTTATTTTTATCACGTATTTAAATTAAATTTCGGGAGCTATTGACAGCACGTCTTTACAGTTTTAGCACCGGAAACGGAATCCTTTGTATCAATTACCTACCTGTAAACAAATTAGAAAAAAATTTTTAGTACTCTTAAGCGATTCGAACTTAACTGGATATGGCTATTTTAACATAATATGATAAATCAATTATTATAAATAATATGAAATAAACAAAGTTCCGGCTGCAAACTGTTTCTGATTATTAAAAGCAATAAATCGCTAAGATCTATAATAGAGTTTTATGAAAACTGCTGAACTTATTTTAATGTAACATAAAATTATTATTTTATTTGTTATATTTTAATATATTTCTGTAAATTCTATAGAAACTTTTAAACAATATTTTGATATCAAAACTCCGCAATAATTAAATGAATTAAATAGGTAATAAAAATAAAGTAGGGACAATAAGTTCAATCTTTCTCGGCTTAAAACTACATACATATAACAAATAGGCGGGTAGGTACTTACTTTTCCGACATTAGCAATCACTAATGTCGATTCACTTTTCTATACGAAAGTCTGCAAACACATTCAGTCACTGGCCAACACTAATATCGATTCACTTCACTTTTCTTTTCGAAAGTCTGGAAACAAATTCAGTCACTGGCCATCACTAATATCGATTCACTTTTCTTTATGGAATTCTAGAAACAAATGAGTGACGATGAGCCTTGACATTCGAATTTATATTGGTGAAGAATCAAACACGTTCATGCAAGATGGCAAGCATATACACCACAAGTCGTATTAATTTGCACGTCTGAACAAGCGCTGCGGACGGGACGGCGGCCGGCGCGGCAACGACAAGTGTCGACGCGTTGTACTGATTGTGGAATATGCAAGTAACAGTCGCTGAGCTTCTTAAAATATTATCTGCCTATATTGATAAGAGAAGTCAAGTCAACATTTTAGTTCTTCACTATCGAAACCAAATTAATTTTTATGCACCCCCGCTTACGATTATGGACCCCAATTTTTTGTTACGACCAACGTAGACCCCCGTCGACGCTCCTGTGGACCCCTGAGGGTCAACCTGAATCACTTTGGGAAATACTGATATAGACAATGCTTTAGTATATTAAAAAAAACACTTTTAAAATTGCAATTTCTTTATTTTTCTAATACTCTATTATAGATTTTTATTCCAATTTGTAAAACATATATAAAATTTAGGTCAGATATGAAAAATTTTCTTTGCTTACGTTTTTCTTTCGTTCCTAATTTTGTGATAATTATACTAAAAAAAAATATGTAAAATGTACCCTATTTCCTATTACAGGACACAATCTACTTTTGTTGCAAAATGTCAATAGAATCCGTCCAGTGATTTGAACGTAATTGAATAACAAACATCTATAAAAAAAATTGCAAATATAATGTCAGGTATTCAGATACCATTTTCTATGTTATTAAAACCCAATATTGATACATTCCCTAATATATTAATCCTTCCTAAAAAAACAAAACTTTATGATGTTTACAAAATTTCACAATAGATTCGTTACTGTTAAAAATATTTTAAAACTGCATATACCTGCAAGTTCACGCTAATGGGATCGTTGACAGAAGTCATCCCGTACAATAGCATTAGGGGTAAGAGCTGGTATTAAATAAAAACAAAAAGAAAACAGTAGATTTATATAATTGTACTTTATCAAGCATAATGTGTTCTCTGTTTTTCGTTTGTCAAGAGTAATCATCTAAGATCTATGGTTAAAAATATAATGATGACAAAATATGGTTAAAATGTGATTTTGAAATAAACACTGATTATAACATACCTTTATTGACATTAATCAAGAAATTATGCATTCAAGTTATAACACACATAAATTATTATTTAATAATTTTCATAACAGTTCTTTGAATGGTAAATGGTAAAAAAATACTTCAAAAAATGCACACTGCTATAACACATATTATATCTATACATGTATCCTATTTATTCCAAATCGTGAGTTATATCAAATGAGTGAGTTGGAGTACGACTATGGCGTATGTGGAAGTAAAAGAGATGAGTCCAGTGACGAGACCCATGCGTAGGCGGAACAAGCCGCACGAGCTCACGCTGAGCCGGCTTGAGGACACGACGCGCAGCAGGGAACGGAATGACTTGCACATTGTAGTTAGTCAGCCATCTGGGGACGAATCGAAATACATATATGAAAATAAAACATAGGTTGTTTATAAAATATTAAATGAGATACTTATATCGGAAATTGATAAAATCGTTCTATTTATGCTAATGATGTTAACACGCGACCATTACAATTAACTTTACGTATCCCTATAAACACTTGATTGCAGTAACATGTAGAATGCAACTCGCCGCTGATCCTCGAATCTGTTCTTCCACTTTGAATCTTCATCCAACGAATTGAATACCGATTCGATGATTGACAGATATTGACACTGAACATGATTAGAGCATGTTAACGTATATTGATACGCTAAAATGCTCTAACATCGGCGACATCGGATCCGCGGTGCGCGGGACAACTCACACACACTGCAGCTACAAACTCGCTCGGTTTGCCCGATATAAATAAGTCTTATTCAATAAGTTTGTACATCTACATAACAATAAATTCATCCTCAAGCAACGAGCACATTTTATTTATCGCAATAATACACGTGATAACAGAGCTTGTTCTAACATTGACCGCCAACATAATTAGTGTAAAATTTCTACGTATGCTTCTTATTGATTCAGTACATAAACAAGAATAGTCAGACAGACACATCCACCAGTGAATCGGGAGTATTAAAATCACCAATAGATGCGCCTCTAATCACAATATGAATATTTAATGTTCGATATGTTAAAGGAGTATCCTTTCATAGTTTACGGGCGGAGATCATTCATTCTCTCAGATTACAGGCCAGCCATTTATTCAGTAAAAATTTAGATTATTTTGCCTTCGGACTTTACTTGAAGTTTATGTCCACTTCAGTTTTAAAGGAAAATAATTTTTAAATATTCCAAGATTGAAGCGGGAATTCGACTTTTTTGGTCTCCCGCTATGTAAATTGAAAAATTTTCCTAGCTTGGTAAAATAATATTTTCATTTTTAACCGACTTAAGATAATGGAGGAAATCCTCGATTCAGTTGTATTTTCTTTGTTACTTACCTCAAAACTTTATAATTTATTAACTGATTTGTAAAATTCTTTTTTTATTTGAAAGTATACTTTTTTATGTATCCTATTGCTTTCAAAATACATTTTTCATTATAAGGTTCATGAGGAATTGAGAGCAATCCTCAAATATTATAGGCATACGCACGTAACGATTTTCTTTTTAGCTATAAGTCAAGCATTTGCATTTAGAAGGTATCATTCGGTTGCTTGGAATTAATGAAGCAAACAACATATGGCCACCGGAACTCTTCCGTGATACGTATTTCATGGTTGAAAATAAACATCTCGATTAAGATAGTTAATTATAATAGAACAAGTTTAATTAAATGATTCTGACTAAAATGGTACCGTGGAACTTCATAGTAAAAAGATGTATTCTAGCCGTGTTTGGGCTTATAGGAATTGCTATGAGATGCACGCTGGCAGTAAATGACTTTTAACCCACTTCAAAAAAAGGAGAAGGTTTTATATTTGTCTTTTTATGTATGTTCAGCTATAATTTCAATTGTGGATCCATATCAAAATTTTTCTTTTTCGAAAGAGTATTCTCCCGAATTGGTCTTGTAGCTCCCAAATTAGAATCTGATGATGGAGTCTAAGGGAAATTGAGAGATATCATCAAGCATTAGGCCTCGTCAATTTTATTGACCATGACTTAATCTATATACAAAGTAACTAAATTAAATTTAAAGTTGTAAATACCGATTAGAAAAATGTGAAATAAAGTAAATAAAAACCGCCTTCAAAAACCTATTTAAATATTTTACTACTTCAAGACTTCAAGAACAACTAATTTTTTGTTTTAGAGTTGGTTCCAGACAAAGCAGGACATAATTACATATAATCTATAAAGATAAATACAAAACCTCAAATATTGAGTAGAAAAGATCCTTTTCTTCTAAAGAATAATCAGGCACAGGTCTTGTGTCTGATTTATCCTTAGCTAAAACCGACGTGGAAACTTCATAAAAATTGATATTTTCAAGTTAAATAGATGAAAAAAATTTTTTCCAAATGGGTTTTTTGAACTGTTTAAAACTGCTCTACCAATAATTTCCAAAATCTAAACTGTTTTCTCTTTTAACAACGTTGATTATTGTAAACTGCATTCAATTCGGTGTATTCGCTCGAGAGATATCGTTAATTAAAATTCAAAAAAAGGTTTTTCTTTAAATAACGTGAAATTCTTGATGGACTGATATTTGCTACTCGGTCATCTTTTACTGCTTCAAAAATTGCGCCAAATATAGCAAAATGGATCAAAATCTAACAATGTGTTCAAAAGATATAGTAGTTGAAAATTTAACAAAAAGGGTTTTCTTTTAAATAAATTAGATTTTTCAACTAATAGAGCTCAAAACGGATTATAATTATATTTTTGAGTTTGAAGAGCTCGAAAAAGGGACGGAATTTATTGTTATTCATATACATATCTGAACACTGAGTTTGACAGCAAGAAATTTCAAGGATGGCCTATTAGGAATATGGCTTGTCGAGTTTATGACCTTTTGGAATCAAAGAGTTTAAAAATGTGTCCATAAATATAATAGGGATTTTAGGGACTGCCTTCAGGGACAACAATTTTTCAAATTTTTTCATCACTAAGCTCTAAATCTGAGCCGCCACTGAATGTTATAAGAATATTAAAAAACTAGATATTATCAAATATGATATATTAAACTCAGTTAGATGTTTATATTTCCACAGTGATATTACTAAGTACAACAAATCGAAGAGTCTGCACTCTGCATGCTAAAATGCATTATTACGAGAACATATTTCTTTGTTGAAGTATAGGTAAGGAAAGGGTAAAACATGACATTACGTCAAAAAATCTACTTCATATTCCACTCAGGAATAACTACCGTATTGTCTTCTTATGTCCAGAAAGAAAATAGCGTAGAAAAAAGCGTAGAAAATAACGTCCATCAGTTGTTCAAATAAAAGAAGTATTATCAAAATCGGGCCATAAATTTCGGAGTTCTGAGTTAAAAAAATTAGCATAATTGTGAATCTAGTCTTTTTACAAAGTCGATTAAAAAGCAAGGGTAGTTGTATCCTTAACACAATTATCATTGATTCAAAATATGTGTATAAATATGATCGGCAATGAAAAGCATTTCACTTTAAAAGATAAAATTTCAATTAGACATAATTTTTAAATTAACGATTCTAAACATAAAAATAAGAATTTTTGTGTAATTGGCTATGTGCACGACGTTAGCGCTGTCTAGCGTTCGCAACTTTTCTAGATTTATCCAATATTTGCATATTCATGTAAAAAAAAAACCTTGATCATAGAGAATGTGCACGACGTTAGCGCTGTCTAGCGTTCGCAATTTTTGCTGGATTTATCCAATATTTGCATATTCATGTAATAAAAACCTTGATCATAGAGTATGTGCACGAAATTAGCACTGTCTAGCGTTCGCAACTTTTCTGCATTTATCCAATATTTGTATATTCATATAATAAAAAACCTTGATCATAGAGTATGTGCACGAAATTAGCGGGTCTAGCGTTCGCAACTTTTCTGCATTTATTCAATATTTGCATATTCATGTAATAAAAAACCTTGATCATAGAGTATGTGCACGACATTAGCGCTGTCTAACGTTCGCAACTTTTGCTGGATTTATCCAATATTTGTATATTCACGTAATAAAAAAAAAAACCTTTATTTAACGATTATTTATTATTTTATTGATTAATAATTTTGTTTCTACAACACAACTACAAGTAAACAGCAACGTCGTCTTGTTGTTTCGATTCACCTTTCATTTTCGGTTCTGTTTTCACTCTTGTCACCACAGTTTAATTATTTGCACTTTAATCTACAATCAGTTTCAATTCGTAGAGCAATACCAATTATTATCGGCCTACAACTCTGACAATTAAATCAGCAACTAATGCGCATTTTCCAGTCAATCGCGTGTTATTATTTCTTTCGTCAGATACATCTCTCTTCTCGAATAATAACGACGATAGTGTTTGTTGCGTACCTATTTTTGGAATCGGAATGAAAAATAATACAACGATCGCTACAGACTTTGAAACAATTATATAATTATGGAATAAGTATCAATTACGGATTTAATACTTTACCTTAAATTGAACAAAAGTTTGAGCATTGTGCCTTTATAAAGTGTTTGTCCTAAAAACAAAATTCGTTATGGCAGAGGTTAAAGTGTGGAGAAACTCATTAAAATGTCCTTGAAGCTGTTACGTAGTTCTGTGAATACTTAACTGTTCTTGTTTAACCAATGTGCCATTAGGTTTATATCGTTCTAAAGATATCTCGAATTATCCTACTTTCATTTAGCAGTTTATTTTGCATTTCCAATAATAAAGATCGGGCCTCATTCTAATAATACATTCTAATTATAGTTAAGTTACACAAGTAGATCATTAAAAATGTACTTCGTTTTCCGATAATCTTCTCATTTCTTCCACAAAGTTCGCTGCAGTCGTATATATTTCCCCCATAAACTTTGCACGTAGCAAATAGGCGAAACGAAAATTTATTTTAGTAGGACCTTTCAAAATCGCGCGTGTGTGTGCGTTTGTGCGCATGCTGCATGTGTGCGTACGCATGCGCTCGTGCGTGTTATAACGTTGAAGCTAAAAGTTCTAACTATACCTTGTGTCACTTCGTAGTTGAGTCGTGTTAGGGAGCGCTTCAGATCACACGCAGCTCGTTGTACGTTCTCACCGCCCTTAGCCACTAATATTATGCCAAGGGTCATTATTGTTATATGTATAATTTGCATGCACCTCTCGAATATATTCTGAAAAATGTAATTGTTTGTAAAACATTTTTAAATATATATACACATCTTCTTGTAATGCAACAAATTGCAATGTTCAAGTTGTTAAATATAGTTGATTTAAAAACTTATATGAGTTCACAATGAGGCGTTATTTGCAACTAAGGTGCTTCGTACGATCCACAAGTCTTTTTCAAAATATTCTTAATATTTCATTGTGTTTTGTAAAACATATGTAATTAATTCTTTATTAGATTACTTTTCCTTGCTTGATAAAGTCTCAATAAAGAGACGAAACGTGTCAAAAAATTTCCAACAAAATCATACACAGCACGTTACGTAGGGCAGGGCTCGCAGCACCAGCGATTATATACGGCCTAGATTACAATCGCTGATGCGTCTGCCAGTACTTGTATAACTTCTGAACGACTTGAGTTATGTAGGTCGAATCGCAAGATGTATTTATTTTGTTGAGACGATGGTTCATAGCTACGCTAGGATCGGATAGGTGACTCGGTAAATAAATTACTAACATATATTGTTTTTAGAAAATGAGTTAAATATGAATTTCATTTTTAAAAATCAAATTGTTACGTGCACATGTTTCCATGGTCAAAAAAATAAAAGATTCGTGAAATTTATGCAAATGAACAAAGAAACCTAGACGAAGTCTACTTGAGAAAATAAAACAACATTTACTGGGCCAGGCAATCGTTTTATTTTTAGTTCATGCAATTTTATTTAGTAATCAATTATTTAACTTACATTTGATTTACACCAACTGCCAGAGCATAGATGAAAGACAACTGAAATACAACGATCCCCGCCAATAAAATAAACATCTGTAATGGAAATAAATTGACAAGTTCAAGATGCTTTTGTCTGTATATCAGTTGTGGTCTTTTAATTTAATAATCATTGAAGTTTTTAAAGAAATTTTCTCTATTGGTAGAATATAACGTCGCGTCAAATATAAACGCTGTATGTTTATCTCTGTGTGCGTATGTTTGTATATGTTCTTATATATCGACAGTGACTAAAAGAATTTTAGTAATGACTTCTAAGAGTATGTCGATGTCATATGACCTACGGTATTCTATAGGTTTTGTGGAATATCAGATATAACTAAGTGCTGCGTGCACCACTTTTCGTGATGTTGCAATTACTTGCTACGTTTGTGACACTGGTCAGCGTTCGTGCCACAACTTATCGAGATAACACATGTTTGACTACTATTGAAACAGTCCAGATAGTGCCCAGAATCAAGAAATCAGGACTCAAGATCGCGCTTGAAAATACTAAAGTACTTCCACTTCACGACCCTCGGAACACACTTCCAACTGGGTCCTACATCATGGTAAGCAGTATCCACATTGGCATCAGGAAGCGTTAAAATACCTCGGAGTACTCTTTAACGGCCGATGGCGGTTTTCTGATACAGAGTCTAATACAGAAAGTCATAAAAACAACTGCTGCCCTTGCGAAAATTATGCTCAACCTCGGCGGCTCTAATATAACTATCCTGACGAGGAAAACAGTTGCCCTTTTGCGAAAGTCGTAGAGAGTCATGGCAATCAGGATAATAAAGGGTTATCGGACCATTTCGTGAGAGCTGACACACACTCTGGCTGAATCTTCACCCTGGGATCTAAAATTTAGAGCTCTTGCATCCATGTAAAAATGTCAGAGATGGCGACCGACGCCGAGAGACGTTGAAACGAAACACACTGAGCCTTGCAAGACTCTGGTCGTAGAATGGTAGGGGAAGCTGGAGTATCCCAGTTCCGGTTTCAGAACGTTGAAACAATTCGTCAAGTACTGAAACAGAGGATGTACGACACGACGTCATAAGCTTATACCTAACATAAGTACTTTCAAGACATGGCTGCTTTGGAAAATGCCTGTATCAAATTGCCTGAAAAGAGTCATCGGCCAAGTGCCACCACTGCGGCGGACGCCTCGAAGACACACACTGGAGACATGCCCTACCTGGGCAACGCAGCGCGCCGCCCTAACATCCGTGGTAGATGATGACCTCTCGTTACTGACCATTGTGGAAAGTATGATTTGTAACGAGATGTCACGGAAAGTGATACGAACTTTGTGTAAAAAACTGTGTCACAAAAGGGTGTAGCGGAACGAAAGCACGAAGATAGCTCTCTGCTTGAAATCCGCCTCTGTCGTACTGAGTGCAGGAGAAATGGGTATGCGATCCTCCAGCTCCCCTTCCCCAACTTATGCCCAAAAGCAGCGGATTTGGGGAAGCCTGCCACCTCTCCGCGGACAAGAGATGATTAGTACGTGTTTTCAGATGCTTATCTTCAGTCGTTAGGGTTAAGTAGAAATATTTAACGCCACATGGTAGAGGATGTATACTTAAACGTACCCGAGGACCCGGCACAAACTATGAGAAAGACTTCATTGGTTTTTGGCCGGTAGAAGTCCGACATCACATGATTGGCAATCTTCAGGTCCCAGGTATCTATAAAGATATCTTAGGGTAAAAACAAACAATTGTACTCAAGATCTCAATAAATTATTAGCGTTTTTTCTCGGTTACATACGCCTAAAACCAGACTTCCCATTTTGGCTCTGTTTTTGTAAAGAAATACCTTTTCGTAAACTATCTATATGTATAAACAACTGTAATATATCTTAATCGATACTTAAGACGTAAACACATTGCCTAGATACATAAAACAAACACAAGGTATGACTAAGCGTTGTATGATTAGTTCAATACACAATAAAAAGTAGAAAGACAATGAGTGATGACACCAGAAATATATGTCAAATGAATAATAGTTTCAAACTGATAAAGAATACGGCGATAGGAAATTAGTTTAGACGTCTTGAATTCGTTTTTCATTACTGTCCCATACCACTGGTGTTCAAAACGAACTTTGCTGGAGACTGACGGCATAAGTTCTCATCAAAAATATGTATTTCCCTTCTGCTATAACGGTCGTAAATATGTTGGACAGAATCAAAAACAGTTGTGTTTTTTCTTTCAACTTGTTTGAAAAAAAAGGGAGAGCGAAATATTTTATAATACCATTAATTTGTTTATCGAAAACAATGTTCACATTTTTTTTTGTGTTTGCACCTTTTGTATGTTCAGACATATCGGAATTCTCGTTTGTGAAGAAAATTATTACTTTTACATTAATTTTCCAGCATTTTATTCTAATTATAATGTTTCATACTCAGAAGGAAAGTAATAGACACTTATTAGACGAGTTGAGCCGTGTCAACAGAAATACCGAATACAGCTCCACCACCAGCAGAAGGGGACGGTGTTACCAAATATGTATCGTGGTATGGGCGGCGGCCGTCATTAAACTGTGCATATGCGATTTTATTAGGAATTTAAATGTAGAAGCGATTGAAATGTTCTTAATAGGGCTGTGGTGGAGTACAACTATGTGGATTCAATATTTGCTATTACTGTCCTCTTCTCTATTGCTGCATTGCATAACCGAAACAATTGATCGCCTGCAAGACACCATCGAAGAATGCACATCGTATATGAAACTACATGAATTTGAATCACTCACTCAAAACGTTGTTCCGTTGATCGACGACGATTTTGGGACGAAGTTTTGCGATTTAAGCCATAATGTTTTGGCAGGTGTTGGAAAATCTTACAACTCTCTCTGTCGATGCACTCACCTTTTCAACGAAGTGTTCGGATCTGTGGTATTTAAAATAATTAAATATTATCTAAAACCATGTGTTAATAAAACAAAAAAGTATATTTGCTGGAATATTTTGTGTTTTACACATAATTTGTCTATGTTAAAATAAGAAAAGTGTCAACTTTACCATAGAGTAATATCACAAATTGGAAATTAATGCAGATTTACAAGACTGAATGTTTGTATCTTAAGACGTCTAGTAAAGAATTAATTTTAAAATACTACCCCAAACCTTAGAATTGCTGAGATATCAAAGACTAATTTTATACACCTATATTTTTAATAACGTGATAATGTTGTTGAAAGGCTGAGGTGTTTATAGTTAATAACACACATACATATATTTATAAACTTGCAGGATCCTTAAAATAAATTAAAAAAAATTGGAGAAACGGTTGACCCTGCAAGCTATACCTAGCACCTCCGCTGTGATAATTATCGAGTTGTCTTTGAGTTTCTTGTCTTAAAAACATAATTTTCTATGTATTTTTGATCTTTTCGTGCTTAAAAATTTGAAAAACTTTGATCTTGCTCACTATCCGTATAATTTATTACCACTTTCGAAGTATTTTTTACTTTTTTTTACTTATTACTTTCATAAATAAAGTAGCAGTAAATTATTTGACTCATCAAGCTCAAAAGATCGATTTTAGTGCTTTTTCAAGCTCCTTAAACCCAAAATTATAGTTTCAATATATTTTGAGTTCCTTGGGTTTAAAAATCTGTGTATAAATATATATAAAATCGTTTATTTTTTAATTTTCAATTACAATATCATTCGACTTCGTTGTTCGATTTTCATTTGCTTTGCGGCATTTGAAATGGTTTCTTAAGCAGAAAAATATGATGGTGTATCAAACATCAATTCATCAAAATTTCACACTTATTTTGAAAAATAACCTATGCTTTTTTAAATTTCTTTTAACGGTGTCTCTCGAACGGACCAACCGGTTTCAATGTATTTTGCATTGATAAACATTGTTTTCTTTTTAAGGAAAACAGCCGTTTTCGGTAAAATAGGCTCAAAAATATTGTGAAATAAACACTTTTTAAAAATCAAAGTTGTAAAATGACAAAACTTTTTCGAAAGTTTACTGACATATCTCTAAAAGATACAAAATTTCTAAAAGATTTTAGTATAATTTTAAATTATACTGAAATCCTTTAAGTCATTACTAAAACACTTTAAGTCGTTGTTGATATACAAGAATATATACAAACATACACACAGAGAAATAAGATTCAGTGTTTATATTTGACGCGATGTTGTATTCTAGCAATAGAACAAATTTGTTTAAAAACAGTTCAATAATTGTTATTAAAACATCACATATATGGAGAAACTGATACTTCTTTCTACAAATACAAGATATATTAATAATTTATTTACCGAGTCACCTATCCGATCCTAGCGTATCTATGAACCATCGTCTTAACAAAATAAATACATCTTGCGATTCGACCTACATAACTCAAGTCGTTCAGCGTTCAGAAGTTACACAAGTACTGGCAGACGCAACAGCGATTTGTAATTCAGGCCGTATATAATCGCTGGTGCTGTGAGCCCTGTCCTACGTAACGTGCTGTGTATGACTTTGTTGGAAATTCCCTTTTTTTTTGCGACGTATCGTCTCTTTATAAAGACTTTATCAAGCAATGGAAAGTAATCTAATGAAGAATTAATTACATATGTTTTACAAAACGCAATGAAATATTAAGAACATTTTTAAAAAGACTTGTGGATCTTACGAAGAACCATAGTTGCAAATAACGCCTCATTACGAACTCGATATAAGTTTTTTAAATCAACCATCAATTTAATATTAAACAACTTGAACATTGCAGTTTGTTAGAAGAACATGTATATATATGTAAAACATTCTTAAATATGTGCATATATATATATTTAAGAATGTTTTACAAACAATTACATTTTTCAGAATATATTCGAGAGATGCATGCAAATTATACATATAACAATAATGACCCTTGGCATAATATTAGTGGCTAAGGGCGGTGAGAACGTACAACGAGCTGCGTGTGATCTGAAGCGCTCCCTAACACGACTCAACTACGAAGCGGCACAAGGTATAGTTAGAACTTTTAGCTTCAACGTTATAGCACACACGCACACACACGCTCTCACACACACACATAATATGAAGAAACGAGATGAAGAAGAAAGGAGATCAAAAAAGTCAAATTCTCGCTTCAATCTTGGGATATTTAAAAATTATTTTCCTTTAACACTGAAGTGCACATAATCTTGAAATAAAATCCGAAATCAAAATAACCTAAAATTTGACTGAATAAATGGCTGGCCTGTAACCCGAGAGAATGAATGATCTCTGCCCGTAAACTATGTAAGGATACTCCTTTAACATACCGAACATGAAATATCCATATGGTGATTGGAGGCGCGCATCTATTGGTGATTTTAATACTCCTGATACACTGGTGGATGTGTCTGTCCGACTAACCTTCTTTATGTACTGAATCGATAAGAAACATACGTAGAAATTTCACACTAATTACATTGGCGGTCAATGTCAGCACATGCTCAGCTATCGCGTGTATTGTTGCGATAAATAAAATGTGCTCGTTGCTTGAGGATAAATTTATTGTTAGGTAGATGTACAAACTTACTGAATAAGACTGATTTATATCGGGCAAACCGAGCGAGTTTATAGCTGCAGTGAGAGTGAGTTGTCCCGCACAGCGAGCGTCCGATGCCATCCCCTCAAATGATCGCCGATGTTAGAGCATTTTAGCGTATCAATATACGTTAACATGCTCTAATCATGTTCAGTGTCAATATCTGTCAATCATCAAATCAGTATTCAATTCGTTGCATGAAGATTCAAAGTGGAAGAACAGATTCGAGGATCAGCGGCGAGTTGCATTCTACATGTTACTACAGTCAAGTGTTTATAGGGATACGTAAAGTTAATTGTAATGGTCGCGTATTGACATCGTTAGTATAAATATAACGATTATATCAATTTTCGACATAAATGTCTCATTTAATGTTTTATAAACATCCTATTTTTTATTTTCGTTTATGTATTTTGTTTGGTCCACAGATGGCCGACTAACTACAATGTGCAAGTCATTGCGTTCCCTGCTGCGCGCCATGTCCTCGAGCCGGCTCAACGTGAGCTCGTGCGGCTTGTTTTACCTGCGCATGAGTCTCGTTACTGGATTTATCTCTTTTACTTCGACATACGCCATAGTCGTACTCCAACTCACTCATTTGATATAACTCACGATTTAGAATTAATAGGATACATCTATAGGTATATGTGTTATAGTAGTATGCATTTTTTAAAGTATTTTTTTACCATTTACCGTTCAAATAACTGTTATGAAAACTATTAAATAATAATCTATGTGTGTTATAACTTGAATGCATAATTTCTTGATTAATGTCAATAAAGGTATGTTATAATCAGTGTTTATTTCAAAATCACATTTTAACCATATTTTGTCACTATTATAATTTTACCCATAGATCTTAGACGATTACCCTTGACAAACGAAAAACAGAGAACACATTATGCTTGATAAAGTACAATTATATAAATCTACTGTTTTCTTTTGGTTTTTATTTAATACCAGCTCTTACCCCCAATGCTATTGTACGGGATGGCTTCTGTCAACGATCCCATTAGCGTGAACTTGTATATGCAATTTTAAAATATTTCTTAACAGTAGCTAATCCATTGTGAAATTTTGTAAACGTCGTAAAGTTTTGTTTTTGTAGGGATATTAGGGAATGTACAATATTGGGTTTTAATAAAGCCATGGAAAATGGTATCTGAATAATTATATATAAATTTTTTTTTATAAATGCATGTTATTCATTTACGTTCAAATCACAGGACGGATTCTAACGACATTTTGCAACAAAGGTAGATTGTATCTTGTAATAGGATACATTTTACATATTTTTTTTAGTATATATATCACAAAAGTGGTAATTTGAAATCGTAAGCAAAGAAATTTTTTCATATCTAACTTAAATTTTATATATGTTTTGCAAATTCGAATAAATATTTCCAAATAGTATTAAAATAATAAAATAATTGCAATTTTAAAAGTTTTTTTTTTATACTAAAGCATTATGTATACGAATAAATAAAACTGGAGTGTCGATAATATTAAAATAACCGCTTTTTACTGAATGCATATGGATGTATATGCGGTACATACACCAAAATAATATTTTGCAATTTTATGTTTGTCTGTCTGTCTGTTTGTTCCGGCTAATCTCTGAAATCACTTTACCGGTTTTGACGGGACCTTCACTGACAAATAGCTGATGTAACAATGAATAACTTAGGCTAATTTTATTTGAGAAATTTAATTTATTTTTATTAATATAAACAAATAATAAAAAGTAACTATTCCACACGGACGAAGTACATAATACATATCTATTATTATTTTGCTGTTCGCTATTTTACTCTTGTTTATTTAGGTACTTAATCAATATATTAAATAAAATTATAAAATAATGTTGCAATGTCCAAGTACTGTCCAATAGCGCACGCAGCCTACGCGCCTCCCACCACTTCTCCCACCAACGATTTAATGTCACAAAGGCTTGCCTGTGGCACTGGCTCAGAACGCGCAAATGGACTATTGCTAACTAAACTAAATTGTGTCTCAACGACTTCGTTTAAAAATTGATTTATAGCACTTATATCATATTTTTTGTTTAATTAGGTATCTTTTAATTTTTCACTGTTCTGTTCTTCTTAACCCAAATTGTTTCGTTATATGTTTACGGCCTTCTAGTAGTAAAACCTTTTTAGTTAGTTTTTGATTTACCTACTTTGAAATTGATAAATTACTTATAGGTTATATTTTTAGTTAAATACGTGGGTAGTAATTTTAAATTAGGTTTTTTTTTATAATTGAGAAAGGTTGTGTTTCAACGATTTTCTTCAACAAAATGTTTTATGGCAATAATACAATACTTTTTTTTGTATAATTAGGTGTCTTATAATTGAGATTATATTCGATCCGTTATTCTTAATTCAAAAGATTTTGTTGCATTTTGAATGCATTCTTCTTTTACCTTTATGTAATAATTCTAAATTTATGTTTAACGTTTTCTTTCATGAAAATATATTTTGTATAGTACATTTGCGTTCAGTATTTAGATTTACTTTGAAATCGATAGATTATTAATAGATTATTTTATTTAGTTAGTAACGTGGATAGATTTTTTTTTAATAAATATTTTTAAGATGGGTTTTCCTTTTTTTAAATAGAAAATTGCACACCCGTTACTCATGCCTAAAAGAAAGTCAAATATCTCTAAAAACACGAGAAATACCAAAAGCCAAAGATTGCAACGTGAAAATGAATTTCAATAGAGAAAGTCATCTTATAAATTTTAGATTACGGTTTCCATGTCTAGGTCGAATGAGAGTAGTTCCGAGAGGAACGAACGATTACAGTTATATAGAACACGTAATTCATTGTTATGATCTCAAGAACATTTGTAATATAGAGATCACCGTCTAGAAAACGATCGAATGCAACAGGCTATCTCGCTTAACTTAGAATCAGTCGATTCAAGAAAACAGCGCTTAGAAGATGATCGTATTCGACACGCTATCTCGCGAAGTCTAGAATCGAATGATTCAAGAGAGCAGAGATCAAAAAATGACCCTATTTGACACGTTGTCTCGCGAAACCTAGAATTATCTGATTCTAG
This sequence comes from Eumeta japonica, assembly GCA_005406025.1. Classification (NCBI taxonomy): domain Eukaryota; kingdom Metazoa; phylum Arthropoda; class Insecta; order Lepidoptera; family Psychidae; genus Eumeta; species Eumeta japonica. Next base: position 2,412 of record BGZK01000980.1, on the reverse strand, counting down.
AGAACAAAGATTACAGAATGATCGTCGTCATCACCAAAATCAACATGTATCGGAAAGTCGGGAATAGCCTGACATACGTGTAACATAACAATACGATCGATATCATGAGTCACAAGGACAAGAATCGAGCGCTCATCTCAGCTCCGTGAAAATGTAAGTATCATTCATCAGTCAGAAACGAATTTTGATCGAGAAAGGCGTCTGGATACTGTCAAACAAACGACAAGTTCTCTATGGCATGTCTTTCCTTCGTGGTATTTTATTGTTATTTCGCGTTGTTCATGTTCATTATTGACGTATATTAATCCTATTCACACATTTTAATAATTTAATGGTATTTCGTTTGAATAGTTTTAGAATTGTTTCACAGAATAATTTTCTATGTTCTTTGTTATCGTAAAATATGAAATATCTTTTGTCGGGTTTAGTGTATTCTTTTAAAAATTGTTTTACATAGTCTGGGTTGTTTAAGGGCCTGTGTACCTCTCATGTTTTTTGTTTATCGCGATTGATAGTTTTTACGCTAATTTGGTTTTTTAACCTTGTATAAATTATTATTTGATTCAGTTTGTTATCTATCGCTTCGTTTAATATGGGAATGCCTGTAGAGTCGTTTTCAATTGCTGAATGAATGGTTTGTAAGCTATCTTCGCTTGCAGTTAATGTTTTTTCTAATTCTGAGTTACTTAGGGAGATAGTGCGTGATTCGTCTGAAATTGATAGATTGCTCGAGTTTGATTTATTCGAGTTGTCGTCGATGTTTACTTAGGTCGGTTCATTATCTGTTAGGTTTAATTTAACCTTTGATAATGCATCAGCAGCATTTTTGTATATAATTTCAAAATCGTGTTCTTGTAATCGTAATCTCCATCGAGTCAATTTACTATTTGGTTCCTTTAAAGAGAATAGCCAAGCTAAGGGACGATAATCGGTGTATATATGAAACTTCTTTCCGTACAAATATGGTTTGAAATGTTTTACAGCCCATATTATGGCTAATAGTTCTTTTTCTATTGGACTGTATCGTTTTTCCGAATTGTTTAAGGTGCGGCGAGCGTATGCTATTGGTTTATCGCTTCCTATACGGAAGCGATATATATATATCGCTTCCGCTCCGATGCGTCCGTAGTTAATACAAAATGTTTTTCAAAGTTTGGGTATTGGAGTAACGGGGCGTTAACCAATAACTCTTTACATTTATGGAATGAATTTTTATAATTTTCATCTATTGTGATTTTAGCATTTTTCTTAAACATTTAGTGAGGGGTTGCGTTATTTTTGCAAAATCTTTTATAAACTTTCTGTAGTAACCCATTAATCCTAAAAAGCTTTTTATTTCCGCTTGCGTTTTGGGCAGGGGATAATTCAGTACTGCTTCGATTTTATCATTGTTCGGTTTTAATCCGTCTTTCGTTATAGTGTTCTTCACGTAAAAACTCTGATTTATCTAATTGAACCTTTAGATTCGTTGTTCGAAGTCGTTCGAATATCATCTTTAGTTTTTGTATGTGCTCTTGGAGACTAGAACTGAATATTATTATATCGTCTAGGTAGACGAGACAGTGGAGGCCTTGTAAACCTCTCAATATATTGTCCATACATCTTTGGAAGGTTGCAGGTGCGGTTTTTAATCCGAACGGAATTCTTTTGAAATGATAATGCCCTGATTGTGTACTAAATGCTGTTTTCTGTCTATCATCCTCCTTTACTTCAATTTGGTGGTAACCGCTGGCTAAGTCTAGAGTTGTGAAATACGTACTTTTTCCTAATTTATCGAATATATCGGTAATATTTGGTAAGGGGTATTTATCCGAAAGCGTGATTTCATTTAGTCTCCTAAAATCTATTACTAAGCGATACTTTTCTTTACCTGAGGCATCTAATTTTTTGGGACTAGGTGAACTGGGGCATTCCAAGGTATTTGATTATGTCATCCCTTAACATTTTTTGTACTTGTCTTTCTATCTCTTCGTTTATTATCGGTGGTTGTCTATACGGTCCTACGTATATGGGGTCTTCGTTTTGAGTTCGTATTTGATGTTTCACTTGATTTGTGAAGGATAATGGGATTTGATCACAGTAGAATATGTCTCTATACTCGTGACAAAGTTTAGTTATGCATTTTTTTTCTTCCTCTTTCATATGATTTAGTCTTAATCTTTTTAAATTGTTTTATTATGTATTATCGATTTTTTTACATCCACGCCGGTTAAATAATTAGTTTTACATTCTATTTTATCGTACGTAATTACCTTAAAAGGCCTTGTTATTGTCAAGGTCATTTTTAAATGGGTCGCGTTTTGAATTATCGTATGTGCTAATCCGTTTACGCATATGACTAGGGCTGTGGGCATTCGAACTCCTTCGCAAAATTGTTTATAGTTTAAGATCGCGTCTCCATTTTTAAATCGG
>BGZK01000979.1:0-233968 GCA_005406025.1 Eumeta japonica | reverse complement strand
TATTAGAAATTAATTAAGATTTTTTACATTTTTTTAAATTTCCATTAAAATTATTGCCACTCTTTCCAACAAAGTTGGTCCAAATGTGATAACATTTGATATGATAAATAGTATAACTTTAAAGCTAATTATACTGTTTATTTTTTAATCGACAATATTTTCCTAAATAACCCAGTAGTAGGTGTAAGATGGTATTAACTAAGCGTTAACTAAGATTTGCGAACGAAACTCCTGGTTTTCTCTTACATTTCTGTGAATGAAGCGTTTAGTTTCGCCTTACCTTTCCGCGAACTAAGCATCCAGTGTCCCCTTGCTTTTCTAAGATTTCTTCGTAGGTATCCCCGGAAAGACTGACTGCTATTAGAAATGCTATACCCGAAAGGAGTGGGATTCATTTTGGCTTCACGGAATTTTATTAGCAGAGGTGATGTGGAGGAAAATTTAATTGAAACTTTGTGATCGAGCACTGATTAGAGTATGAACGGTGGATGAGTACGATAAATTGGAAGTGCGTTACATCTCCACAGCCAAGTGGGACTCGGTAAGGAGTAAATTATGCCATATCTAGGATTGTTTTCTTTTTCATTTTGGTAATATGTAATAATAAATGATAAGTATACTGAGATATGAAGTATATATTTTGTTTTTCAGATATGAAAAATAAAATCGTAAAACAAAAATTAGCCACAGTCACCTTTTAGAATATAGGGATTAAATATATTGATCTCTATTGATATCTAATCTGATATCTATTGTTAGTCTATTATAATTACGGAACCCTAAAACTTCGTAAATGAAATTTGAGAACAAAGTTAAGATCTCTTAAAAGGCCGTTAAACTATTTATCTTCTGTACATAAAATATGCAAAACATAATTTTTCATGTAATGCTTTAAATATACCACCAATGTTTTAAATTAACATTTTTGAGTATAGTTTTTCTGATTGAGATTTCAAAACATTCTTATATCTTGTTCATTTTAGTAAATATCGAATAAATTATTTAATGCGGCCTTTTTTCAATCGAAAAATCTTTAAAAAGGCGAATAAAATAAATGTCAGTGTTCTCGTCGGTAACTTTATACGAGCATACATAACCCTAGATTGTTCTTTACGAAGCGATACGAGCTGGCGATCGCACCATTTATTCCATCTAGAAACAGTGCGAGTTTTCGCTACAAACATTTTAAGGCTGCGCGCGTTTAGAACCCTTATCTCGTTGTTTAAAAAGCTCTGGAATAAACTATTTACTATTCTATTCCAAATATTATTGGTTTAAACTGAAATTCAATGTGTGTGATGGAAAAGTCGGCAAGGGTCGTCCTAGAAAATCCTATGCAGAAAAAAGGGCCATATATTAAGCACCCGAAACAGAGGAGCTTGCATGAAAATATTGATGGATGTCTGTGAGGTAAGAGAGATACGCAAATATCGTACCGTGTGGAAGTCTATTGTCTCTGCCCACCTTTCCGGAAATAGGCGTGAGTTTATATTAATATTATTTTACTTTGAAAATTATGTACAACCCTTAAATAAAATATAAATCCGCAAAAATTAATGCGTTAGTAATTCAATCTAGATTCATCTTGTCTTTTTCGTAAGGCAATTCACTTCCTTTTAAGTTGTTTCATAACGAAATAGTCACAAACACGCAAATAAGCACCAAACTACACTTTGTTTCACTGACAACTCCGCATCATATGTCATTCGATGGATGCAAGTGTTGTGAGACACCTGATTTATAAAAATTTTCATCGCATTTCTAGTCTAGTTCGTGTTGTGTTATCGAGAAATGAACTCGTGTGCGAAAGTATGAGAGTAGAATGAGGATACTGATAAATTGTAAATCGTTTGGATATTAAAAAAAATAGCTAATGCTCCATTTTCCACTATACGGAAAATGAAAGTAAATCGAAATCAAATTTTATGCAACTGTAAAAAAAATGCCTCTGTCTTGCATACTTTGGAAGAGCATAAATCCTAATAGAAAATATGTTTTTACAGGATGTTGTGAGCCTTTAAATTTATGTGTTGATCTAAAACCACTTTTCAATTATTTGTAAATTTATTATACAAATAGTTTAAAATTTAGAACATCGGTTTCTCCGGAAAAGTTTTTGAAAGCTTACCTCTTGTGGCTGAAAAATTAAATTTGGAAAGTTTCAAAACATTTTATTAGTTTGATAGAGCCTATCCGACGAACCTTCATTTAGTAGGATAGATATATTTTTTAACTAACTTCCGCCCACGGCTCTGCCCGCGTTTACATAGAATGAATCTTTATCGTTCGGACTCGATTTTAACTGTGACCCTGATCGTTGTGCCGTTGTTCAATTCGATCGCGGTGCTTTTTCGAATAAAAATTATACTGTAATTACCGCAGATAGTGTAGCCCTTTATGAGTAAATAATTATTAGAATCTGTAATAACACAAATATTCAGTTGAATTTAAAACGAAACGTTAATAGTCTATATGTATTACTCAGAGTGCTTCTTATTAATGAAGTAATTCTTAAAATCGGTTGCGTTATTCGGTTCCATAGTACAAATACGAAGGCGACGTCAGATACGAATGCTAGTTTTTTTTTTTTCAAAAATATTGCTAATCGCGAATACAGTGTATCGCCTGGCTTATAGTATTCCGATGAATGGTTTAGGCACAAAAAAAACAAAAACGAATAAAATGTATACTCAATTTTGTACATTATACAATCCCATTTCCCCTCACTTAATTGTGAAAGTTGTGTCTCACCTCTTTTAATTAGCAACATTTATATCAAATTTCATAGTTTTATCTCAGACTATAAAAAAAATCATACAGAATTCAACCTCTTTAAACTCTTTAATAGCGAATTTAAAAAAAAATCCTTCCCAGTGTGTCCTTACATTGCACAACCTATCACCAAATTAAATTCCACTGAGACAACTTATAATCTTCTTCGAAAATTGGGCTATCAAATACAAAAATATATTTTCATATCTGAATCTAGCATTCAGGTAGATAAGCTCGTTCAAACAAACTCTTCATCTTTATATTATATATTAATATAGATTCTTTTGGATTTTGATACATATAAGGCTGTATAAAAAAAATATTTTAGTTTTGGATCTTTACTTGTCATTAGTATAATAAATTCGATATTCAAATTTTCAGAAATGAAGAAATAAAAAAAAATGTCATGTGAAATACAGACAAGTTGACCAAAATGTGGACGGAAAAATCGAAACTATAAAGGTTTCAATTGAGTATGAAACTTTTAAAAGGGTTTAAAATTGAAAGTTTATACAGAACGAAATTATCAAATAAATGCTAAATGAAATTGAAGATTAAGTTAAAGGCCATTAAAGTTTCGCGATTAATTTGCCAAAAATGTTAAAATTACAATATTACTGTAACAATAGTGTATTCGAGTGCTCAATACGCGGCATTTTCATTATTTGAATAATAAAAGACTAAGAACTATGCTTTGCTCTTTAAACTTATTTTCTCAGCGACCTTAAATTTCTGTAACGAGAAACGTCTAATATCGCCCAGTTTCTTTTTTTTTTAGTTTCTTTTTTTATCAGTCATTTGTGCGCACACGAAATTCACTAAAGTAGAATAAGAAACATCCGCCAACTAATTCGAATCTCGCTGGCGTGATCGTTTATTTTTAACACGCTTATCATAATTAACGTCACTTTTAAAAGTGTACATATTACAAGTTTTAACAAAACAACTAGCTTTTACTCGTGTTTACGACTTCGTTTTCTCTGAACCATTAGTTGATTGCTTCACAAAACACACAGTGCAATTATTTTGAGCAATTTTTTGATGCAAAAACACAAACCATTTGATCAAAAGAAAATAAATATAAAAATATACATTTTTGAAAAATAAATATCAGTAAGGATTTCACGAATAGAATAGAACTCGAAATACTTCGGGTAATAACAAAATTTGACATAGAGTTGAAAGCTACCGTAGTAGTGATGGATGCCAATAAATAAAGCCAAGTTGAAGGAATTAAAACTAATTATTGCTCTTTGAGTTGAATTATATTTCTCTGAAATAATGTTTTATATGCATTAATTTTGGTTTCGTTCAAAATTCCGTCCGATACGAGCAACAGATTAGCGGCGGCGGGCGGCGGGCGGCGGGGCGGGGCGCGATTGTGCCCAGCAGCCATAAAGTTGAAGGCGCCCGTATTCACCTACCTTTAGGCCGTCTTCGGCTGCGGAAGCGTCTTTTGTGCCGGTCCTTTTCCTACTTTAATTCAATTTATTGAGTCCTTTACATGCGACGCCTTTGAGATGGAGTTGTGAATATTTTATTTATTAAATTATTTGTAATGTGTTTCGGGCCCCGTGCTGTACTCCGAGCGTATAGAGAAATAAAAGTAATCGATTTCATTACGTTAAGGCGAAATAAGATAAAAGGCGTGATCGAAATATTTGGAGCGTTCGCTAAAAATGGACATCGCTATATTATGCTTAAAGGGTTAACGAGATATTTTTTATTTTTCCAATGGAACGTGTTTCGCTTAGTGAAAACCTAAAGAGTGATTGTATTTTAATTAAAAATAGAAAGAATCAGGATATTGTAACCTAGCGATTAGACAAGTACGTAGGGGTTACTACACACATAAAACGCTATATACATACTTACATAAAATGCTAACATTTCAATAGCGCTTTATTTACAACTAGCTTATGTCCTTAGCTCCACCTGCGTGGGCTACAATATTTTGACAATTTAGAAGCGCTCATAGCATTTATCCATATTTTTCTCAAACAAACATTTTAAATGACCTCCGTAATATATGAAAAGCATTACGTCAAGGTCAAGGCATATCTCTGGTTCTAGCCAACCAGAATCTAATCGAATTAGATGAAACATAGCTTAGATGTTAAATTGGATCCCAAAGTACCAAACTGTAAAAACCTCAAAAAAATCCGTTCAGCAATTTTGCGAGATGCGGTAACAAACATACAGACAGACAGACAGACCGGCAAAAATTCTAAAAATTGTTGTTTTGGCTTCTGTTGCTCTAATAAAGACTCCCCATATCAGTTTTTTTTAATATCTGTAATGTACAGATATCAGCCTCTTACAATTTTATTTATTTGTATAGATAGTAAAAACTCCGTTTTTAACTTCTTATTCCAGTAAAATATATTATAATATAATGAGAATTCTTATTCGGTTAAGATTTCATTGGCTTTAATTTATCGAAATTGTTACATATTTATTTAATTTTTGTATAATATCGAGATATATCGAACTTTGTTTATTTAAAATATTTTTTATAGTATAAAGACCAAAATAATGAAGACTTAAGCGCTTAAAACCATTTTAATTGAAAAACTTGACTAGCAATTTTTCTAGAATCGGATTAAATGGTTTTGTATTAAGCCGACAGTTTAGGTAGTGACATAACTTGTTTTGTATTATCATTGTCTGAAAAAAAGTTATTTCAGGCATAATCAAGTAAAAAGGATAATAACGGTTACATTTTATACTTAAATAAAATATCCCCTTTAAGTAAAATTTAGTATATACAATAATATAATAAGAGTTATTTACCACTAGCTTTTGGCCGCTTCTCAGGTTCTACTTCATGGAATCCAATGATACGTGGTCTAGATTTAAAGTTGAACTTCAAATTACGATAATGTGAAAAGCACATCAAAATTGTTAAACGGATAAACAAACAAGCAAACGGAAGAGGATTCTAAAAATCATTGTATTTTGATTCAGATTTAAAAACTAGTCAATTCAAATAGGTTTTTCCGAAGTAGCTCTAATATACAGCTTTGCAATATTTTAAAAATAGATAATAAAATAAAACATTAACTACTAAGCTGTTCTGGAGCGCTAGAAGTCTGAATCAAATCACAGCTTTTAATTTTGTTAAAATTAAAATAAAGTGTGAAATTCATTCACGACCAATTAATATTGATGAATCATCGATCATTAGAAAGTCTTAGCCAGCTTGAAGCCCCTTAACAAAGTAGATGATTAACGAGTGCTTCGAGTGATAAGCTTTCAGTGGCGCAACCACTAGGAATGATCTCACTTTTGATATTGTATTACAGCGACGAAGGAAGTAAACACTTTCAGAATAATTCTTCCAACGCTTTTTCACATGGGTTTCTGCATTCAGTAAACATTCATTATCGTCTCTAATCTTGTATGTATAAATGTTTATTTACGATGTGTTCAATATGTTTCTTATCTTAGAACTGAGATTCCCAAAACTATTCCATTTCTTGTAAAACTTATTAAGAGAAATGGGCTTTTTTTAAATATGCCTCAACTAACCACTTCTTTATCGATTAAATCCATGCTAGATAATATGTTTGTACTAAATAATATTTTTGATGACGGAATAGGTTTTACCTACTCAAGCGTTTGACTAACGATATGTCGTTCACTTCAGTGTTTTATTCAGTTCTAGTTAAATTTCTATCGTTACCCTTAACACTATGCATAAAATTATTTGACATCCTGAATATAATTTCACGGATGTGTCCCTTTAGCTCTGATCCACGCCCCGTTCCATCGAAGGTTGTCATGATACAAGTATGTAAATTGAACCGGATCACTAAAACCCTCGAGATTATCTAAAATTTATAACGTCACAAACAATAATATCGTTCCCCGCATTGTTTTATTGCATTGCATCTAGACATTGTAAAAAAAACATTCTGGTTTCTATAGAGATTATTTTAGTACTCTAAATTAATCTGTTGAATGTCTCTCTTTTATAGTATGCGCATGATCACGGCAGATAACATTATTATTTATTTTTGTCATCATTACTATATTATCGACATATTCGAATATTTTTTTCTTACACTATCTTTTGAGTGCGGCTCTACCTGCATGGACTACGGATGAACTCTTTCATCTATTACATCTACCGATTATGCTATCGATTTTGAGCTCAGTTTTTTCCTTCTTTCGATTTTAGTTCTGGCTCCACTTTTGGTTTCGGTTTTGGTCCCGATATCGATTCTGGTTCTGTTCGAAATGTACATAATTCACTCACGGCTCCATCCAATATGTGGACATACAACATATCCATTTATTATTTATACCGATCGATGATTCCGGTCCTGTTCTCGATTCTATATTCTATCACCAAAAACACACATAATGCCGTATTTTTAATATCTTTATGATTTTGACAAGAAAATGTCAATTTCCCTTCTGTATTTCTTAATATAAATTCATAATAATATCACAATTGGTGCTGTATAATATTAAAAGCTTCCAATTTTTGCTTCAGCACATTTCTCACAAAGCATACGATATAAAAGAATTACTATTGTCTACAATTTATGTTATATGGACATCATCTTTTTCATACAAGTAATTAAATTAAGGTTTGTTTTCCATTAACCATTTGGTTTTTTTTTTGGATATAACTTTATATTTGTAAATTTTGGTTATATTTAATTACTCTTGGAAAGGTTTGCAATAATTTTCAAACTTTTATTTTGTTGCAGTCAGTTTTACGATACTATTCAATTCGATGAAATTACAAATATTATATTGCGTACGAATTGTATTCTCAAAATTTGTTAATCTGTGTATTCATTTTATTATGCTTTGTGATTTACATATAAACAACAACCATTTTGTGTAACACGTGAACAGCCTTTACGAAAACAAGTACCTAAACAGATGAATTTAGAGTAAAGATGATATCAATTTTTGTATTTGAGCCGTACCCCGAAAAAGTTTTAAGTAGTACTAGGAACAATTATTATTAAAATATTAGTAAAACACTTTGTTCACACGACGACACAAGCCATAAGGTGTACTTGGTCTAAAGCACAAACGACGGTATAAAAAAATAGCTCTCTCTACTTTCCGTCTAACACTTCCTTTAGTATACATGAATAAATTTTAGACGATTAAAGGAGAATTTGTTTTTTCTACAAGAAAATTTTTGAGCTCAATGCTTTAGGATAAATTAAAATATTAGGTTAAGTCAGTAACGACCGACGTCGTTCATAGTGCTACAATAAATTTCGTGTCTGAGTACGCTATTATTCGTGTTTACATCAAATGGAGCAACATATAGTTAATGATTATTGTATAAATAGATTAACGACAATTTGTCGACAAAAAGAAAGAGCTGGTAGCTGATTTGTGTCTGAGGCTACAAACGTCTCATTCCTGCGTCGGGCGGCGGCGCGCCAACGCTCAAGGAGCAAAAGGAAGCTTACGTACTGGCGTTTGCCCAGCTGAATGTAGGCATTGTTTGTATCTAATTCTGTACATCCATTGTTTGTCAAATGGCACGTTGTTTACCATGATACTTAAAAGCAAATGTTAGATTACATACATAAAATATTTATAACGATGAAAATAGATGATAGATCCTTATTTGATCCAGTTATATAAATGTACCGACTTGGAAGAATATATATCGTCCTTCTGTTTTCTTTCTTGCATAGGAAACAAAATATTATTTTAGTCTTAAAAACCAAAATTTTCAAACATGTACTTTGGTTTTTAGGGTTTCATTTCGAAAGGGTGCCAACGGAATCCTATTATTAAGCCTTCGTTGTCTGTCTGTTAAATAGCTATATCTTTTAAACCGTAATAGGCAGAGTTTTGAAATTTTCGCAGAGTGTGTATTATTATAGTCTCTATAACTACAAATTATAAACGTATTTTTTTTCGATATTGTCCTAAGTTTCAACGAATTTGGAGCAGGTCGTTAGTCAATAATAAAATTAAAAGTGCACGCACGTAGAGTCTAATATGTTCTTTTCGCACTTTTGCGGTAAAATAATTTTTTCAATCTGATATGGTAAAATAAAATTATAGCACTCGCTCGTGCGCCAAATTTGACTTTGCGTGCACGGTAGGTAGGTACGTAAAAGGTAAAGGTAAAGATAAAATTGTATATATCGATTTTGAAATCATAATTAATTACTTGTTCCTCTTCGGATAATGCAAATGGATGGGCTCATTCGGTTCGTAACCGGCGTGCGGGGCGCAGCGCCGATTGCTAGGCGACGACCTCGTTCGTCACGGGACCCGAGTGGGGTGATGTTCCCAATCGAGCCGCAGTAGCGCGCAACGGGCAAGCTGTGAAGCTGTCCGGTTTTTGAATCTGCCTATTAGTTTTACCATTTGCTGCTAAAATTTCGGTTATTTTCTAATTAAATAAGCATTGTTTTTAAATATTGAGTTATTATCTTATTTTAATTTTATTTTAGTAAACTATTTTTAAAAAATATGTATAGTTAAATATTGTACGGTTTTACGGAACCCTTCTTTTACGACGACTCGAACTTGACCAGTTTTTTTTTAATTCAGAAGAATTTCATTTCATTTATATAACAATTAACAGCTTGAATGGTGTTTCGGAAAACCGTAAAAATCTAAAACTTTATTTTATTTCCTTTTCACCTGACTGTGGAAAGCCTCAAAGGAGAGTTTGTATTTTAGCTATATGTATTTATGTATGTACGTATGTAAATCGATATCTATATAAATCGTTAGATTGATCTTGGTGGCGCAAGTATCTGTAGGTATATCACAATTAACAAAAGTAGAAATGACGGATTTCGGTATTTGGCGTCTCGAAAATTTTCTTTTCCGAATATGTCGAGTATCAAATGACGAGTTTTAAGCGACAATCATACGAATGTGCAAAACATTTATGTTCATAAGGAATTTGAAATGACAATAAACTGAAGTTTATTAGAATAATAGTACTTTGGGCCATAAAATAAAATGAACACCTCTATAAATGAAAAACTGGATTTATTAAGTCACATTCGTCTGAATAAAAACCGTCAAAGTACAAAAATATCGGACTCTTAAATTAATCCATATTTTAGTGAAAATAAATAAAAATTTGAAAAAGTGCATAGTAAAATAGGCTCGGGATAAGAGAGCTTGAATCCAAGCCGATAGTCAAAGAAATGAAGAAAACGCATGTTGTAGACACCTGTAGGGGTTACCTTTTGACCATTTAATTATTATACTTTTTTGCAAGCTTACTGTAATGTTGAAACTCTTAAAATTTTAAATGACAATATATACTTAAACGTTTGTATAAAATTAATAACTGGATTAAGTAATCAAACGCCATTGCAAATTCAGACGGCATTGCCCAGACGGTATAAATCACGGCATATTCGAGGAGCGTAAGGAACATGCGTCACGTTCAAACGAGGACCGCGCGTGCGTTATGTTTTAAAATGCTATTAACATAAACAGTATATAAGTTTTGGGATTTATATATTTTCGTACTTATAGTTCATTACTCAAGCCTTTTGTTTAACTACAAACAATTATTCCGTGTATAATACCGTTTTAGTGCACAATATCCCTGAGAAAGGCGAACACTCAGATCCGTCCCGCTCTATCGCGTGTGCTATATGCTGTGAGAGCTATTAATTTATTTGCCTTTTTTTCTGCTGCTGATTTCTGTCATCGTTATGACAGAACGACGGTGCATGGTGCTGATTGTATTTCAGATTGCCGGAAATACAATCAGCGCCATTTTGATGGCTCGCGTTCCACTAACGTTACGCTTCATGCGCCATTTTCTGTCACGTATGGTGGGACTTTGTAATTATTTGCCACCAGAAGTTATTCCCAATAAACTTTCACAAGAGGTTTTCGATAGACAGCTAGATGGGCATCGTGAAGTTTAGAAATCGAAAGCTTATCCTTTACCTTGTAGTCTGGAATCGCCATTGCGATTATAAAATGACAACGTCTGAAACAGCACAAAACGAGCTATTTTTATTTATACTAATTCTTCTTCCGTAAATGAATTCGGGCCGGAGATTTATAAACTGAATGAACGAATCTCTTTCTGGGTCTTTCATTTGATCCAAACCCTGAGGCTATCCAACGAAGCAATATCGCCGTTGTAACATGTAGCAAGTTATGGATCAGGTCATAACCGGGTTGGCATATTTTTAATTTAAATTTAATTAAATTTATTTTATTAATAAACTTTTTTTGCTTCTAGGCCGTAACCTAAATTGTTTATTATTTCATTGTGTTTACAAAATAGACAATAAAACAGTGATTTTCAATTTAATTTATTTTAATTTTGTATTTAAAATAAATAACTTAATTCAAGACTTAGAAGTTATTAGAATTGAACAAAAAATAATACATGGTATAGATTGTAAAAATGTACATTAGCTACAACTTCAACAGCAGGTTTATTTTTAAATATTTCATTGATTAGTAAATCGACATGAACATCACTCTAAACAGTTAAACTCATTAATTTCACGTCACTTGTATCTTATTATATTTAAATAACGAATGGTGAAGGATACATTAGAATGTTGTTGAAGCTAAGTAGAATTACGCACCAATAATATGCTCATTGTTGAAAAGTATTTTCTTGTTTGTTAAAAAGGCTAAAGATTTCTGATACACATTTGTAGAATGTTCGAACAATAAGTAGGGAATTTTATTTGAACCTGACGTTGTTCGAATAATCTACGGACATCGAAAATAGTATATTTAACATATTTTTATTAATTGAATTGTTTTACTTGCGAAAGATAAATCGACTTTTTTTTTCATGAAATTAAGAAAAATTTAATTTTGAGTATATCAAATTGGCGACTAGACATATAAGGCGTCTGTAAATAATGATGTGACACTTCAGCGGGTATTTATCCAAGACATAAACCTGTTATTATTCATGCTGTGAATTATGATTTAAAAAATAAATAGAAAAAAATCTATTCTAACTTATAATTTCGTTACATATCGCCTATGAGAAAATCGTTTTATTTTTGTATCACACCTATTCTTTTATATTTCATCCAGAAATATAACATTTTCGCAGTCGAAAATCTATCGGATTTCGGACAATATTGATAAATGAGCAAAACATTTATAACGGAAACCCGTTCTATTTGTAAAACATGTATCGTATTCCGACACAGTACAACTAATTCGCGTCCACAGCCCGTTCGCCCTTCGTGCCACCTCTCCTCGGAGACACCATTTACATAGGGTCAGCCGGCGCGCCCGCCGCTATCAGCTTGATTTATAACCATATTCAATTGTTTCCAATGTGTATCAACAGCTGTAATAACAAATTGCTACATCTCTAATAATAATCATTCGAGAATTTTAGAGATTTATAATTTGAACTTCAATTATAAACGATAATAATTAAAGAAAGACCCTAAACGATTTAGAATCAATGTTTGTGATAAATTTAATAAGCTCAAGAAAATGTAAGAACCAAATGATATTTACAGTGTCGTTACGTTTCGATTGAATAATCGTACTGACTATGTCAGCGCGTGATTTTGGATATTCTTGAAAAAACTAATATATTTGGCTTAAACGTGTTTAAAATTGAAGTAGTCTAAGATTGGGAAAATTATTATTTGATGCCCAGTAATAAAAATTTAAATCATATTACAATTAATGGTTTTTGATGATAAAAATAAGTTGTCATTTATTTTAATGCGACTTTCACCGTTGTTGCTTCTGCAATTATTTGTGCCCATGACACGTATTTTTTTTTAGGAATCTTTGCAAGAATTAGGTATAATTTTATTCTAAAATATGTACATTACGATACTATTGTATTATAATGGTATTTAGATTTAACAGAAAGTGAAATTGACTTTTGAAGTCCTAAATTTCCTAGGAAAAAGATGACTTTCGTCTATTGCTTGCCTGGTCACCTACTCCTTTACTGATTCCTGCTATTATAGGTTTCACTATAACCTTATTCCTTATTCTTTTTCCTTATTCCTAATTCTTTCTTGCTTATTATGAATGTCAAAAGTCACCTTACGATTGCACAGCCAGTATATTCCAAATTATATTCAAACCTTCAACACGCGCGTGTTTCTTTCAAGCCAGACATTTCTCGTGGTAAACTAGCTTGCATTTTTCTTTGCGGCCGCCGTAGCGAACCGCGATGCGGGTAAACAGGGAGGCACGATTTATGCACGGAGTTCCAGCGGCTTTCGTCCTTTGTTCCAGGTAATGACCCCGCTTTCATCGCGCGCTCAATGGCCGGCGCCCGGAGAGATGGGATACGCCGCTCCTTGCCGTTGATACACCCGACACTGTGCGCCGATAGGACACGCTCAACTCGGAACGATACTTCATTGCGATCCAGATTGGCGATGAGAAATCAAAGGTCACTAAGCTGTATTGACGACGACACCGAGTGCCCTCGGTGAGCGGCAAAATGATGAATAACCGTTAATCAGGGTCAGAGTCTTATGTTGCCTGTGGTCAAATTGCTTTCAGCATAAAATGGGCCGCCTCGGCCGATAAGGTACCACACTTTCAGAATATGGACCTCAGTAACAGCCTCCGCTGTTCCATTTGGTCCTATGACTTAGAGTTCCGGTGGCTCATTTTTCTCCATCCTCCTATTCCCCCCATCATCAGCCAATTCCAACCTCTATCAGATTATCTAAAAGGCTAGCAACACACTTGTGATTGCTTTGTGGTTGTCAGTGTCCATAGGCGGCGTTGACTACCTACTGTTTGGTGGCTCGCATGCTGGTTTGCTCCTTGAATACTAGAAGAAAGTATAAGACGAATCAGTTATGGCTTCAGATTACAGAAGACTGACTTCTACCGCTATACGATCGAAGGCAGTAGACTGTTGTAAAGAAATAAAAGGAAAAAATGATTAAATCAAAAACATCATTGTTCTAAGAATAATGAATAAACAAAAAATCGACCAAGTGCGATTCGCAATAGTTACGAAAAAGTTCCGTGTTATGAAATATCGCATTAGTCCTCTGTGAAATTAAGCAATACATTTCTTTTCACGCTTGTTTTGCCTTTTTAATGGGAAATTAAACTTAGAACTTTTTTCAAATTTTTTTGTAAAGTGTGAGTGAAGTGATATCACATTATTTTTTCAAAATTTTGATTCCATGGTTTTATAGATGAGAAGGGAATGCTCGATTTTTTAAATCGTCTTTTGAACAGCGTATTTAAAGAAACTTGTTTATTTGGTATACCACTTGATGTACTCGACCAAGGTTTTTTTTTTATAAAGAAGTTCCTTAATGCGGCTAGCGGTAGGAGTTGACTGGTGAAAATCGTTACACACCGCTAAAGCGTTATGTTCCTTCCATGCGACTTACTCTCTTTATTGAAATTTATTATTTAGTTTATTATGTAGTTTATATTATATAACTTACTATTTTAAATAAAATTTTTAATAAATATATATTTCTCTTTAAATATTAGATGAAAGTCGTTAATTTTATTCTTTACTCTACATGATTTGTATTGGAAAAAAACTTGGTCTTTGGCGGAGGTCCCCTGAGTGCACATATAGATTTGTTCCAATTTTCTTGTAGGTCAACAAAAAATTAAGTGCCGATATGAAAGTTTGTTTATTTTAGCTATACGATCATGACTGGCTGTCCTAACTCTTTATGTGCACCATATCGCATTTTTTGTCCAGTAAATAGTGAGAAATTCAACATAAAAAGAGACGGATTTACAAGCTAAAGAGTATAATAAGGTTCCGTTTAATCATTTGATCTGCAGACTCCTAAAAATTTTTTTAAACATGTAGTCATCGTGCTTTATCTTAGAATAGTTCACGTTCACATTCACGTTTAACTTTTCGAGGTACTCAGAGTACAATAAGAACGAATTTCTTTAAAAACGTGATATATGGGTCCCCTGCGATACTGTACACATTTAAATCGGTTCGGATGTTTGTAAGTTATCGTAGAAGAACAAAACTCAGACGCATACATAAACACATGAAATATGAGAATAAAGTTATCATTTTTCTAGGCAGTTGTGTTAAATGTAATGGTTTGTAGAGAATTTAAAAACTTCTAAATTGCTTAAACGGTATTTCAAAATATTGTAAATATTTGATCAAATATCCGTTCGTAGAATGAATTTATACTATTTATGAGTTGTAATTTATAAGAGTGATTATAATATATAAGTCGCTTATTAATGGACAATAAACGATAGCAGATTAGTAAATATAGTCTGTCTTTGAACGAGATATTTGTACACAGTAATACGTCTATTTTTTCATGTTGTTGGATATAAAAGATATGAGAAAGCCATTGGTATCGAATAGTAAAAAAAAAAGGAGGTAATCAGTATTTTTTTACAATAGGTGTACGCTCATTACTTATCCATCAAAATACTAATAAATTCTGAATAGGATGTGATTAGACTGATTTGTGTTTGCTTGTAAAACGACAAATGGAAACGAATGCCTCGATATGCGAGCCATCCCCGTGACGTCACTAACCCCGTACCAGCTGTAATGACGCCATAACGGTCCGCATTATTATTTATGTTGTGTAGTTGAGAACAGCATAATAGCGCCATAAGAATGAAATAAATTCCGACAAAGGTTGAGTTCTTGGCTTCGCTTGAAAGCTGTGAAAGCGCTTATTGTTTCACATTTGCGCAAAACGCTCCTTCAGGCGTGTTTTGCATGCGGTCATCGGTTTGTGAATAGAATATTTACGGCTCAAATTATAGTCTATTGTCTTGTTTGCAATCCGATTGTAGAGATATTGCAAATTTCACAAAGTCGTCTATTCAAACATTGCACATAAAGAAACACCTTGTCCTTGATATAAATATTTAAACGACATACTTGAAAGAAGACGATTTCGATCAATGTTAATATTGTATTTTTTATTTTATTTATCTGTATTTTTTTTTTCATTACTTTCAAATTCATCAACAAATAAAACTTCTTGATTAAGTTCTCTATCTCTCTCGCGATCTTGATTCAACAAAGTCGATCAACATTTCAATTCAATTGTAATCAGTTCAGTTCTAGATAAAAAAAAACAACAAAAAAACCTTTACGTCTTCCTCAGGATTCGTCAACGTATTATGTTTATTTCGATGCCATCGGAAACTCAACATCTTTGAAACACTAAATGTTCTCAAAGTTGTAATCACTAGACTGTTCTTTTTAAGGACTAAACCTAAGCATAAGTCTTAACGCATAAATTTCTAGACCTATTATTCTATTTGTTTTGTATTGTTATTGCTTTGAAATTTAAAAAAAAATCCGATGTTCTATTGGTGCATAACGTTGCCGTACAAAACTAGCAATGAATTCTCTACTCTGAACCCATGTTTATTCCGTCATATGAATTCTATTATCAACGGTAATGATTAATGATGAACCGCGACCATTACGACGAAGAGCGTACATAAAGAATGAGCCTTTGAATGATCCGTTCGAGTGGAAGACATTGAATTTATTGGCTTTTATTCCTATTAGAAACAATAATATTAATCAATTTGTCATTACTGTATTCAGTGAAATACAAACGTGTTCACTATCGGTCACGGAATTTTTACCAAGTCGTGTAGTTACATTTCACGTACAAAACGAATGACTTGAGATAGTTTCCAAATTGACAATGTGTATAGGTCGAGTAAAAGTTATATAACTTGCATTATTTTAATGAATATAGGTCATGCTTAAGGTTATTGTTGCATAACGGATGGACATCGATAAGTTCCTTACGGCCTAGAAGGCTCATAATTGTTCGCTCCTGTAGACTTCTTAGTTCTATTAATGATATTTTTAAGTTTAAAATCAACGTCTGGCTATACATTTGTGAATGCAATTGCTAAAGTATTGATGTAATAAAAAAATCATGGTACGTTTCATTCGAGAGTAACGTTTCTTTTATTTGTTCTACTTTGATAATCTAGTAGTAAGTAATTAACATAATAAGGACTAGCTTCCGGCCGCGTCTCCGCCCGCGTGGGCGCAGAATGAATTCCTTCATCTTGTATATCGACCGGTTACGCTCTCACTAATGATCTCGATCGCTTTCACGTGCTTGGTCTCGGTCTCGAATCTCGGTTCTGTTCCCCGTCTCGATTACAATTTAGATACCGCTACGGGTTACGGTTTCGTTTCGGATAAAGCCGGGCTAAATGTTCGTATCCAAATTGAATTTAGGCTATATTATAGCTATTCATAAGTGCGACTGATGTGAGTCACTAAAAAAAAGGAATTTAATGAAATGCAATATAAAAAAAAAGAAAGTTATATGTAATTTTTTTTTCTATCCAATTTGTTCATGTAGTGATTTTCTACAAAATTAATAACACGCTACATATTGTACCTATTCTTATGTAAGAATGAAGTAATTATTATAAACACAGAATTTTAATCAAACACAATAAAATCATCGAAAATTATGAGTAAATTTTATACTGTAAGAATTTAAGTTGCCAAATAAATATAATTATTTACACGTACAGAATAATCTTCATAATTTATATCATTTAATTTTTTTCAATCAAACTACTAAGTACTGTAGATAATTTAAGATATTGATATATAGATATATTTTTTGTTTGTAAGCCGATTGGAATGAAAGAAATGTTATGGGAAGTTTGCCGCAATTTATCAATAAAAACCGTATTCAAATCGGTTAAGTCCGTTTCTGAGATTATCGTGCCCAAACGCACAGACAAACATACCAAAATTCTAAAACCTTTTTTTAGGCCTCGGTAACATAAGTACAATGTGCAATTCGTTTCAAATTGTTTTTTTTTTGAAAGACTATTTAATGTACGGACACGGCTCGTTTACGAATACATAATGTATAGATTCTCAGATTTCATGCTAGAGTATGAAATCTGAGATCCTTTTCAATGTACCCAAAGGTTGTAGACAACCTTTGGGTACATTGAAAAGGATCTCAATAACGAAAGGAATAAAATAAAAGGAATAAAAAGAACCAATCGTAAAATGTAATTTTAAAAATGATTTTTTTTAATATATCAAAACTATCTGTTAATATGAAAAAATTAACGTAAACCAATATTATTACTCCCGTTCACATTTGACGCAAGTTGTAAGTCGTAAAACTGCCGATTAAAAAAGAAATCGTAATTCCAATAATTTTTATTATTTTTCAAAAATGAAAAAAGACGCTTTGGATATTGAGTGAATCTTTGATTTTGAAATAAGAAAATTAAAAAGAAAGAAATATCTAAATAAGTTTAAAATTGCCCTTTAGAAACCTCCCTAAAACTGCTAAAGTTTTAGCATTTTTGCAATCTCCTCGAAAAATTACGAATCTTCATAACATTTTTTTCACCTTCATATAGACCTAGTCCGCACGCAATATTCAATCATTCACCTAGACCTTGAGATCATATGACATCAGTACGAATTCGCATTTTCGGCAATGACAACATTTTCAGTCTTGAAATAAATGATAAAATAATTCTTAATATTAATTTCGAATCACTCGGCTTTGTATTATCAAATCCGCTCGTAATCAGACTCATTCTATAGGAAACAACCTCCTATTTATAAAAGTGACGACAAAACACACTAACACAAAACGAAACACTCTGAATACTGAAGAGCTTGTATTAACATTGAGCTTATGTCATCGTTATGAGACTAGGTTATCAAACTTTTACAACTTTACAATTAATGTTTTTATTGAATATCAATTTAAGTGTCATTATGAGTTATTGGATCAATGTGGAAACTGAAAAATATCTGACAGAACGGTACTGTGGCCATACCATCTTGGCAGAAGCACAAAATTATGACTTGATTGGTGCGACAGTACACTCTTACAGAATAACAGACGTAAAGTAGCAGTTTCTATGCTGTTTCGTTTCATCCATTGAGGGAGAATTTTAGTGGCCCACCAGCCTCCGTCATCCCACTTTCCTTTCCAACACCCTTCTCCTCCCTCTATAAGCCTGTTCTTCCCTGTATTAGATTTTCTATTCCTACCCAAGACATTGGCAAGGCAACGAGGTCGCAAGTGTCTATGGACGGCGGTGGCCATCTGCTCCCTGGTGGTTTGCATGCTCTTTAACCCCCTTGAAAATGCTATATAAAAAATACGCCAATGATGATTCAATCATCGTAATTAAAGAACAACTTTATAAAAGTGTCACGAACGAAACGGGTTCAGGGCCAGGTGCCGGCCAACAGCGACGCCGGAACGTTAATCATCGCTTGCGTTTCGCATGATCGGAGCACTCTGACTTTTATTTACTCCATTTCAATCGCGCCGACCTAGTTACGCATTGTTTGTTTTGCATTACAAATCAATTACGACGTGATTCCGGGCAAAGACTACGCTTTTAATTGGCAGACGACAAGATGTTGTATTTACCCATTTGATTTGGGTGTCACGAATTGCGTACTCGGCGATCTGATGGTATTATAGGGGTACAGTAGTGGAATAGATTAAACGAATAGCAGAGAGTGCAAGTATACATTTTGAATTACAAATAATGAAGAAAAAAAATGTGATTCCTTTAAATTTTATATTGAAATTTGTATCCATAGCGTGAGCAGGAATCTGTCTTATACGACTGACTTTATACGATGCACATGCACCTAACTACGCCACTCTTAGATGGACCTGAGAACCAAAGCTGTGCTAAAACAACTACTCTATGCCAGCTTTTTCATTCAAATCCAATCTCAAAACAATAACCAAAGCCATAAAAACAGTAGTCAAAATTAACGGAATGCTAGTATATTTCAATCATGGTTGATTTCCTCAGTTTATTAACTTACTATTTGTTCCTGTTAATACTGTAGGTCTCAATATGTCTTTCTAATTTAAATTGCATGTTAGTGTCAACCCTTCGCTTGCACTATTTACCGAGTACCACCTAGCAATTCTGTCAGTTGTATTATATTAAAATATGATCAATAGGTACAAAAACTAATTGACATACAGAAAGTAGAACGACAACCACATTCCTTATAATTTTAAGTTGTAACATGTGCAGGTAAAATTAAAATACATTTCGTTTTATGGACCGTCCGATAGGTTTGTTTCGCTAAAATCTAATATTAAACAAAGAGATATTAATTCTAAAATAACTTCGTCACACACAGAATGTTATTATAAAGTTAAAGTTATAAACGAAATGTACAAATAAAACACTCCAAACTGTTTCGGTATTTAGTTTGTATTATTAGAAAACATTTCCAAATTTAATTTTATTACGCTCCATTTCGTGTTCGCTATTTTCGTGTTTGTAGTTTTGTCTTGTATCTCTATACAAGGCACAAATACAGGGTCCATTGTGAATATCAATCGAAAGTTATAATATCGATCTTTCAGTAAATAGTAACTAACGCGTTTCTTAGCTACGTGTTTATATTGAAACATAGACAATTTGATGCTGCAACTGTGTAGTCAAACATGTATCGATAAGACTAGAAAAAATAATAAAAAAAAAAACTATACGTTTACGGTGTGCACGTGAACCATGATCAGTTCCGATAGAAATAGCGTTATGAATATCAGATGAGGGCGGGCCGGCTCACGGACGTTATATAACTCACTCACTTCATTATGAGCTGTTATTGGGGACTAGGCTAGTGCCGTAACTTGAAGTTATGAATGTAGCTGTGTGATCTCTTATGCACTAGCTCCACGGTCGAGGAAGGACGGCTGAATTATGTACTACTCTGTACTTGTAAAGTTTTTAATGGCGATTGTATTAAAAATATTATTTTGTTAAATTGCATTTTGAACCTTTTAGATTTGCTAGTATTCTAGTTAGTTATTAGTAGTTGATTGAACTTAAAATTTGTTTTTCTCTTATATCGTTTTCAAGTAGCAAATGAGCATGCGAGCTACCAAACAAATGGTGGTCACTCTTGCCCATAATGAAATGTGGTGTTCGAATGATGTTGTTTTAGGTAATATATTTAGTCAGTGTTATTTAATTACGAGTTATTTGAAAATAATCTGTACAATTTTTTATAAAAACAATCATATATTAATAATAATAATATTATTAATACATTCGGACCTAGATACATCATTATCTGGTCCCAAATTAAGCAGCAAGGCTTGTACTATAGGTAACAGATAGTTGGTGTAATATAATACATAGATACTTTTTTTTTGTAAATATTTTAATGTAATACGAAAAAACACCCAGATTCAAAACAAATATTAATTTTTAGTCAAGTAAATAAATATTGGTCATGTGCGGGAATCGAACCTACGTCCCCCCAGCGAAGTAAGTAAGGTTACTACCAACTGCGCCATTCAGGCAGTTATAATATATATTGATAAAAAAATTATGAAAACTAATATAATAAATTTATAAAAAAGTCAATAATCTTTAACTTTTTAAATAAATAAAAATTACCTAATATGAAAATTGCAATTGTTCGGGTTCATATTTTTGTAGATTAATATACAATATAATTGAATATGATGACTTTTCAATATTTATATGGAAATGAATTTTATCATGCAAAACTATAGTCATTGAAGTAGCCGTTTCTTAAAAAAATAACTTAGAACATCTACGTAGAAATGTCATACTGACAACCTTAGAGCAGCTGATACCGAACCGCGCAGCCAGACAGTGATCCGATCCGCACAGCTGCGATCAATCTCAGCTTGCTCCGATAAGAGTTCGTCGGATCGCGTAGCGAACTGACTCCGCCCGCGCTAACAATAAAATTTGGCCGAGCATTTATTAGGGTTGTATCTATATTACTTTATATTATATTAAGTATATTTTCAAATACATATTTTCGTTTTAGTTACTTTGACAAAGTTGTTTCAAAAAGAACGAGATTATTAATATTTACGAAAAAATGCGTGATCGAATCCATACTGTATATATATGTATATATTATTATTATTATTATTATTATTATTATTATTATTATTATTATTATTATTATTATTATTAGCTATAATGTATTCTGCCAAATCTATTTTTGATGTATAAAAATCCATGTTATAATTAAAAAAACTAAACACGCGAGCTCAATTAATTTGTTAAATTTAGGTACGTTTTCACTAATAATTTAAATAAATGTTGAACTTAATAATACTAACTGTCATTTACTTTGATTATTTCGGTACGAAAATGTCAATAAATGTTAGCAAATACAATTATGAGTCGGCTTTTATTTCTTAATTATTTCATTTTCGTAACAAAATAATTTTCGAGTATTACGGCTTACTAGCTTATGAAGCCTAAATAGACTGGTGAAAATTGAGGAAACTGAAAAAAAATGGAACATTCTGCCATGAAGGAAATTAACTCACCGGTTTCTAGTGAGCCAAAGAATAAAGTAAGAAAGCACGTAAGCCATTACAGAGCCTTAACGATTCTGATCAGATGAATAAATGATTGAATTTTCAATTAAGATTAGACTGGAAAGGCGACGGCGGAACTTTGTTGACAATTGTTGAGTTAACGAGGAATCGATGGGGCACCGACCAAAAGTGCACCTTAAGTCCTTGAATTTTAGGTTTGAATTCAAACGCTACACTGTATCACTATTCCGAAATGCACTAACGAGAAAATGCGAACATTTCGAAATCAATTGTGTGAGCGCAACGCTGCCGCTTGCCTTTCAACATTTTTAATATGCCGTATCTAAAAGTTAATCAACGTTCCGTGGGAAGGAAGAGTGCCGGGAACCGGAATTCTATTTTGGGTTTCATATAAAAAGACATCGCAGCAGTGGTATATGGAATGAAACTGACCGATAACGTTAAGGAAACATTTTAATGTACCGGAAAAGATTTTAATAATTTCCTAGGTTTCCAACGATTTTGAGGACTAAACATAAATGTCACTATAAAATAAAAAAATTAACATAAATGTGATCAGAATAAAGACTTTATTCCAAAACTGTTTTGTCGGTTTGCGGTATTGATTTGTATAAAGTTTCTAATAGGATTGGAAAAAAAGACGAAATGCTTATTGGATCCGTTCGATTTTTGCCTCCTTGTAAATAAAGAGTGCTTAACACAGGAAGTTGTTCAGAATATTTAATGATATAGTCTAAAAACAGGCCTAGAATGCAAAGTTCAAGTTTCTAAATAACGAAGGTCATCTCAAGGATTATAGGAGGGTGCTCGATAAAGTATTCATAAATGGACATCGACGTTCCACTAAAATATGATCTTGGAGCTTATAAATTGAAAGGTCGAATAAGAAATAATAAAAAAAAAGCAAGTGGCCGATATAATGGGTTATTGTGTTGTGTAATACATGAATTATGTGTTGTTTTGTTGTATAAACAAAAGTTTGTTTAGATAAGACTATTGCCCTCTGAAAAACCTTCGACTGTAGCTCTTTGCGAATGCAAACGCAGTGATCAATTTTGTATCCCTATGAATTTAAACTCACTTCGAGGTTCGGAACAGAATTTTGACACCACCTTTGGTGGTTTATTTAACTAAATGTTCATATCGGCTATTGGCAATAAATATTTATAACATGTAAATATAAGGCTATTAGGAAGATAAAGATACTGGAAACTTAAAATTTGGATTCGTGTATACCTACTGAAAATATTAAGTATTTATCATAGACTTTCAATTGTTATTGGTTAATCTAGTACATTAGATGAGAACTTTATGAATCAGTTAAATTTGTTTACATGCTCAGGTTATAAGTATGAAATAAAATCATATTATATTATTATGTATGTGGTATAATAATAAACTTATAAAATTATTTGCTATGCTTCTTGAGAATATGTCAAATGATAATTAAGTGTTAGTGGTTTTGTTGTATATATAGCGCGTATATAAATATTTATGTTTTATTCAATTAGTTTTTTTTGATGTTTCTCTCGATGACTTTGAGCACATTTTTTAGATCGTACTTTAGTTCCCTCTAGCTTTTTGACTTTCTTGTACGTACATATTAATCTTATTTATGTATCTTTATGTATTATTACATACATTTCAGTTTTCTACCACAAACAATTTTTAAGTGAAAGTAAGGTTAATGTAAATGATCCTTCTTCGTTATTATTCAATTTTTCAAGTTTGATACGGGAAAGCAAGAGCATTTAAATATGAAGAAGAAATTGGAAGAAAACATCTCCAAGAATTTTGTTTCGATAATTTGAACCTCAGCCAGTGTAAATTTAGCTATCAAGAGTGTCAACCAATTAAAAATCGACAAACTAAAAAACATGAAAAATACTCCAATATGATCAAAAATATAAGAAAATTAAAAAAATAATTAATTTGCTAATTTTACCAAACTCTTAAAATTTACACATATAGATATCCTAAGAAATCTAATAGGAATCATTTGAATTCCATGCACCATTATAAAGTTTTACCAACAAATTCGATTTTCAGTTCCAAACAATATTTCCCGCCAACGCGCTTAACCACCCCTTTATATTTTGACTCATGTGGAATTTTGTGTTTTCTGGGTTACCCGGGTATATGTTACCGCCTTCATTTTAAACAAGAATACTCGCTTTCGTATACTCGCTTCGTTCATGCTAAGCACATTATTTTCAAGCATGACTGCACAACGACATCTATATTAAGTCATGTGAATTTTCGGTATTTTCTGAAATTTCCGAGCACTTGAGACTAATCTTGGTTTACACTTACGTACAGCATCAACGAAGAACTATAAAATAAATAAAATTGTGTATTAAATAAACAAGAACTGTTATGAACTAGGTATATTTTGAGAATTATGTGCTGGTGCGTATATACAGTTAATTAAATTTTAGGAGAAAAGATTTGTTTTCCATTATTTAGGCTGTAGCTAACATGAGCTAATAATATTTGCCCCTATGGCGTGATGATTCAACAGCCGATTTGCTGAACCGTAAAATACGAAAATCATTATTAATTAAGGCAAAAACCAAGACGCAAACGTACTTAATGCTATATGTAAACCGTCGATGTTTAAAAACTACACGCCTGCTGAATATTTTTGTTATACATTTTGGTATCGCAGGAAAGCACTACATTATATTCATTTTCAAATAAAAACGGTTCTACTCTCTACAAAATTTGCCCATTTTTAGTTGAGTTACTTTAAAAAGAATGAATTTTTGAAGTGAAACTTATTTAGGCGCAAACGAGAGTACCTAACGGAAACTTTTTTTTGGACGGAAGTAACGTTCTATTCGCTATACACGCGACAATAGTACCGTCTGGCGTCCACAACTTTTCGGGATTTCTTCAATATTTGTATGTTCATGAAATAATTGGATCATTTTGTTTCTACAACACAGCCATAAGTAAACAGCAACATTATCTTATTGTTTCGTTTCACTTTTCATTATAAGAATAATTATGTAATATTGCTGTCTTCAGTGTAACCATGACAGATTAATTGTTTACACTTTGATCTACAATCATTTTAATTTAGTAGAACAATAATAATTATTCGCTTACATCCCTGGGAATTTAATGGTGAATTGATCCGGTTCTGACAGTCAATCGGGTGTTATCATTCCTTCAATCAGTTATTGTTTCAGTGAGGTAAACTAGAAAGATATGAACTCTTCTCGAATAATAACCATGGTAATTTTTGGTCCGGACTTCTTTTAGGAAATGGAGTAACAAAAAGTACAATGATCTCTGTTGTCGCTGAAACAATTATAATAAATGTCATTTATAATATAATATTTTGCTTTACGAAATATTTAAGCATGGTGGCGATAGTTTGTCCAAAAAGTTAATTTCGTTGTGGCAGATACTAAACTTTTGTAAAACGGATCAAAATGTCCTCGAAGCTGTTATTCTGCGAAGACTGAACTCTGTCTTGTGTAACCAATTTGCTCTAACATTTATATCTCTAAAGATATCTCGCGTAATTCAATTTTTATTTAACAGTTTATTTCTATGTTGTTATTTGATTTCCAATAGTTAATGTTGGGCCTCGTTCCGATTATATTGTTAATTATATTCAAATTTCGCACAAATTTTATTCAAAATGCATTTCCCGATATTCTTCTCATTTCTTCAATAGCGTGCGTTTCGGTCGAATATATTTCCCTTACCATACACTTCGCACGTCGAGAATATTCTGTTTACAGTTTCCGCATTTATAATGTGATCTAAGTATTTGCCGACTATTGAAATTCAAAATGGCCAAAATTCGGAAACGGCGCATACAACGTATAACCCTAATACCTTTATCAATATTATCTTATTAATATCTAAATGTATCATCGCAGTTCTACTCGGATGGACAAAAAGTTAATTCTTTTATTTATTTCGGATTGAGCGCTCTCTTTCAATCAATGTCCTGACACGGCCTATACTATTGAAGTCGAAAATAACTTATAAATTAATTTAGTTTTAATATCTGCCTCAACGCTAAATAAAAAAGTTTATTCTAATTGCATGTAGAATTTACACGCACCGATGATGTTTATAATTAGGATGGGCGCATCTTAAAAAAACGGTAAGAGAAATCTAGACATAAAACATGTAATTTTTCTCAAGCTACATCAAGTACCAACTCCGCCAAGAGAGATAAGGAGGTCAATGTTTTTAAAAATGTGCAAAGAATGTTAGTATTAAGCTCGTGACTTTACTATTCACAATATATTGACTAAAAACGAAATATATTTAGGTTCAACAAAAGAAGCATTCTGTAGCATAATTATATTTCACAGTTTATTTAATGCATTTAACTGTCAACAAGTCTTCCCATAGATTTCTGCAGCGAACGAACCTAGGCCACCTATAACCGACGCAAGCCCCGGACCATTAACGTGTCATTAGTCGAGCTAATGGGCGAGCGAGCTCGTATATAATATTTCGTACGTGTTTATTTGTAATTCGTTTCGTAGTTTCTTTTTACTATTTTATTTAAGTATATGAAAACCGTAGTGATAAAAATTCAACAACGCCCTCTATCGACCTAAATATAAAAGGGCGTTGCAGACTATCTCAAGAAACATAAAACGAGTGCGAACGACAGTCTTAATAGTAGCTATTCTTATAAGTTTAAAACATTATTTTAATAAGATTAAAAAAATAATAATCACAAGTCCTTAAAAGTTTTAGAAAATACTGAATTTTTACTTATAATGTGTAATATGAAGTTATATTTCGTATTCCTGGAAAAATAATATAATGTAATAAGTAAATAGCTTTTGACGTGACAACGTCTTAAATTAGGTTGCGGCTGGGAGTCACTTTGAAAAGTGTAACGCTCGGTAACGTAACGATGAGTCACCGAACGAGAGAGGCCCGCCGAATGCTGCGTCTCTCTCACTCAACTGTGATCGGTCACCGCTGGGGAATTAGTGCATGGCTTGCAAATGTATTTTATTGTATGTATATTTGTATATAAATACGTATGTATGTAAAGGTAAAAAATAGAACGTTAATGGAAATTCAGTGCGAGATTCTTTGTATAAATTAATGTTTTAAATATAATTTATTGTAAATAAATGTTTTAAATTGTTACTATTATTTCATCCTTCTTCCTACTATACGAATGAATATTCATTAAAATGATTTACCATTCAAAGTCGTTGTCACGTAAAACTTTCGCCCGTACCGACTTTACAGGCAACCAAATTTTTAAGAATAAAGTTAATATTTTTAGCAACTGTTTTTCCTCAGTAAATCATATTGAATGTTTCTGAAATATACCACATACGCTTATAGATATTCACATATATTTGCATCAAATGTGTTATTTCTCACATCCATAATTCTAGACATGTTTTAACATTTATGGTGGATAGATTTTTTCATAGAATGTTTAAAAGGTTCAACTTTTGTCAAGTTTGTAAACAAGTTTTGTGACAAATAGGAATTCGAATAATTCAGAGAAAATGATAAAATATTTGAATCGAAATATATAAACGTCATTAATCTTTTTGTAATATTTTTAAATAAATGTCGGATTTATTCCTAAGAATGTTTTATAAAACTTCTCTTAAATTATCTTGTGTATTTTTGAAAGCATTTTATCAAAATGACTGTGTTTTTACTTAAACTTTATATTTAATTAATTTGTGTACTACGTCTTTTGAAATTTTTGTATTACAATCTTAAGATTGCATTTTCCGATATCTTAGATGGAACCAAAAGCAATTGATAAAAGCGCGGTACATCAATAAATGTTTATCGTAACATTTTAGTATAGAATCTATACTATGAGTTACGATAAATGTATTTATATATAAATAAATATGTTTATCGTAACATTTTAGTTTAGAATCTGTACTAGTTGTCTGTTGCTTTACTTGCTTACTGTCTTGCCCATCGATAAAATCAAACCAGATCAAATCAAAAATATCTTTGTTTCGTATTTAATAGAAATTACAGTTGAAATGCGTTACAAACTACTGCTTTCGACATTAGTATTATTAGCCATTCCAAATGCTGATTCATCATGAGAAGAATGGGAAAGAAACTCAAGTTTTGCTTTTTTTATTCATCGATACCATATATTGCATAATTAATAATTTAGTACAACACTTAGTAATAACATGAAGCAACTTGGTAGCCGAGGAGATCAATCCTATGGGTTTTTTAGGGTTGGACACGGTATAGTCATTCTTTTAATAAGACGTTTAAATTTATAAAATGGCAAATTTTGAATTTCAGCTGGAATCTTATTATAAAAGCACACATAAATGATTTTTTAACTTTGCTTAGACAGGTTTTATGAGCAACAAGATCGTTCTTGTGTTTAGTCTTAATGTTATGGATGTCGCTTCTTTTGGAACGATTATATATATTTCTTGACATGTACCAGATTTTCGTGTATGTATTGATGTAAAGTTAAAAAAATCATTTCCTTAAATTTATCTCTGAGTGATGCCATTGGTCTCAAATCCTAAACAGTACAAATAGCTCGCTTATGCAGACCAAAAATTGCGTTAACATCAGTTCCGTGACCCCATAACAAAATTCTATAGGCCATGAGACTATTATGAGTTATTAAAACTAATACAGATTTTCTGCGTGTCAGTCCGTGGCGTATTATTCAACATTGAGTCGCACAATTTGATCGTTTCTGCCCACTTTAATCAAATCTAACTGGTATTTTTATTTATAGGTACTTTATTTGTAATTCAAACG
Source organism: Eumeta japonica (assembly GCA_005406025.1). Taxonomy (NCBI): domain Eukaryota; kingdom Metazoa; phylum Arthropoda; class Insecta; order Lepidoptera; family Psychidae; genus Eumeta; species Eumeta japonica. The sequence goes on along the minus strand of BGZK01000979.1, from coordinate 205,115 downwards.
TCCTTTTTCTGTTATTATGCAGCTCTTCTTGAAGAGCTCGTGTTTGGAGCAGTGATTGCTCGTATTGGTTACGACAGTCGTCCATTTCACTTACTAGTACTTGCACGTCAAGGGTTCATTTACTGAATTTACTAAATTCATCTTTTAAACCTACAGCTAATAAATATCAAAAAATAACTATGTGATTCTTTCAGCAATTGCGAATAAAATCAATTAAATATTATGTCAGTGGGTTAAATCAGGATTTAACTTGTCAAGAAGTTACAACACCTATTTTCAACTTGCTTTTGCGATGTCAATATTTTATGTTTCAATGTGATGGAACTTCATTAACACTAGTTAGACGATATTCAGATTTTGTCTAGGTGTATCTTAAAATAATTGTGTCCTAAATATTTAGTGGTGATGGTAATAAGAAAGAACCAGAGAACATTATGGTGTGAAATGCGATAGATAAAAATGCCTAGTGATGCACTTTTTTGTTGTTTTATTTTCTTGAACCATTCCTCTTAATACTAAAACCTAGCTACGGCCTTGAAGTGGTTAGAAAAGATAAAGAGCAAAAAGGTAAGCCGAAATGGTTTAGCTACATTTTACGGGTGAATGTGAATAGAATGACGAAAAAATATATGAAATAAGTGAGTAACATTCTTAGATTTCAATCTAAGTGTTGACAAAAAACATTCTACAAATTGTTGTTGAAAAAGAAAATTGAATATGTATTTAGAAGAGGGTAAATGCTATGCATCCTTAACCGTCGTAGCTCGCACAAATTGTTAGATGTGTGCCAATTAGTCAAAAGACGTAATATGGATAAGAATAATACGAATCAAACATGTGTGATCTTCTGATAAATGGGTGTGAGCTTATATTATATATGTCGCTATTATTTGAGAAAATGGTAAGAAATAATAAATAGGTCCACTAAAAATCGAATAAGTGAGACAAGAAATTATTGCGCTCTACTATTATTTATATCGTTGATCCTCCAATAGTCAATTTCAAATTTGCTATTAAAGACGTCGCAGAAGATAAAATAATTTATATATAAAACTATTAATCGGATAGCATTGTCACAGAACTTACGTTGGTAGCTCGCATTCTGTGGTGTCATCGATCATGTTGACTTTCTCTGCCGTAAATACGTCACTACCGACGCAGTGTTTCCGATGTATTATTAAATTTATTCAGTCGCTTCGTTTGTATGTCAACGTTCTATTTGATGTTCTACAAAGAAAAATGGTAGAAAGTGAAATGGTGTCTCAGCATTTCACATGTTAAATTCGGAGTATTGAATTGAAAGCAGTTTTCTGGAGGATATTGTAAATAAATATAGGATCGCTTGTGCTAGGCCTACGAGACGCGAAACTAACTATATATATTAGATAAAAGTTTCATTTTTGCGTGAAAAATGATTAAATAAACCAATAAATTAGATGTCTCAATAAAAATGACATAATTTGACATGAAAAACAAACTATATTATTAACTTCCCGCTGTGAGAATTGAAAAACTTTAAAAAATAGCGAAGATACTGTTTTCAGTTCTATTCTCGAAAATCGAGTTTTCATCAGATCTCGACGTTTCATTTTGACTATTTTAACAACTTTTATCACAAACATAAATTCATAAGATATAACTATAAATTAACTGTTTTAAGATTTTTCCCTTTACTTTTGTATTTAGGTCAAATGGAGGTACCTTACAGATTTTGATATGCTTGCAAGTCTCAAATTATAAAGTGTAAATGGCCGTATTTTGGCCCTATTTTTTGATTATATTTACTAAGAATTTTGTTTTTTTACAAACCAATGAGCTAGCTTACAACTCCAAAGGATCCCAAACCTAATTATTTGGCATTAATTTCAAATTGATATCTCCACCCGTCCTTAGGAAAAAGGGTCTTGACAGACAGACAGACGGAGAAGGAAGTGATTTTATAAGTATTTCTTTTTTCCTTTTGAAGTATACAATCCTTAAAACAAAACGTGGCCTAAAATTTTGTATTTTGATAATTTATTGTTTCGCCAATTAACGTATTTAATTTTTTTGTCACGGTTACATGTCTTGTATTAATGAGAGCCATAATCAGAGACGATGGAAAAATACATGCGAATAGTCTGGTATTTTATAACTGGGGCGAGCCACGTTTAAACAGATTATTTAATATCTTCGTAAAGTTTTGAATCACTAGCTACATCATCAACAACTGCCACCTGACTAATGGACTAACATACTTTCGCGTTAAATAAATCGTGCGCGTGCATTCTCAGTTAAATGCGATTATAATGCGCGGCGTACAGAGCGAAAAATGGCGCAGCGCATTTAAATCAAGTATTTTTAGTGGTTATAACTTTAATATATAAATACTAGCTTACAATTAAAATCGAATTTGAAAATATGATAAGCGAAAGACGTGGAAATGTTACATTTTGAAATAAAAGTGGGTTTCATGACTTTATTTACTGTATTGAGGATTTTTTAAATTTGTGGCTTTCTAGTACGTATGAATTAATGTTCATATCAATGTTATAATTTAATATTTTTAGCTCTCAGCTGAGAAGGTAGAAGATTTTCAAAACATAGATTTTTTTTGTTTTGTTTGTGATTTTGAAATATTGAACGATGTTTTGAGGTCCAATGAAACCGTCCCCACTAATTTCAAATGAACGTCCGTACGTATGTGTGTGTGGATGTGTGGTGTGTATGCGTGTGTGTGGTGTGTGTGCATGTATGTGTGTGTATGTAACTATTTTTTGTCTTATGATATCTTAAGAACGAATTAACCGATTGTGACAAGTGATATGACGTTTAAAAGAGTTCATTGAGACTTAAATCTGATTAGATTTTGAAATAAATTGGTAGAATGTATCCAAAAAATAAGCATAGATTTTTTTTTCTTTTTTAAAATAACTTGGAAAATTTTCATTCAATCAATTTTTTATTCTTTATAAAAAAAATTGAACTAAAAAAAAAATCACGTCAAATGCCGCCCAGTGAATGTAAGTTTAGCGACATGTTCAAGAGATATTTCAGTTTGAAAATTTTCAAAAAAAATGTTTTTAAGGTTACTTGGAAAATTTCCTTCCAATCGGTTTTTGAACCATTACAAAAATTTTTGTTTCTTTCAAATAAATTTGTCCAATGCCAAGCAAATGAAAATTAAATGGCACCTTCAAAAGATATTGCAATGTTAAAATTAAAAAAAATGGTTTTTTAAGGCAATTTGAAGAATTTCCATACAATCAATTTTTGACTCAATACAAAATCTTTTGTACTCAAAATGTCACGGACGCCGCCGAGTCAATGAAAATCGAATGACTCGTTCAAATAATATTGCAGTTTTTGAATTTCTAAGAAAATCTTTTTTTTGATTACTTTGAAAATTATCATCTAATTATATTTAACATAACTTCGTGAATTTCCAACCAATCAATTTTTGACCCTCTATAACAGGTATGGGAAACTTTTAACATGTTGTGTCCAAATACATTCGCTGGCCGCGTTCAAAAGTAGTGCATTTTAAAGTAGTGTTCATAATTTTTAGCGATAGATAACAGACATGAAAGAATACGACAATGTTATTATAATACAATTTAATAAATAACATTAAAATTAAATTGTGAAATTTGGAATTAATACAAACTCCGAAAGTTAAATAGCGACTCCGACAAAAAAATCTTGAGTTTGAATTTGGGAAACTAATCCATCGATGTTTGGATTAATTCCACTGATACACAGACGTAAAGAATTTTCTAAATTTTTGTCAGACAGCCTTGTACGATGTTTTGATTTATTATCTTTCATCACTGAAAAGAACTGTTCGCATTTGTAAGCACTGCCAAACGCACAAATTAATCTTCTTGCGAATTTTCTAAGCTGCGAAAAATGGTCTTCTTCGAGGTATTTTTTGTAGAAATCGCACAATTTCACGTCTTCGAATTTAGATTTTAGGATTGAGTTTTCTTAAATATCGATCAATTCTATTTGCAAGTGTATTGGAGCATTTTTTACATTACTTACTTTTTGTTGAAGTAGCAAATAAATTGAAACAATCTTCAACGTTTTTGAAATTGCTAAATCTGTTCGAAAATTGCTACGACAAAATCTTGAGTTCTTCAACGTATTGCTTTAACGTAAGCAAAATTTTCATACGCAGAGAGCGTGGTGAAATGGTAACTGTTACCAGACAGCATCTGTGCCTTGTAAAAGTGGATTTTGTTCTGAAACGCTTTCAAATAGTTGTACAAATAATTTACTAACTGTCTTTGTTTTTGAAGTTTCAATTTTAAATCATTCAAATAATCTGTAAGGTTGACCAGAAATGCTAAGTCACATATCAATTTTGGGTGACTCAATTCAAATAGTAGATTATTCTTTATTTGTATAAACTCTGCTATCTCATTATTTGTTCGTATAACCGTTTCAGCATTTTCCCTTTGCTTAGCCCTCTGACTTTATAATCATATATTACGTCGTCATATTCGGCTGATATTTCATCCAAAAACGCCATGAACTGACTATGGTTAAGCCCTCGGGATCGAATAAAATTGCTGGTTTTTACTATCACATTCATAACATTCTGGAGTCGAATGGATTTAGAACACAAGTTGTGTTGGTGTAAAATGCAATGAAAAACTATCAAATCATCTTTTTGCACATTTAATTCATTTGCTTTTTCATTCCTTAATTAAAACCTTTACGTAAGCCGACCATAGAAGATATACCATTTGAGCATACTCCAACTAATTTTGACCATGGCAAGTCAAAACTTATGAATACCTTTTGAACTTCATTAAAAATGTCCTCTTCTGTAATAGTTCCTTTTAGCGGCTGTAAAGCAAGTAATTTCTCAGTAACAGTGAACTCTTTATCAACACCTCGAATAAATATAGCCAGTTGAGCTGTGTCAGATAAATCGGTGCTCTCGTCTAATGTTATGGAAAATAATTCAAAACCAGCCATACGGTCAGTCAATGTTGTTTTTATATTATTAGCCATCATTTCTATACGTCAGACAACAGTTCGTTTCGACAAACTATTTTTTTCAAACTCATTTTTCTTTTCAGTATACAAAGCACTGAAAACTTTTAACATACACTCTTTGATAAATTCTCCTTTGGCAAATGATTTTAATGACTTTGCCAATTTAGAATTAACTATAGAACTAACTTTCACAACATGATCAAGTTGTGTTATTTGTTTATGAAACATTTTTTGTTGTTTTTCCAAATTTACGATAAGGTTCTGGATTTTGTCTCTTTTTGTTTGTCCTGTCAGTGAGTGCAGCATAGTCAAGTAATGCCTCTTTATATTGAATTCTTTCATCACTGAAGTGGATTAATTACACAGCAAACAAATAAGCTTACCATTGTGCAAGATAAAAAAGAATTCTTCAGTCCATTTTTATTGAAACTGGCGACCTTCTGAATCTACTTTTCGTTTCTTTTCACTAGACATCATTTTTGTTTACTTTTCGTTCGATAAACTTAATAACAAAATATAATTAATAAGCACTCAAGATGCACACAAAGTCACAAAGCAAATTGACGGCACTAGCAGTTCGCTAGGTAATCGATTGTCGAAGTTGTCATCTCGGTAGCTCAAATAGAACTGAACTAAAAGTTCGGTTTTTAATCTTTTAGTTTTCTCCTATACTCGGCGAATGGGATAAAAACCTAATGAGCTGCCACGCACCCGCGTGCGTGGGGTGTGTCCAACTTTCACGGACCAATAAACCCCTGAAGCAACATGTTGGTTGGCTGTTGTCCGTAGCCCCAATAAATTGGGGTTTTGAGGATTTCGTCTATCGCGGCCGATCGGCATGGGATGCCATCGGCACATGATTCACCTATGGATGCCGTAAGGTGGGCATCTCGGCATAGGAAATCACGTGGAGGTTTCGCTTGGGCTGAATCTTCTAGCGAGGTGCTGGGAGTGCGGAGAGCGCACCGATTGGGTGACCGTTTAAGGTCGTAATATGAAGGTGTCTGCACCTAGACCTCTGTCATATTTTTATTGATATTTATTAACCTTTCAACCTCAACGGTGAGTTCGTCGGGTGGATCTGAGAGGACATTTCGTGGCTTTCGGATGAAATGATGTGGAGGCGGTGTCTCGTAAGACACGGTTGACTATAATAATGTGTTCGGGTGATTTGCAGCTATTTAGAAGAATTTTTTCGACATATCTTGCATGTATTTGGAGATCGTAGGGAGTTCTAGGACCCTATGAAAGCTCAGGCCATCTACCAGTTTATATAGTCAAAATGAAGTAATGAACTAGAATCGTCTAGTGTAGAGCAATTGAGAAGCAATAATCTTTTGTTGCGCCGTCGGCAAATATCAAAGGCATTAATGTTTGCCGGTTCACTCTTTGATGATTGCCGTCACTCGGTTTGCTCGCTCACTTCATTCCGTGACAATGAGTAAGTTGTGTAATATTTTTTTCTGGGTTTTTCAAAATGTCTCGCGGGCCGGATTAAATCTTACAGAGGTTCAAATACGGCCTGCAGGCCGGTTGTTGCCCACATATGCTCTATAATACTCGTTGTGTTCATAAAATTGAGTTGAATGCCATAAAAAAAGATCAAAATCTAAGGACACGTTCAATACCTATCATAGTTTGAGTTTCCTATTTTTTTTTTAGAAAGCATCCAGAATTTTTCATCGATCAACTTTTGACTTTATAATATTTTATTAAATATATTTTAAACTACTTTAGAGATAAATTCTAAAATATAACTAGCTCTTCTATTTAGAAAGCAAAGTCAATCGTTGCAAGCCTTATCAAAATCGGTTGGTTCGATCGAGAGATATCATCAATAAAACATTGGCAAAAAAAAATCGAAATAACTTGTAAAGTTCTTGTTAGATTGGTGTTCGGTATCGGTTAATTTTCTTTGTTGAAAACTGCGTTGAATTCCGCAAAGCACACTAAAATCGAACACCGCGTTTTATAGACATCATAGTTTAAAAATTAAAAAATAGCTTTTTTACACATATGTATTTGTATTCGAAGAGCTGAAAATGTATAATATTAAAACTATGTTCTTGATCTCGGAGAGCTTGAAAAAGCACAAAAATCGATCTTTTGCATTCAAACTAAATAATTTATTGCTAGGTATATTTTTGAACACTTTAAGCTCGAAAGTAGTGAAAAGTTTCATGAGTGATCTATAATATCAACTGTTTCGTCGGATTTTGGAACTAGAAAAGTCAAAATATATGTTTCGAGCTTTGAGATAATTGTGTTCTTTAAATTTAAAACCTGAAAATCACCAATAAATATCATAGCGGGAAATTTCAGTCACGCTCAAATAAAAAAACTTATCATTAGAGCGTGGTTTAATTAAAACTATATGTATTTTATTAAAAATTCAAAACCGTATGATTTATGTTCTGTTTTATAATAACGAAAAATTGACCGAATTGAAGAAATTTAAGATAAATATCACGCTTATAAGCATACTTTTAGTTTTATTTGTTCTATCAATTATTGTTGTACGTATTTCACTTATCATGTTTTATTTTCATATGCAAAAACTCCAGAATTGTACATTTGAAATTTATTTTACGTATCTAAACGATTTTTCAATAAGACAACTTAATGAGATACATTGTATTCCTATACTATGAGACATCAATAAAATCTTCAAGTAATTAAAAACGAAGCAATTTATCATGTAACTGAAAAACATTGTCTTCAAGCAAAATAATATTAGTTTTTAATAAACTATCAAGATAAGCGATCTTTTGATTAACTTCTGATCTTATCATTGCTATTAAAACTTAATAGAAAGGAAAATTACAAGAGCGTAAAGACCTTCGAGGATAATTTGATGAGTCGTTGAAATAATTTTTTTAATGAAATTACTAAGTGAAACAAAAGGGTCCATCGGAATCATTTATTCAGAAGATGAAGCGTCTAGATCTCGCTTAGAAACTTTGTTCTTTGATAAATAAAAGAGGAATTGGGTAGCAAACTTAAATGAGGACTCGAGACAAAAATTTATAATTATCCCTTAAATTTCATCCTTCTATCCCGGCTTAAATATTTATCCTGACTGAGAAATGTGAGAACGCGGGCATATGGAACGGGGTGAAGAATATTTGACGTCATTAGACTTCACCCAGCGACATTAAACACGAACACTAAATTCTTTCCAAAGGTTTTGTTTTTAAGGGTATAAAGCTTTGAAAACGTATGAGAGTATGTATAAACATTGAAGGGGACTTGGATCAGCTCGATCAAATACGAGAAGGGGGTTTTTAAGACAAGAAACTATACTTTTCTAAAATTCCAGCAACGCACTACTAATTGTCTTGGAGTCGCAGATGTAAATGGGCGGTGGTGATCACCTACTCTCTAGCGGCTCGCATGATCATTTGCCCCTGTCCAGTGAATATCCGTCAGTTTTCGCTATTGAAAAAGGCTTAAATTTTGCACACATGTTTTCTTTAGTTGACGACAACCAATTTTTAGTATTCACGTCTGGTCTGATGACGAATCTGAAAGATTATCATAGATATCTCTAAATATTTGAAAGTGAACTAGCCGAGTTTGCGATCTTTTCAATTGCATTGGTGTTTTTTTCTTGAAAATCAGAATCTTTCAGCGGATACAAGTATGCGAAAATGCCATAAGGAATCCTCAACGGTATGTGCTGTGATCGCTAAAGACGTGATCGGTGGAAGTTCGATAATTATCTTTGACGCCAAAGTTCGACGGTTCACCATAGAATCACACAGTGTAGGTAGTATGACGTCAGAGATTCGCAATACGAGCAGCAAATGTTCAAGTCCGATAACAGAGCGTATTATATATGCCACCATTTATATGAGGCGCACTGTTAAGGCTTTAGGATTGAAACCCGTCTCTGCTTTTGGATATAAATGGATGCGTGCTGGGCCTATTAAGAATTCTTACGTTCATTAAAGCATTGAAGTCCTAGCAATATTACATCATATTTAATTTCATGTACGTTGATGGCATTATGTTTATATGGTTGTATGATACTCGGGGGCTCTCGTCGTGATGTAACTGTTTTTAAGGCACAAAAGAGTGATGCACTCATCAAAACTCTAAAATTTTTAACGTTGCGCAATAACTACTCCTACAAAGAAAAACACAGAATATGGTAGTGCTTGACCGACACTTGACATAGTCAAAAAAAGAAAAGATTAGAAGGCGTATAGAGCGTGATCCTAAATTGATGTGGCATAGAGCAATAAAATCAAAGTCACAAGCAACCTTACGATTCCCAAACGAGAGGGTGATATTTCAACAATTAATAACGATAACAATCAAACGAGTTTTCAGCTTAGGACAACTACAAATGTAGTTGAACTGAAGTCCACATTTTAATGACAAAACATCTATCGCGGTGGACGCGCGCGAAAGGTATGCACTGCACCCGGACCAAATTCTATACTAAACATGATATGAAATGCATTTTTCTCATGGCTTCGGATTCGCAAAAGTTTATGAGAACAATTTACATACATAGATATTTGTAATGGTTATTAACTTATCACAAATAAAAAACATAAAATTCAATAAAATATAAGAATAATTTTCTTGAATTTTCGGTTTACATTTAAAAGAGGTAAAGAAAAATTTTTGTTATAAGAAAAAATTATATCTGAAAATGAAGGAAATTTTAACTTCTTAATTATTCAACCGAATTCGTAGCTTTTCATATTTTCGAAAGATTAGCAATGACGCTTATTTACAACCTTTAAAGCATTTGTTTTTCATCCGCATGTATTAAAAAATTTAAGGTTGTTTGAATATTTTTATTTTATTTTCATAGAATTGTTTAATGTTCCATGTATTTTTTGACAAAAAAATATTTTGCTTTATACTACATTCCTACCAAAAAAAAAAATTAGAGCATAAGCTTATTAATTGTTATTAATTGAATTTTTACCTTTGTTAATTTACATTCAATAGGCATTCTGTCAAATTTAAGGAGTTATTATGGAAGCGCTATTTTAATACGCAATTATTAAAATAACATTTGCTGTATTTCTGGAATTCCATAATTTCATTTTCTTGTATCGTTCAATTGTTTGTTGTATTGTATTATATAATAATGTTAAACCAAAGTGAAAATTGTATATTAGTGTTGATGAAATAATTATCTGCTTTGTAAATTCTAAAAGGCACTTCTATGAATTTCACTGTACTCCTTTCTTCTAAATTTACATGAAATATTAGTTCAGTATTCAGGATTCATTTTTTTTACTTGGAAATATGTAAGTCGTATGGAATGAAAAAGAAAGCAATATCCTTGAAAAACTTTGAAATCATTTTAATAAAAAAAAAATATTGATATTTTCTATGAAGTGCTACTGTCGAAGGGTAAATTCATTTCTTTCGTAGTTTTCACCCTTATTGTCCTCACCGGACTACGAGATTAAGTTAGCTTCAATTAGCTCTGCCGCTTATGCAGGCAAAAAAATACGAAATTTATCAAACATCGAAGCTGCTAGATTAGTATATTTTGTTAAATAACGCGGTTCGCGCGTTTTACAATCTCGGACATCGTGTAGGTATCTCTTAAAAATAAATTTATTTTTCATGAAAAAAAAGAAATGTTTAAATAGTGATCGACATAAACTCACTACCAGAAATGATAATGGACCGCGTTTCCATGTGAGTCGACTATACAAAATCGTAAATTCATTTAGGGAACTGTGTGTACTCATGTTCAATGAGGTCTCTGTGGATATACAAGTTTTATCCTTATATAAATTGCACAGTATTATCAATCACTCAGTAAAAAAAAATTGGTTGTGTGTAAAGTCGGTTTACGGACGTTAATTTTACGCGATAACGTCATAAGAAAACATTGATGAAAAATTGCATACTTTCATGAATTGAATTGGATTATTATCACTGAATTATCATTATTTTGTATCATCTAGTAATGATAATTGTATGATCATGAGTGGAAAAGAGATAGATGCGTCACAAGCCGAACGCTTAGGACGTCTGTCTATCGCTTGTTCCGTGTTCTCGCTCGCACGTTCGGCTCAGGCGGAACGCGACAATGAGTCATGCTTTTTCGTGCATGAAGCCGGCGTTCATCGATTTATAAGACGTCAACATGTCAAAAGGGTATTATACAATTAACGAATATTTACAAGACAAATATCTAGTCGGCTTGACTTCTTACCGAGCTATTGCGTTTAACAATGGTTTTGTATTTGCTTTTTTACTCATTCTTCTTGAGGGAAAACTGTCTTCCGAACAAGTGGCAAAATTTAAATTCACAAAGTGTTATTTTATAACTTATAAAATATATATATTTTCAATTTCAATCAAAGAGCACAAGATGTTTTTTAAAGATACAATGCTGTAGTTACTCCACACTAAGAAACTTTTTCTGCATCGCCATGGCGGCAAACGTTAGGTAGTTATAAAGTGCATTAATTCTACTTACATTTGGGAATTAAGAAAACAGAGGGCGAGGCAAATTAGTGCTGCGGGCATTAACTGTATAGCTAAAGAGTAGATAAACGTCTACCGAACCAGTTAATTTCATTCATATAAATTTGCTTAAAGTAAAAAAATAACATTCCCGTAACCAACATGAAAATTTTGTTAACAATATTATCTGTACAATATTTTGTTTATTTTATTAATAAATATTTGGTTGAGGAGGTAGTCTCATCAAATGTTTCATAAAAGTCAAATACATTTTTATATTAATGCTTTAAATCCATATCTTGTTTCTATTTTGTAAATAGTCTCATGATTCATTGCTGTACAAAGTCTGGCTTTTATCAACAAAAAATATGGTAGTGTTGACAGAGATTTTTAAGTATTAACCTAACGTTGGTTAAAAAGTATTGAAATGCGCAAAACAGATAATAAATTAACGTCACGACTGTTGTAAGGACGTATTAACACATCTCATTCAAGCTCTTTTAATGCTTTCCGAGCGGTCAAAAATGTATGTGGCATGAAACCAACATAAAATAATGTACCTTTCTGTTCATCAGATGTAAGCCTTTTCGTATCCTTTGCTTGCTTTAGTATCAACGTTCGCTGTCAACGATAGATCTAATACTATTTACTATTGTGTGCAAACCATCACTTTAATGGGAACTGCCATACATTTGTTATATAATTTTACTTAATCTGATTTTGTAAAGAACGTAGGCGGTTTTAGCAGGCAAATTAGTTTTAGAGTTGTAAATAGTTCAGATTCTTTTTTTGTGTTGTTTACGCGTTAACTTAGATTTAATTAATTTAACTTAGACTTAATTTTTGAGACGTATAAGTTTTATCTCTTACAAAATTCGTTATTACGGACTATCAAGTGAGTCTTTTTTAAGTCCTGGACTTGAAAACGAGAATTATTGAATTCTATAGGAGCAACTTAAAAAATTAAGTTTTGTGTTTTTGTGTTGCTCATTTTTTCCGCCTTAAATTTAGAAGTTTCGCTTTTAAAAAAAGGCTAATTAATAATGGCGTCCTTTAACGTGTACCATCACCGTGACGCACGCGGCGATTGAACTTTATCGGGTCCTTCTTATAGACTTAATTATAACTCGGCGTCGATTGACGCGCCGCCTCTGCGAACAATCGGCCGCTGTCGGGAAGCCGCCCACGCCTGACGACTGACGGCGCGTTCACGGGCCGCGGTCCGATTTTAACTAATTGATTATAATTTCGACATCTTTATCTCATTATTAGTTAATTATAAAAAATAGTGTACTCTTAAAATTTTTACTAAGTCGGTCTAGGAAAGTATTAAAAGATCCATCATTCACAGCGGTCGGATTTTGATGGGTTAGCGATTTATTTACCTCATTATCCTTAAACAGTCTTACTTGCATTAAGACATACTTCCATATGAACAATATTTTTACATGTTATTAGTATTACATAATGCTGTAGAAAGGAATCACGTCTTTACAAAATTATTTTTATCAAAGCATTGTAGACATAAATTATTCTAAAGTTTACTAAAATTATTGTAGAACTACTTGACTTCCGAAAATGCAAAACCATGCTTCTGAATAAAATAACAGGCGATATGAATATCGCTTAAATAACAGATCCACTAGACGGTTGATCCTACAGGCCATCCCTAAAATTTTCCGCCGTGATATTTATCGATGTGTCTTTGAAATGTACCAGCTCAAAAATCTGAAAGATAGTTGACCTTGCAGGCTGTCCCTGAAACTTTTTCCTATCGTACTCAAAGCGTTGAAAAATAAAGTACCAGTAAATTATTGAGGTCGTACTTTCAAAATATCGATTTTAGTGCTTTTTATAGCTGTCCTTGCTCAACAATATAATTCTAACGCATTCTTAGCTTTTCTAGTAAAAAATCTATATATGTGTATATATATATATATATATATATATATATATATACATATATATATTAAAAAAAAGTCATTTTTTTCATTTTTCCGCTACGATATTTTTCGAACGTATTGCTCGATTTTAATTCATTTTACGGTATCTAACGCAAATTTAAAAAAAAAGACCGAGTATCGAACCTTAATCCATAACGAAGTTCACGTGTCATTTTAGAAAATCCTCTTTTCGAATTTTTCGTTAAAAATATCTCTCAAACTACCCATCGATTTTGATATAGTTTGAGACGATGTTGTTGTTTAAAAAGATGTGCTAGTTGGATTTTAGAATTTTTCGGTAGTCATTTAAAAAATATTCTAAGAAAACACTTTCTCAAAATTTTTTTAACGTGCATACATAAATTACTCATAAAATGATCAAAATAGATTTGATTCGGATACCCAGCAGTACTATTTCAGAGGAATAATAAAAAGAAAAACATAAATAGTGATGGAATTTACATAAAAAAATGAATTGGTTACACATTTTAGTGGGCAGTGGTGATTCGCCTGTTAGTTTGTCCCTCGAATATGCTAGAGAAAAAACAAAAACATGTTATGTATTTTATGCCGGATAAGCAAAAGTTCCTGTGGGGTTTTGTATGACTTGTAATCAAAAAATCTGTAAGCACTTGCATAATACATATTTTATTCACGCATGCTAATATTTAAGTTTGAGTAAAGTAACTTAAAGGCTTGAGTGTTTAAAATAAATAAAACACTACTTCTTCAAGAATATAAACTATATAAAAGATAGCAAGCGGTTCCGGATATATATATTAAGTTGGCACCGCAGTCTGTTAGAGCAAGCAAATGTTTCGTGTTTCTTAATTCCAGCGCCACATACATTTTTTTATCACTTTTTATCCTACTTCATAGATATTTTCTATTCTATAAAAACTACGAAAATATAAACTGCATGAAAGATAACAAGAGGTCCGAGATATATATTAGTTGGTACCACAGTCCTTTAAAATAAGCGAGTTTTTCTTAATTTGAACGCTACATCATTTTTCTCATTGTTTGTTTGTTTATTTTTCTCATTGTTTCTCATCTACTTCATAGATATTTTCAACTAGCTGTTGCCCGCGACTTCGTTTACTTGTTGGTTATGAAACACAGCAAAGTTTTGACGTGACAACGTCTAATAACTCGATATTACGGGCTGCATTCACGAAAAAGTTGACGTCATTGTCCCGTTACGCTCGATGTCCCGTTCTGCAAGTGAGGCTCGAGTGGTCGGCTCAGTTCGTTTCGTGCTATATCTATCTCCCCTCTACTCGATCAGCATAGTACAAAAGATACTCGTGAATTGTTTTCGTCAAATGTTTATAAAGTTAAGTGAAATGATATTGTGATTTTCATGTGTGTTTAATATTGCGACAATAATGGTAAGTAATTCTTGCATTTAAAAATCTCATTGTTTAAGCTTATGTGTTTAATCTTTTCATTAATATTTCTTTTATTTTTTTTATTTTTATTATTTAAAAAGTAGCCTCGGTCAGCGAGAGCAGTAATGATAGGTTATGTTACAACTGACTGAAAAATAATGAAGATTCATATAATTGATAGTATAAACAATTAACTTTTCTCCTTGTGTCGTTCTGTATATTATATTACTGTAATGTTTGACGTTGTCACGTCAAACTACCGTCCGTAAACCGACTTTACAGACAACGATTTATTTTTAAAAACACGAAAGTTGTCTTCCGTCTCTTCGTTGTCTTTCATTACCTACAAAAAACCTTGGACATCACGTTATGGTTTTCTTCAAAACCACAATGGTTATAACGAGATTTCTTCCTTTTTGCGAGCTTTATTGTTTTAAACAAATAAGAGAGTTATAGATAGTTGTACAATTTTTTTCCGTGACGTTCGCACTATCAACAAATCTAACAGCAGTTTAAGACCATTGGTACCATCTATTTAGTAGATATTTCAAGTTACACAGTGGAAAAATTTGAAATTGCTTTCTTTTTAGCATTAGGTAATGAGCAGTAGAAAGATTGTAAGGAAAATATATTGAAATCAGGATCAGATAAGATTAGTTATAGGATCAAGATAAGGTTCAGCGATTGGGGGCTTAAAAAGATCAAAATCTCGATCAAAAATCTTTATCCACTCGGGCGCAGACGAGGACAACAGCTGGTATAATTTTAAAATAGCTACAGCGCTACATCAGCACATACGCTGAGGTTACATAGTATATTTCACAATATCCGAAAATATAAACTGTGTATAATATTTAATGCAAAATAACAACATTTTAAATGGAATATTTATAAATACACGTATTTTCTTTTAAAGCTTACAGCATAAAATAGCTTGGCAAGTAAAATGTGCACTCTGTTTATTATTATACGACAGCAATTAAGGTATTTGTAAACTCTCAAAAAAGGAAAGCAAATGGTTTGGTTGATTGGATAATGAAATAAAATGTAAATTTAAAAGTATAGCTTGTAAAATTGTTTTAAATATCTTAATTCAAGGAACTATGGCAGGCTCCAGCCTAATATTAATATTAGAGAGTTTCTTCATATAGATATATTAAGAATATGAAAAAATGTGTTAAACTAATTGTCATTCCTCCACTTCGCTGAAAGTTACAAAAACTGATTTATTTAAATTATGTATACAATATTTTCAACACTAACACTTACAAGTACTAAGAATGCTTATTTTTTTAAACTAATGCAATAACTTTCAATAATAATAATAATAATAACAAACGCCATCTACCAGAAAGAAAGTGGTTGGCCGAGTCCCGAGTCATCTCTGGCCGAGTTCGCGCCATCTGTTGCCTACATGGCGAGCGATACGGCTCCAAAGTACTGCTGAAATGTTAGTAAACATTGCCCTGGAAACGGAATAGTTACGGGAATAATTAAAAAGAACATCCAACGTGTCGACCGCTGCACTCTCTTTGTATCCCTTAGGTTCATCTATTTATAGTTAATTTGAAGTATTTTCATATTTGTAAAAGATTTTTATAATTCAATTTTATTGTGTTTTTCACAAAAGAATAAGAATCAAGTCATTTATTACTTTTGTAAAATAACAGTTACATTTAGAGTAACTTTTCATGAAATCTATTTTTCATTACGAAGTTTTACTTTGATCGACTATCGACTAAAAGGAAAAAAATAAATAAAAGTATTAAAGCAATTAAAGTGATTGTCACAATTGCATATAGCGATTGAAAGTATTGTAATAATATAATACTTGAAATATTTTACCTTTACCATATACTTTAATCACTGAATGAATTGAAATATTACCGATTATGATATAAACATACGTACCTAAAATACATTTTATTTTTTTCATTTCATGCTCTCTGAGTGGACCAGTACACAATATTCTAGATTACCTTTTATATTACGAGTGTAATAACTTTCAACTCCACTCGCTGTATGAATTCGAAGCCTTTTAATCTTTTGGGTGCAATGTTATTTCTTTGAATTCCTTTCAGTGAGTCAGCGAAGGTTTGTTCACAATGATAAATTTTGATACGGTTACAAGCTGCTCATTGACGAAATTAGATTTAGTGCAATATGCGACTGTACGAGAAATAAGTACTATTTACAAGTACGAATGAAATTTGATCACGAGCTCGTTATAAGAATAAAATATTTTGCAAAAAACTTTGCTGTTTTTTTCCGATTAACTTAGAATTTAATTAACTTATTCTTTTTATTAACCTTAGTAGTTATATTGTAATTTTTAAAGTACAAATAATTATTATTGTAATTTTTATTTTAACACGACACAAAATGTGATAATTATCAAATTGTATAATATCTTTTTAATAAGTATATGTACTATATTTACGTGTATATGTGACCATATTTACATGTTCCTTCATTGTTGTATTTTAGGAATGGTCTAAATTTGCTCGTTTATTTAAAATCCATTCACGTAAATGATTTCATGTTATCGAGATATAAGAAACCTGTTATTGGAAACTTAACACTACGATATTAAATTTTCTTTTTAGAAAAAAAAAAACTAGAATATTAATGATATTCGAATAGAACACTTAACAACCTTTAGGGCTGACATTAAATATGCAAATTTTTTAAGGGACAATATTTTAAAAATTACATGTATTTATTTGAGACTTCGATGTCCTTTCCTTAGGGATCGTTTAATCGAGGAGGCCGGATATCCAGGTAGGGTATCGCGAGAAGGCGGTATTTTGCGATCACAATTAGCAACTCGCTTAGATGCTTGACGACTCTACACCGTCGCTTCTACATATCGTCAACAACTACAGGTTGTTGTCGTCAACGACTACATTATAATAATAATATGACTACCTCGAGGTCCAACTTTTTCGCGCATCGTTTATCTTTTTTCCTCTATTTTTCTTAAGTTCTAACCAATAATTATTTGTTTATTGCATTTAAATTGACTTGTTACTTAATTCATCAGCATGGAAGCCCTATATATTATAATATAGTTCGTTAAAGTTACAACAGGCGATATAGATTTCAAATTCTAAATTAAAGCCACAGTAAAATTTAAAAATGTCTGAGTGGTATATTATGAGGTGATTATCGTAGACTTGTCCGTAAATATGAAAAAAAAAATGAAAATAATGGAATTAAATATATGAAATTGTAAGCGTTGTTTATAAAATAGGATATTTTTATAAAACATTATGAATATAGATTCACTTACAGATGAAACAATATTTGAATACAATGAGCTTTATCAGATGTTGATTGATTTGAAATTTTGCAGGTATTTTAATATTGATTAGGTATTGTTTAAAATCAATTTTGTAACATGAAACTTGTCATCGATTTCACTCTATTTCAGTACTGACCAATGTCTTAAATATTTGATAAGATAGCCTTCGGAAGTTGTGAATAAACCGTTACTATGAAACACTAACTGCAATATGCCGGCTAATGTCAGTCTGGTATTTATTTTTGAATTATAAATGTACAGATGTTCTGTCAACTCGAAAGACGATAAGGAGTAAAACAAATACAATGCTATTTATTTGCCAAAGGACATATATATATATGTATGTATATAGTTATGCGGAAACACTAATACAGTGTAGCCTTGTCGCCAAAATCACTCCAAAATATCCATTAAAGGCATTAACCCAATTTAATACCAGCGACAAGCCGCTGTCTACTGTCTGTCACTTCTCACAAACTTCGTAATGGGCACGAACTTGATTCATAACGCTACGGCCGTATTTCTGACGTAAACACTGCATTGCGATCAAAACAACCGGACGGTATTCGCTGTCGTCTCGGCCGCAATCGGCGCATGCACACACACGGCACCTACTCGTGCTGTGTTCACACAAGTGGGAACATCGTAGTACCTACGAGCGGGCCGAGCGATGTGATTGTTGCGATCGAGCCAATTGGAGACTAGTAAAGTGTTAGATATGGACGTTCATTATTATTTATTAGAAATAATTTGTTGATAAGAAAGTTGTCCTTTAGGCGAATATCATTTTAGTGTGATAATGTTTTATAAGTTTTAATAAATTTCAACGTTAAGTAAGAACTCAGGATGAAATTGAATACCTTCAAGTACGGTGGACCCGTCAGAAAGAAGAGTCTTAACCCTTGTAGCAAATTATCCATAATTTTATCGCATGTAGTTTGAGGAATGCTTTGAAGAATTATTCAACCTTGTTCCTGCCGTTGAATTCTGTCAACGCAAATGCCATTATATGATCGTCTTAATGGAATGGCGTTCTACCACCGCAAGCTTTATGTGCCATTTTTGCCACGTACAGTAAAACTTTAGAATTATCTACCATCAAAGTTATTCCCTTTCAGTTATAACGAGGAGAATTTCGAGAAAAAAGCTTATTCCTTTCTGGAAGGCCAGCAATGCACTAATGGCTCTTCTGGGATTGCCGGTATACATGAGCGACGGTGATCACATACTCTGCGGTGGCTACTTATTGCTTTTGTAAATTATTAGCATTTTTTTTTGATTTATGAACATTATTTTATTGTGTATTATATTTACGTAATATGTAGGATAAATATTACATACAAAAATGGAGGGGACATGCGCATAAGTCATGTTGCGAATTGGTCAGTATTTTAAAGTTCGCATCTTTGAACAACCATTAGTGCCTATGAATATAATTTATTGTACGGTTTTTGATACTGCTATGGTGTTAAAAAAAATGAGTAAGTTAGTTAGTCGGTCAGTGTAGAAAATTAAAATTATCAACCTCATATTTTATTAACATTTTAAATGGTATCGATTATAAACAGAAAAACGAGCTATATATTATTATTAAAAATAGAAAACTATTTTATGGTTAATATTCAATACGTTTGGTTTTTAGATAAATATTAATAACAGAGATAAAATATACGTCAAATTTTACGAATAGCTTGTGACGGATATACACTTACGAATTCCAAGTAGCGATATCTGGTGAACTCACGATTATCAGTACAGAGTCGGGCCTTTCATATTTTTGTATTTATCACGTGAAAAACGTGGAAAACGCTCTAAACACAGTGCAGTACGTTCGCTCTTTACAGAAGTAATAATTAAGCTAAAAGCACATTCGCAGGGCTGTGGCGCGTCCGCTTTCGCGGCGATGCGGCGGGCGGGCGCTCGAGCGATCTATTTCCACCTGCAGTGCGATGACCGTCCCATTTTGACGCAGCATTGCATTACCGATCGCGACCGATAATTGGCTCGTCGGCCGGCCAAAGCAAACGGACTGCACTAAGCGGATCACGGCCGGACCGTCCGCTTTTTGCGTCGGACGAAAAAGCCGGCCGGGTGGCGGGTCAGCCCTCTTCGGTTGCGCGAGCGTCTGCATGACGCCGCCGTGGAATGACGCCGGGCTGACCGCGCGACCGACGCGATAATTAGGTACGGCCGGCACGTTAATTGAGTTGACGAGTAAACGATCGAGAGCGTGCGGCGTCAGCTGAAAGCCAGTTTAGTGTTTTAACCCTGCAATTGTTTGTTGTTTTGTTACCCATTGGCTTTGCTGTGTGTGCACACCTGTGTCTCTGTTGTTATTAGAGTGCACGATCGGTCAAATAATAGACGTTCAGTTTCAGTGATCGATGAAAAAACAATGACTTTTTAATTTTACGTGATGAGCACTAAATAATTTATTATCCAATTAGTAAAGCGGTATGTGAGGAAATTTTGAATTTCAAGAAATTGGATTATTAAACGAATAATTTTTGTCTGTTCTTCGAGAACACTTCACAGTAGATTAAAATGTTTTATTTTATATCTATTTTTCATGAAGTATGGGACCTTGCCCTATGTAATTTTAGTGTTGATTTGGTTTTATTTTTAAATGCAGATTATTTTATGGAACTAGAATTGTATTATAAATATAACATATCAAATAAATCAAATCAAGTACTCAACAGCAGCAGTTATTTAGCAGCCAGTCCAAGCTTCGAATCAGAAGGTGCTGGGTTCAAAACCTATGCATGAGCACATTATCAATGAGTTTTTAACTTAAATCTACTTAAAATACCTTGGAGGCTACGTTAAGCCAATGTTTCTGATGCTGTCACCGTGTTGGTGACAACAATCGTTAGTAACTAGGACACCGTAGGGAACTTGAATTCCAAGCTTCTCAAACTGAAGTAAAATTATTGCGGAACGGTGTATATAATATTACTTCAGCATTAGATCGGTAAAATTTGAAACACAAATAGATTATAGTATATTTGTGAGTGATATGATAATCTTTCTTAAAAAAATCACAAATTGTATTTTTTGTCTATTTTTTCGTGTTATAAGGCAAGATGCATTGTGCTTTTGTAACATTGTGTGGCGACGACAAATTAATTTATATAAATTAAATAGCAGCCCGAGTCAGTTACGCAGCACCGTCATTGCTCAACGGGTCCCGCCCATATTTATCAGCAACGAACGCTACCTGAAAACAATTTCTAGGCCTTTCTCTTGGACGGCGAATCGCAGCGCGGCGCGGCGCCGTAACAGAGCGGTATCAATTAAAACTGTCTCGGCTGATTTATTTTATTGGTTCGGCAATTGATTACATTACGCCAAATTGACCACAATGAATGGGCGACTCACGGCGAGCCGAACACACTCCCATCCGAAAAACCTGACGTCGTTACGGATATTTTGCAACTACTTTTTTTATTTATTTTAGCGACAAAATTAAAATAACTTTTAATTAAATATTTTGTAGCTTGACCTGGCTTTGAAGAATAAAGTCGTTTGGATTGTGGAGCTCAAGAGTTGTCAAATTCAAAGTTTAACAAAGATCGTAACATAACACTTGAAACGCCTACGTAATTATTTTTTACAAGGCTGTCACTCGTTTGGAAGGCATTTTCTAAATCTAATTATTTATTTACCAGCCACTAGGCTTCGAGTCTAGGACGTAAGCTTTCTTCTAGATTTCCAAGACATACGATCCTGTGTCACCTGTAACCAATTTTGGCCTACAAACTTCACTGGGTCGGCAATCTACCTAGCCGGCAGTCATCAATCCCACTCTGCGGTTGAATTCGTGGTCGCCACATGAAAAAGTTTCTTTTCGAGCGACTATCGGTTCTATTAGCGATGTAGCCTACCTTTTGTCACTTCAACTTGTCGATTCTGCAGCTCTGTCTGTTATTTTGATATCACTATGTATTTTCTCGTTTCCGATTTCATATCAGAGGGAAAGCGTGAGGTCTATTCATGTCAATTCAATTTAATTACACATAACTACGATCAAATACTACAAAAAAAGGACTTGGTAAAATGTCTAGCTGATCATGCCCAATGAAAGTTTGTCTTCTAAATATTTGGAAATTATATAATACTCCTATCGAACATTTGTTTAACAATGATATTAAATTTAAATAAGAGTAGATTTTGTATACTTAAAGGGATTTTTTTGAACACGTGCATACTTGTTCTTTTAAATAAATTCTTGTCTGCATAGAATCGACTGACATGCAAACACTGGTTACTATTACATATTTCCAATATCGGATTTATGTTTATTTCTGTTTTTATCAAGGTTTTATATTTTTTTTTCTTGATCTAGTAGAAGATTTTATATATAAACTGATACACCATAATTAAAATTCCACTTTTTTTAAGCTTATTTATAAAAGAGACTCGAGGTTCTATCTCGTAAATTACTCAACGGCCAGATTTTTCAGCGCTAAAATTCTATGAATATTCGCTGCATGTCCCCAGAGCAATATTCCATGTTATCAGGCTATGGAATCAGCCACAACAAAATTAATTTGTAGACTTCGAGACTCGACAAATTTCTTATTTTTTTAGATACTGAAAAGGCAAAGCTCCGTCTTTCTGCATTTATACTTATATGATCCCATTGAAGATTGTTATCTAGAGTAAAAGCCAAGAGTATAGTAGTACCAACAAAACTCTAATTATTCGTTTCATTTGAAAATAGCACCAAATCCATGTTATACAGTCGGAAGTGAGAATGATGTACATTGTTTCTTCCTACTGGCGGTGAGTTACACCAAAAGATCAAAACGTTAATTGTTAAATTTAAAAAAGATTTAACAGATAATTAATGGATAATCTGCCAAATCTTAAATTAACGTTTGCGAGTTCCATTTTTTCCTTTGGTGCGAGCCCTCTTAAGAATTAAATTATTGTCAGTAAGCCTTGCCTACACTTTTGAAGTAACAATGCGTGATGATAAAGGTAGAAAACATAAATAGCGACTGTTTTGTGATTAACTGTGACGGGTTAGGTTTCAAATATGGATAAAATTTCGAAATACAAAGTTTTATTTACTTGAAATAGATTAATTACGATGTAATTCATATTTTTATAATAAATCTGGTTTTATTATTTACATGAATATCAAATGTAATTTAAGTTGAGGTCGCTTTTATAAGTACGAAAATGTATATAGATATATTTTATAAATATTTTTTTCAATGTAGTTCATACTGTTTGATGACGCGTTTACCGCCATTTTCGACTCCGTGAAATTGAGACATTTGTAAGCCGCGTTTGAAAATATGACCATTGGAATATTTTTTAATATGAAATTCTTGGTAACCGTGCATGGACAGATGGTTTTACTCATATCTATTCCGTACTAAATCGTTTAAAATTATAGCTAAGTTTTTGTATCATCTTTTTGATGAATAATCTTTTTTTGGTTAGTTGTCAAATTATGCTACCAATGAAGGGCAAATCTAGTCTTCGAGTCAGAGAACGGGTCATACATACGAGGTTCAGTTAGGACTGGCCCCAATTTGACTACAATAGTAAGAGAAAGATCATGGGTCATGAGGCTTTGTCTTACTGGGTCATGATCTCTATGCCCTCCGGAATCCGCCCTTACTACTAATGCAGCAGTGTGGACAGCATATATATATATATATATATATATATACATATATATATATATATATGTATATTTTTTTTGTGTCAGATCTTTGTTACTGCATTCTAAAATTCTCTTTTTTTAATATAAGGGGCTTGAATTTTATGCCCTCTACACGGATTGAGAGCGTATTTGAGGCTTCTAACGACCGTAGTCACGTATCACTGTAGTCACGCGGGTGATAACCTACGGGTCCAACGGCTTAATGTGTTTTCCGATGAGGTAAGCGCGTAACTTAAAAGCTGATTAATTAAATCGTCCATAGTCAGGCTTTGAACCGGATATTTCTCAGTTCAATGGTAACGCTATTCACTACTCGTATAGAAAATCATCTTAAAATATAAAATGTACTTAGTCGATTTTCTACAATCTTTGTACTACATCCTGTATAAGTGTAAGCGCCTGAGTTAGTGTAGCTCGTCAACCGGACAGCCGCGGTAACGAGCTATCGGTCGGCTGTCACTGCGGGGAGCGCGGAGGGCCAGCGCGCGAACTATGCGGGACCTCTAACCAGAAATAATTCCGCTAGTTTGTTGAATGTACCCAAATGAAACGCCCGTCCGCAGCGCCCCCGGTCGGCTGAAACTCGTTAACCGGCCACCGTTTCGTGCGGGCAGATTCGAATCTTAAGTTTAGTCTCGACACCGCTTGAATACGCTCATTTAAATGCGCAATTAATCGGTAGCAGAACCTCATATATTAAGTCTGATTCCTGTAATAATTCGGCGAGAATTCATGTCGTTTCGGGTATTTGACATTCACCAATAAAACCGATGGCTATGCGGTTGTTGATGTCACATTAACTAGTTTGTTACTGGATATATAGAGTGTACATTGTATTTGTGTATAATGATGGTATGGTTCATATTCAGGAAAGCTTAGTGGCCATTTAATGATACCGATTTAGTTAATTGTGTCTAAACTGTTATGGGCTAGTTATAAAAATTTTACTATTAGTTATCGGTATTGATCTGACTAACAACTAGCTCTTACTATTTCCTATAAATATTAAAAATGCCAACTTTCGTTCTTACTTTGTAAAAAGTAACGCAATTTGAATTACATACTTTCAATTTTTTTTCCATGTTAGTTTTAGTCGATGACATACTACCAGTAGGTTTCCAACTTTCAAGGCATTCCACAGCTACATACTTTATTTGTAGTAAACTGTGAAAACTGTATGATTGTAGTTCAGTTAATATCACAATTATAAGTTGCTAAGGCATAAGGACACTTTAGTGGTACCGCCCCCTTGGATCGAAATCGGGTCATTTGCGTATAAATTGGTGAGAAACTGATCGGCATGAATTTCTTGAACTTATGTTCTAGAAAATCTATACAGGTATTAACAATTAAGCTATATTCCAAAGGTCAACGCGAAAATCGCTAAGACTCTTATTTATTCACATCTCCGTTTCATACACAAAATGGTTCGTGTTATACAATAAAATATATTTCGTATAAACGAAAAAGAAAAAGATAGTCGAGTACTCGAATGTGGAGGTGCGTGAGTCCGCGCCGCGCCGGGCGGGGGCGCGCGGGCGCCGCGTTTGCGGTCCGCGACGTCCGCAATTCTTGCTTAGTTAAAATGTTTTCAGGGAATTCGCACATCGCGCCGCTGAAGAGGGTTGCTGGCCGGCCGGTAAGCCCGGCCGACTCGAGAATTATGGCGATTGTGATGATATATGGGGGCGCATTATTTTCTTATCTTTTCTCTTTCTCTCTCCGCCGCCCATACTTCATTCCCGCTCGCATTATAAACGTTTTACTTTTGATATCTCCTAATAGACGTCTCGCGGCGGAATCGTGTTAGTATTAGGCGAGAGGGTGATATTATTGTACGGCCTTCGGCGCTTTTAGCTTGGCTCCCTCGTGATTTCGTAATTGTTTTTTAACGTTCGCTAGGAACACCGATGAAGCTGTAGGCCTCTTCTAAATATCCTTCTTTTAAATATGGAACAATTTTTCTTATTTATTGTGAATGCTGTGATTTTTTAACATGCTTTTATTGGCTTCGCTTATATGTATAAACATAATGAAATAGTCCTAAAAGCTTACTCGGCATACGAAAGTCTGAATATTCTGTTTTTTGTTTCTAAATTTTTCAGAGGTATTAAAAAACGATGTTAATGCAGTTTTAAAGAAAAAATGAGAGAAATTGAAAAAAAATTAACTCAAAAGTTTTCGGATAAAATTAAGTACCTGATATAACAGGGACGTGTGGCTTTAGGTTCATCTACTTTCCACTACTTCAACGATTTATAATATTTAAGATATTTATTAATTATATTTAAGAATATTTAAGCATATGAAAGCCATAATATGGTTATAATAATGGTGGAAAATGGTACGATCATACGTACAAGTGTCTTCATTTTTCATAAATGCTTAGCTTTTTTGACCTTTAAAAAGAACAATGCCGCAATGATGGATCAAAACTTCATTTGTTTCGCAATCTAAGGTATTGAAACAGATTCCAAAATATAAGAAGCTCTGTTTATCACCTTCAAGTCTATTATTTAAATATTGAACTTTATTACACGTATTTTAAGGTGATACTATGGTTGCCATGTAGATATATGTACAAAAAGAAATTGCATATAATAAATTTAACAAGTGAGTCTTTTATTTAATTTTAATACTTTTATTTGAAAAAAGTAAGGATCACATTTATTTAACATAAATATTAAAATAATTAAGATTAGTTAATATTCTTGGTAGAGCCCTGAACTTTTTCAAAAATTTATGTAATTGATTCCTTTTTATTTTCATTCAATGACACTATCCCAATGTACTTAATAGATAGCAATCCTATTAATATTATAAATATGAAAGTTTGTATGTTTATTACTCAATTACGCTTTAACAGCTGAAGAGAATTCTCTAAAATTTAACAGCAGTGTGGTATGTGCATCAGAATAACATACAGGCTATAATTTATGATGATCTTAACTTTTGCTCACGACTTTGCTTGCGTGATACGTGGGTCAAATTGGAAGTCCTTAGAAAATAAAAAAAAATCTGCAAATCGGCAACTTGTTTTTATGGTTATGCTTTTTTTGCAACATAGTATCCGTTGAGATCAATAATATCGCTGCATTCGATGAAACCGCTGAGAGAAACACTTTGACCACTCGAACTTAGAGGCCGTTTTGACGGCTTTTTCATATGAATCCGCTGCTTCCTCGGCGTCCGTAAACTATTTTCCTCGAAGTTTTTCTTTTATTTTAGGAAACAAATAAAAATCGCATGGTGCGAATCTGCGAATCGGGGCTGTAAGACGGGTGAGCCTGTAGTTCTATAACTAACGTCTCCAAATGTTTAGTTGTTTCTCTGGCGTTATGTAGTAAGGCGTTGTTATGATGAAGGAGAATCCCAGTACGAGGTCGTTCTTCCCCAACTTTTTACAAAACAAGAGGCAGACAATTGTTATTGTACTAGTCTGAAATGACTATTCTTTTATCTCCTAAAAGAATCGTTGCCTATTGTTCATGTCATTCCGAAGAAAGAGACCACCTTCTTTTTTGCGTCGCTTCGATCTCGTTTTATTTTAATAGGTAACGTATCGAAAGGAAATACCCACAAAACAGACTGTCTTTTGGTTTCGGGACGGTAACAGTAAAAATGCAGCTTTAGTCACCTGTAACCAGGTCGTGCACACTATTTGAGTCACCACCGGCAAATCTTTGCATCGTTTCGCGGTATCAAGTCTTAGTGACCAATTCTAAAAAAGCTTAATTTGACCTACGTGACCTAAGGATCGATAGATTAAGTGAGATCGTTTCATCACAAAAATATTTCGGTGTAGGAATATGGATTTTTCTGGTATGAAATGGAGAGCGGGACCTAGATCGGTATCATGCTTGATAACGTCATGATGAAAGAATTCATTGTTAGTCGACGCGGCTGGACCCAAGGGTGAATTATGTATATTTTTAAAAGAAATGGAACCTAGACCAGGGCCAGAACTGGAATCAAGAGGAGAGTCAGGACTGAAATCGAAAGCAGGAATAATATCGGTATTCGTTGAGTAAATGATGAAAGATTTGATCTCCACAGTGGCCACTAACCACGGGCAAAATCTAAAATATAATAGTTACAATATATATTGTATTAAAATATCCAAAATATTTAATAGCATAGTATAAAATAATGTAAAATTTATAATTTTTAAAGTAAAAAAACACTTAATGAGTCTTTTTGTAACAAACTCTCGCATCGATCCAGCGAGCAATTGTCATAGTACCGTACGTAGAGCACATGTTTTCTGATACCCGTGTACATGTGTCATAATGGTTTATTGTTCGAGAAAGATCGTTCCAGGTAACCGTAAACAAGTTAACCTTGGCAGCGCCTTCACCCGCATCAGCATCCCAGATTCCGTTTTGACAAATCGTATGCGGAGCGGTGTGCCCGCCGCCCGCGCCCTCCGTCTCACTTATGTATGCCGTCGCCGGCGCATTGGCCTTGTGTTCTTTCCTTTGTGTGATCACAGGATTAGATAAATGTAATTTTACCGAAGAAAAAGAGAAACATTAAATCTGTTTTCTCAGTATTAAGCTATGATCGTGAAGATTTACGGGAATCCGAGTATGGAAGGAAAACTCAATCGATAGAGTAGGTAGGTCAGATGCATCCTTTTTATAGAATTTTTCGTCAACGATGTCTCGAGCGCACCCACCGATTTTGATGCAGTTTGCTATGATATACATTGTTTTCGAGAAACAAGCGTGCGCATGCACACAGGCTATAGAATACAGACGTAATCAGGCGATTTGTATAAAAATCACAAGTTCCATGCTCTTCCAATGAAATTCGATGAGTACAATTTATTTACCTAGTGTAATATCCGTAAACGCAATTCGCTCACGTTGGAAAATGGATTATTATTAGAGTTTCCGGTGTCGAAGCGTCATAAGCAGCATCGGAGGAATGGTCGAGCGCGCGGTGTGTCGGTTCGCGCGTCGGCTGCGGGGCGGCGGCCGCGACGACGGCGTGTCCGCGGCAGGCCGCCCGCCCGCGCGCCGCCGCACGCCGCCCGCCGCCCGCCGCAATAGAAAATAAATTGATATCGCTCCGCCGCGGGCGAGCCGAGAAAAAGGATTTAGAAATAAATGACTTTTTAAATTTCATCGTTGTATACCGTTTCTCTATCAACTGTCGTAGCTCGGCGGCGTACGTAACCGGATTTAGTCGCAAACGTTTATTGTATGGGGCGGCGTGCGGGCGAGCGGGCCCCATGACGCCGCCCGCCGCGGCCGGCGGCTACGGCGGTATTAGCGTTGATAGCGGAGCCGACGAGTGAAGCGGCAAAGTGAGCGATGCGACATCATTTTATTGAAAATAGACCAAATTTCAAATGTCAATAAATGTCAATCCCTAAAGGGAAATGTTAGTTGATTTACCGATAACACGAGAATTGTTAAGAGGCTAACATTCAAGCTTTTAGGTAGAATACGATCATATTTAACTGTTACTAGAACTAAACACAAAGTTTAGATTAGACTAGACGACTAGACACGTAGTATAGATTTGGCAATTGTGCCTAAAAGGCTTTTTAAGTTAGTATTGAATTGTTTTATATCAAATTAATATTTAAAATTTTATTTCATAAAAAAAGATGTTTTACATTTCATTCCGATAATTATAAAAATAATATATATTTGAAAGTTATGTAATTATGACTTATTTAATGGTAACATCAAGCAGAATCATTATATTTTATACACTTATTACATTTTACCTTGATAAAGATTTTTGCTCTTTTTATATACTTTTATCTACAATGCAATATGAAACTGAATATGTATATTCGCTTTAAGGTTTTCCTGTAACAATTGAAGAATGAAATCAATTTCAAAACTGTTCCATAAACTTAACATTATCCATTCCGTAGATCATAATGATATGGGAAGATCTTACTTTTGAAAACGTTTTTTTCGCATAATTACATATATATGCATTGTCTATAGAACTATAGACTATGTACATAAACGGAGTGCATTTGCTTATATCATGTCTAAAACCTCAATTAAAATGGTCCAAAAAACATGTAATTACTTGCAGTGGATGTTTAGCGCTCTATATACGCATTTCGCACCCGCCACGCTGCACCACCTTGACGCTTATAAAACTAAAATATTTATCACACGCAATTAAGCTTTTACGATTTATTGCTTTGGACCATAATGTGCCAGGTTCTAGTTACTGCAGCACCAAGGCCTACTCTTCCACATTCCCTGTATTTCAGATAGAGAGCCTTGAACCTTAGACCTCGTGTCGTGAATGCGATGACGACGTCCGGTGCCGACGCTAATACTTACTCGGAGTACGAGTGACATAATTTGTCTTGAGTTAAAAGCTCATTGGTCAATTAAAAGCTCTTTGTTCATTGATAAGTTAAAAGATGATTCGCCGGTGAATGGTCAGGATTGAATTCGGCATCTTCTGGCCCGAAGCCGATCCTCTTAACCGCTTAACAATCGCCGTCCTAGAAACGTATCGTAAACAAACCATTTTACAAAAGATACTTGCAACAAATTTTATTTAAATTAAATTTTATCCCATAATGAAGGTACTCACGCTACGATGAGATCATAACAATAACAGCGACGGAGTTGCAGAGAATTTAGTTATATACAGGTTTTAGTTAATGTTTCTGTTGTTTTAAAAGATTGATATGGATTACATAAAAAATATCGTTTCAAAGAAATCTTTATTTTGAGTACTGTGAAAGTATTATATCGTACGTTTTTGAATCTTATATTGATTTAAATATAAGCCAATTCAAGTGATTGGAAAGATGAAATTGTTCATCAAGAATAAAATATGGGTTTCTACAATTACCATAGAGCTATCTGCTTTCAAATAAGGCAAAATTTTGTTACATTTTTGTATACATCACATATTTTCTCTGGGTTTACTTAGAAATCTCTTAAAATAAATAATAGATAAAATAAAATTAGTAAATAAAATAATAATCATATGAGCTCTAATATAATATTATAAGAATATTATTCAATGTACGTGCATCAAAGCCTCGTATAGAATTTTTTTTTTAATGACCTTATTTATATAATTAGAATGAAAATAAAGTAACACAACGTGCACGTTTAAAATTTAAATAAGACCTCTTACAGCAGTTTGTAGATGAAATAATATTTATTTGAAACCACATTCTTGTACTTATTTAAAGCTTGTGTCCATCAAAGATAAAAGATATGGCTAATTATTACATACAAAGAAAATAATAAACCTTCCCATTTAAAAGCACGTACGTTGTGTTATCATGAAAGAATCTTACTAAAGCAAATAACGTGTAATCGATTGTTATAGAAACTTTATTGATCACTGTACAACTAATTTACTCTCACATAATGCCAACCAATTGCGTTTATAAAATTAATTAGCTTTAAAATTTACTTATTACCTTATAATAGTTGTGTACTGTTCTTATGTTTTTTTGTGATCAGTAAATCGTAAACAGCGGATTATTTAGTAAAATAATATTTTTTTGAATTTTTTATTTAGTAAAATAAAATAAATTAAATCAAAATAATTTGATTATTTAGTAAAATAATCCGCTACAACCAAATTTTGAAAGTCTCTATTATTTATGTTTTTTTTACATAAAAGGAATAAATTGCAAATATGAATACTTGCCTGATGATTTACTTAACTTCAATTAAGTAGGGTGTTATTGCGTACTTTTTTGATTTACTTAAAAACTGTATACATAGGTTGGACGTATTATCGCACGTGTTAAATTGTGCCAAACAGGACATCAATTAAAAAAAATATTGACACTCAAGAACTGAGGACTTTTAATACTTACATTTTTTAAATGTTTAGCCTAGTAAGCTTTTAGCAGTACAATAAATGGATATGTTATGGCGGTTTGCGCCAAAAGTAAAACTCATTTCCTAAACTTTAACCCTAAGATTCAACAAATCCAACTGTCAATTCTCACAAATAATTGACAATCGGCGTTTTTATCTTTTAATAGAACATAGTAGGTCAATAAAATAAATAAGTTTCGCTTGAAAAAATCGTTGAAATCACTATTGATTAAAAATGTTCTTTCAACAAAAGTTGTTTTTTTTTAACATGAAAATTTTTACTTATAATAGTTTTAAATATATAACGTAAATGTTTAAAACACCGTATCGTATGAAATAAAGCTAGGAATTAATTTATTTTGTAATGTTAACACAGATGTGTGAATATTATCATATAAATAAACGAATATTGTGATACAAATGTTTGAAAATTAAATAAGTGTGTCAGTTTGGATACTATTTAAATTTTAGGCTTGAACAGCTTTATTTATCCGAAAGTTAATTAATATGAATATACGAGATGTTTTGGTAAATTGCTTTCAATTAAAGATAAACATATATAGTATATACTTCGTCAGCACTAAAGTAAACTGACACTTGTTTGTACTTATAATATCTACATTTCTAGAATATGCAAATTATCTCATTTCGAAATCGGTCGGGTGAAAACGCGTCACTTTAAAGCGTTGTATTATCTAATACACGATTAGTTTGTTGTTCGTGATGTAAAAATTTTAAGCATTTCAATGTTCGGTGATGGCATTATCAAGTATGTGACTAGTTAAAAAAAAATGGTTTCAGCTAACTCGTGGAAACCCCGCTGAAAACGTATATAAGGAGAAATAATTACAAAAACAAGAAAGGAGGCAGTAACCGGCGCGGCGCGGCGGGCCTATTGTGTGCGCACGTGCGCGCGGACAGATAGCCGCGCGCGCATCTCATTAGTGTCACTCACAGCGCCGGCACGCCCGCAGGACTTCAGACGATATTTGATATTTCTGATATGAACCATTATTCTTTTGTTTGTCGTTCTTTTAAAAAAAAAACGGTAAAACTTTATTAATGTTTTAAAGACCGAACTAACAATCATTTTATCGTGAACTGTAACATAAACCATAACTGAGCATTAAGTTTCAATTAAAAATTAGAAACTCAATCTAAGCTTGTGATATCTATTAGTTTTTCTTTAATCGAACATTGTGATTACGTTTGCTGTGAGTTTCCTCGCTTTTTATCTATCCCAGTAAAATTAATACTTACAAACCACAAAATATATCTGTGTTTTATTTTAAGTTAATGATAGAGACCTTCATTTGTAGGTCGTTTTTCATCAAAAGGTTAAAGTTATAATTTTCTTTTCTAAAACTTTGTTTCAGAGCAAATTTAAAATAAACAGCTTCAATACTCTCTATCCTGTGTATTCTAAAAATAAATGCATTAACAATAACTTCAGATTTTGTGAACATTCTGATATTTTTTGTATTTAGTTTCAGTTGTACGCAAACAAAAAATAAATAGATCCAATCTAGCAGAGCCGCCAGTGTTATACGGAACGAGGCGAACAGCAGATCGAGCAGTAACGCCGCACGTCAGCGTTCTGTAATAATCCATAATCTCGGTCCATAAGCCGTTATTATCATAAGTCACGTCGGTGCGTCGTTATGAGAACTGTTAGGGCACGTCCTGGGCCGCTGTCACTCACTTTGTTCAAGATCATGGCCCCTTTTGTTAGGATTATGCATGTGATTGGAATAACAATTAGCCCGGCCGGGGACCCGTTAGGCGTAAAAATTGAGATGTACCCGTGAACGCTGCTTACTGTTTGCCGAAAGAACTGTTCTTGAAATGTTGACTTAATTTCTCTTTTAGTCGATCGCAAACAATGGCGCTTGAACTTTTGAGCTTAGGAATGTGTTTTTATTTGGTGGTACGTACATTCAGTGCATAAGGATGTATGCATAGGTTTTAATTATTTTTAATAAAATAATTATTAATGCGCTTTGTTTGAGGTTTTTTACAGAGATAATTGTAATGGGAGTTTAGGTATTAGAATATATTTTATATTTGTTGATGTACTATGTTTGTACGGTGATGTGAGGATCATTAGAGCTTTGATTTTATTAGAAGATATAATCGTTAGCAACATCAGGCCAATTAATTTGTGTGTGTGTTTTTTATTAAACTCAAAGGGACCACTTACGTGTACTCCTTGTCTAGGGGAACAACTTAGCAGCCTCCTACTCGCTCTGAGCCAACATGGAGGGCTTATAATCTTAGCATCTCAATCTGAAATACAAAGGCTGTGGGCGATCAGTTCAGCCAGGGCATTACTACCTCATATTTTATTTAAATCTGTCTTCAACGTAAACTTTATGAAGTTTGTTATATAATTGATGCTATATAAGAAACGAAACTAAGAATTGAAAATTTGTCCAGTTTATATTGGAGATATATCAATTAACATAATATTTTTTAAACATCGACCAATTTCCTTCTAATGACAAATAAGCAAGAAACTTAGTACGATTAGACGTTCGTGCCTTTAAAGAAAAATTTCAAAAAAAATTAAGCTTCTAAGTCAACATGTTCAAAAAATACGACCAAAATACGGCCATTTATGCTTTATATTTTAAAACTCGCAAGTAAATCAAAAGCTATAGGGTACTTACCATTGGCCTAGAACCATGAAATTTGGTAAGAATAAAAGTCTCACAAATAAAAGAAACAATCTGACAATCATTGATTTGTGTTATATTATATGAAAAGAAATTATGATTAGAAACTAACAAATGTAATATGGACCATGATGCACCAATATATGGGAAAACACTTATTAACGTCGTGCTTTGAAAACTTAAGATTTTAAAAAATAGTGTAAACTTAAGAAAATCCTAAATTTGTTTGCGAAAAAGCATAAGTTTCGACATTCCTGAGAGCAACATGTCGCCAGTATCGAAAACAGAAAAAATCATGAAGACCCTTGATGGATGAAATATCTACATACATAATTAAGTTTGTACGAAGCCTTCAGGGTCCTATTTGCACTTGTACCATTTTTTGTAACCCAGTCTTTTTTAGAGACAAAACCCAAGGCCCGGAACAAAAGTTTGGCTGCTTTTCCTATATGTATATTTTATATAAGATATATTTGTAATGACTAATGACGACAGACACTACAACATATCAATATTTATACAATTTTGATGTCTGCAAATCGAAAACCATTATTTTAGATATTGAATTTTTCATATACATATAATTTTACTAAGAATAACCAACTAGCTGTGGCCACCCCTCGGGTGAGACAAACGAGACGTTAATTAAAAAGCAGCTGTGCAATAATAAGTAGGTATAACAAAAGTTTTAATGATGGGTATATTAATTTCGAGACAGCGGGCGGTGGCGCTTGCGTCTTCGAAGTGTAATCAACAAACTTCAAATAGAGCGTGTTTAGTGGCAGACGCGGTCTCCGCTCGGGTGAAGTGCCTGTCGTCTCATTATGCTATTGCACATTGTCATCAGGAGCAGGCGAATAAATAGAGATAGGTAATTTTTAACTTTGGACCGCAGCGTGCTCTATATTTATGGTTCTGTACGGAAGTAATCAACGAAAAAATATAAAAAAGGAACTTTTATGGGATCATTTCATTCTCAATCTTATCATCTACTGTGTGCCTGTTAGCATCTTTTTTCTCAGGACCGTGTGGAGATATTAAGTTGAAATGAATATCAAATAATTAGTATTAAGTTGAAATCTATATCAAATGGTTAGTTGGAGTCTGCGATTCCGTGGAGCTGTAAAAGATCAAGTTTATAAGTCATTGCAATCAAAAAATTCGGCCATTTACTCCTTATATTTCGATAGCTGTAATCTGTAGGACTATTTCTCATTAATCTACAATCATGAATTTTGGCAAAAGGCAAGATTTTACACCGTGAGTAAGGAAGAAAAACGAAAAATCTTTAATTTAAGTTATAATACATGATTTTTTTTATCACTAATTTGCGATTGAAATTGGAGTTTGATCTGTGATGTAAACCAATGTATAAGTGAGGTTTTTACCTCTATTATATAAAATTTTGAGATTTCCGAAATTTCGGATACTCTAAAAAAAAGGAACGTCTCTCCTCTCTCATGACACTTCGTGGCTCTATGGTCATCGGACAAGTCTAAGTCGTCATTTTGTCAATGAATGTACAAATTTCTGGATATATTTTTCTGAAATACTACGATAAAAATGAGATGTGTGGATGATCACCCGGTAGGAACAAAGTTTCTTTCGCTATATACCATGTAAAAACATAAACAAATTATAATCCTAATCAGTACATTCAAACCGTGTACAAATATATAGCGGATACGCACATTGTACGTCTATACAGCAAGAATAAACCTATAATATACAAGCATACGCTCGATGGCGCACACGTTACACGTCTACAGTGCAGGAATGTACTTAAACATCCGCTTGTAAACGAGGTAGATGACAGTAAAAGAATCGAGAGGAGTAGTCGTTGGTCGGAGCCAAGTGCGCGTCTACCCGCTCTCTCCCTCTCGTCTCCCTATCTCAAATATGTCGCTCGGACACTTTTTTCCGTGTACCTCCTACTCGCGAAACGCGCGATAAGGGACTTCGTTCCAAAACAACGATAGAAGTTTTTGATTTTCCAGCGCCAATATCATGCCAATATCGGTATCGAAAACAGACAATAAATAGTCGAGACTCTCGATGGGTGGAAAATGTTTATGCACGTAGTTAAGTTTGTACTGCACCTTTGGTTGCGAGCTCTATTCGCGTTTCTCTGGTTTTTTCACTACAAAATAAAGCTAACAGTGAATATTGAATAATTATTTTGTGAGTAGAATGCGCAAATGTTGGAGTTTATAATTGAGGCGTTTCGAATCGAATTGAAGTCATCAAAGTAAAATTTCACCAGATAGTTTTAAACGTTTGACTAGTTAGGATTTTTTGAATAATATATTAACATTAAATAAAAAAGAAAAGAAATTGTTTTTATTCAATGTGACATTTTTCTATATTCTTATTGAAAATTAAAATAAAATTATCATCGGTTTGCAACCACAACAAGGAAACGAAATTAATGAATCGTGTAAACTTTCATACAACATTGATTTAACCTAATTCGAGTTTCTTAAGCAACATATAGAAGAATGTTTATTAACTTCCTATTTAGGGAAATCAGTCTATGCACTTTTGTGCATATATAAGCTTAGCTCTAGGTAATCCGAAAACATCGTCAGTGACATAATTTCTTCCTTATTAACCGCTGTATTACCAACAAAAGAACCTGGCAATTCTCAAGCGATGTACGTAACAAGGCTGTGTATCGTCCGAATATCACGGAAAATTGTACGGATATGTAGTACACCTTTGTTTATCATTGAAATGAATCTTTCCATGGATCGAATATTGCTGAATAAAAGTATTTTATGCATTTTTGGTCCATCTCTCTGTTCAAACGCTACACGTGCTCTTAATGCTTATTGAATTTTGATAGCCTTGTGAAATATGAGAATGAACTTCTTTCGTTATCACTCGGTTCAAAAGGAATCAAATAAGTGGATTTAAAAGTTGTTTGGTTTCTGTACTACTTCTGTAATATTTTGGTTTAAACCAAAATAGTAATTAAATTATATATAAATAAATTGAAATAAAAATAGAAGTAAACTTCTATCTCTTAATTTTGTCTTCATCCAAGAAAGTCGACGTAGCAGCATCAATCCACAGGAGCATATGAAAAAAAATGTAATTTTTGTCTACAGCTCTACGTATATTAAATTTCTTCCACTAAATCTTTTTTTTGATTTTACCCGCATTAACTTATAAAACTCTATTCACGATTTGGCGGTCTTAACGCCTGATTTTTTAATAGAACTGAAAAAAGGCAGGAGGACATTCAATCAAAGGAGGAAAATCAATACAATCTCAATTTGCAAAATTGTATTTCCAAGTTGTTCCCACTTTCGTCAGGTATGAAATTTAACGATGGAATCTATGGATCGACTGAACTTGTCTATTTTATAAGACACGTACAGCGCTTTCTCTATTTTATATAATGACGCTGGAATATCATCAGCGTCACCGGAAATTTCAGGGTAGGAAGGTCGACTTTCTCCGTATAAAAGTGGAGGCGATAACTTGACCATTGCTTTAGTACGTCTAAATTAATAATTATTTTATGCTAGGAGTAAAATTTATCTAGACTGATTATCAATTTTAATTACCTAATCATTAAAAAAATATGAAATAACATAACTTTTCCGAAAAGGTGACTATAATGTAGGTTAATTTGTATTGTAAGTCGATTTCAGTGGGTAATAGAATTGCCTTCTTAGAAAGCATTTACAACTCGGTCATGGCTCCACAGCTCTCGGTTTTATTTTAAGCTTCTCTCATTGCGCAGTGGCGACGAGTGACGCCGTATCGAATTTATGCTTAGGCGTTGCGACGCAATGCCTCCGAAAGCGACTTCGTAAACGGAATGGTAATTATTGTTGGAATCGAGAGTGCTAAATCCATCGTGGGGTTAAACAAGGACTAGATAGAAATTAGCTTGTTTGTTTTCGTAACCTTGCTTAGTGGATTTGCTTGTTAGAGACTGATTCAATACTAGTACGTAAACAAATTCGCTTAATAACAATAAAGGCAATTTGATGTCTTGTCGTTGGGAGATAAAACAATTGGAATAACATGTACATGTTCGAAATCCGAATATATAATTCCCAACATTCATATCACATAATAAAATATATTACACGCATCAGAACACCGAAAGAACTACAATTCATCACAATATAATTTTAATTGTGTTGTAGGACAATGAAGTCTCTGTAAAACAATTACAATTAATATAGTGCTTCGGTCCGTTATAAAAATTTAGATGACGAATATTAGGAACTTAGAAAATTTAGGAACAATACAAGTGTAAAGGAGAGAAACGTTCATTTTAGATTTTTTGAATTCTTCGTGAATAAATTGTATTTATAAGTTCATTTACAAGTAATTAAAGCGAACATAATACAAAGTAAACGATCTAATTTTTTGAGTATTCGTCAAATCAATAACTGTTATTTATACGTTCGACCTTTAAAAGTTATATAATGTTCATTCAAGACTAACTGATAACTTAAACTGTTCTATGTTTCTTAAGTATTGGTCCCAAACCAACATTTTTATTTAATTTTTATACACTCACGGCGTTAGTCCCAATATGGATGTCCCAGGGACGACACACTCGATGTGCATTCACGTTCCGCAGTTTGATCCCAAAACGAGAGACTACG
The DNA here is from genome assembly GCA_005406025.1 of Eumeta japonica. Taxonomy (NCBI): domain Eukaryota; kingdom Metazoa; phylum Arthropoda; class Insecta; order Lepidoptera; family Psychidae; genus Eumeta; species Eumeta japonica. The sequence goes on along the minus strand of BGZK01000979.1, from coordinate 166,217 downwards.
AAACGCAGCGATGGACTGCCTAAAATGCAGTCCATCGCTGCGTTTTAAGCAGTTTTGGCAGAATTTTGTTTTTACCTACCCTCGAAATGCAAGTTTCCTTATGACGTTTTCCTCCATGGTCGGCGAATTGTATTGTCGAGTAGACAAGTGCACAGTTTGGGAAAACTCATTGACTTTCAGACTTTGTCTTTTGAGACCTCTTCAAGACTTTGAGAAGCTTCAGGATACTAAACCAAATCGATAACATATGTAAATAGATCTAGGGTTGAAATTCCTCAGTGAATAATTACTGTCATTTGAATGTACCTAATGGCTGGAAATGCTATAGTAATGCTATAAAATCATTTTAAATGCTTACAACTTTTGAATGTCAAGCAATGCATTTTTAAATTGGTATGTCTAATAAACATGTCTAATATACATTGGTATGTATAATAAAACCTAAAAAAATGTTTTCTAACAATTTTTCGTATTTGGAATCTGACAAAGAAGACGCCTCTTTATTTTTGAAGAAACAGACAGAAATAAAAACGATATCTGTTTACTTTTTAAATAATTAATTTGAAACATTAAATGCTACCGTGACAAAATCAAAAACACTGCAACTCATAATTTATGTTATTTATGACGTATAATTAATAATTTATGATACAAAGAAACATAGGTTTGTTTGTAAGAAATTATTAATATTATATGATATTTAAAAACCAGTCAATTTTATGTTATATTCATGAATCTTTTAACAATAATAGTAATTATTTTTTGTAAAGAATTTAATTTCAAATACATTATAAATATGGTTACTAGTTTAATGGTCCCTAGTTAGTAATTTTAATTTTTTAGTTCAAATACTGATACAGTGCAATTATACGTACAGGTGAGCACTCTATCGCCGAGCCGCAACGGCTCGCTCCGGACGCGGTTCGCTAAAGAACCGAGAATAAAAGTTATCGGCCTTCGGTTTTCCTCCTCGGAGTGCTCTCCGTGAACGCCGCAGTAAATTCTGGTGGGAGCGGAACGGGTGTAGGGACAGGACGCACAGACACCTCGGAAACATTTCGTGGGCCGCCAGCCGTGTGAGGCGCGGCGACGGCGCGCGGCCGGCCCGGCCCGGCGCTTCGATAACTTATCTCTCACGATTCTTTGGCTTTTGCAGGAGCTCGCGTCATAATATATTGGCTTTCCAGATTGAAGTCGACTGTGGCATTGGCTTACGTCGAGAGATATTACTCGTTGGTAAAGTTTTATTGTTCCCGTCACAGGTGCACAGATATATGAGCCCATCGCGCGCGCCTGACCTCAGCGGCCGGATGGCGAACTTCGGGTAGTGTATCAAAATCGGTTGTTAAATATTACTTCGTGTCGCGAAAGTCTATCGGCAATGTATCACGGGAAACTTTTGAAAAGTAAGCGATATCGAGATGCTTCGGTAGTACTCGTAACGGCCAAATAATAGCTGTTCTATTAAAATGACGGTTTTTTTTTCTTGGACTCGACGACCAAATTAGACGCAAATGAATTTGACTCTTTAAAAGCTGTGTCATTCAGGCCCGGGATAGGGAAAGTTAAAATTATTCAAGTCCATAATTTATACGGAAAAGCTTCACTTCAAAAGACTCTTTCATTCAAAAATAAAGCGTGTTGTAGTATCTGAACAAGGTGGAACAATGTTTTGCATAACAAAGGCAAAAAAAAAACACCTAAAGGAAAACATAAAACCACACTTTATTCGCAGAATACTTATTCAAATGAGGCGGTCCCTTGTCCTAAGTTTGTTTTCAATCAAAAACTCGTGCAGCTTTGTCCCGCTAAACTTTATAAATGAGGCGATTATCCGCGCGCGTGGCGGCGCCGCCGGCCGCGGCTGCGGCGGGCTGATAAACGCCGGCGCCGCCGGTCACCTGAACTGCATGAAATGCAGAGCTTTTCACTTCCGGCCAGTCGAGGCACACTTATCGGGTCTTACCTGGGACGCTCATAGAATGAAATTCAAAAACAGATCCAGAAATCAATGAACAAATGTTTTGTGTATTTCTTAACATAATTTTATGTTAGATTACATTCTTTTTATCTCCCAAACTCGTAAACATGCATAATGTATCAAGAAAGTCGTGAAATAAATAACCGTTTCGTTCAATCTTTTTGCGTATGCACCATACGTTGACACATAATTACTTTCTACGACGATGCACCTCATACCCGAGAAGTGCATATAGTGTCTTCTTAACTAACTATTCAAGAATGCGACGTCCGTATGCACACGCGCACACCAGCCAACACGGCCACGAGGAATGTAAGGGCGATGCCTACGTAGGGAACGCAGCTAACGCCCTGATTACGCCGGGCGAGGCGGCGCGCGACAAGAAAACTACGTCTTTAGATTCATTCGGGTGCACATTCGGCCTACACTTCTATGTGGAAAACGTGAAATGCGCATTATTAGACCGAAGAGCGTAAAAAAAGTCATTATAAACGCGCACACGCTCGGTTATCTATTCACACCTTCGCCGTGCCGTTGCGTTCGTTCGACGACCGCGAAAATATGAAGCGGTAGGCAGATGAAGCGTAATTTTTATCATCCCATAATCAGATTAGGGTGTCGCCTCACCGTTTAACGTGTGACGTACAAACGAAATAATCTGCAATTTCCGCGGCCGTAATTCGAGTTAAATAACCTCAAACAAAAACGTTCCAGCAAAGGCTGAGGGAAAATCCCAAATTGTATTTTTATTGGGAGTAGGTAACGAGCAGTGTTATTCCTCACGCCCTTGTCAAAGAACTCGCTGTAACGAGGTGTGGTCCTGTTTGTTCTACCTGAGGTATTATATTCTGCCCCCGGGCTGTTGTATGCGCCTTTATAACTTTTTCATAGGATATTTTCCGCGGGGAATTATTAATCTCGTTACACGAAAATATAAAATACGTTTCCTTGTTAAATTCATTTTCGAATTAACGGTGTACTACGTTATTTATTCAATTTTATTGCATTACAATGGTGTTAATGAGATTATTGTACTTTGAGAATAGCTGTGATATATATGTATACATATAAATTCATCACCATGCGTTTGACATTGAATAAGTTGTTTTAAAATGAACCAATGTTTAAAAATATATAAATACATATTCTGATAGCTTGACTTTATAGTATTCAAATTTTGTGGTATCAGAAAAAATTAACAAAAAAAAAATGCATGAAAAAAACTTATTTTTTCTTAGTTGTACTCGTATACCAGGAAAAGTGAGTCGCTAAGATCATATTATTACACTTTTATTAAAAAGCTAAAGTTTATGTTAATAAACTGTGGAGGCGTCATAACACTATCTCTACGTCACAGTATCGTAAAATGTCTTCCAGGAAGCGCTGCTTACGTTTCACCCGATCGCAGGTAGCCGGTCGGCTAGCAGCTATAAACACAATAATACAAAAGGCGGGTCACAATGAGACTACACATTTCAAAATTAAATGACTCTTGATTGATCAGTTAGCTTGTGACTTTGTGCTTAAGCCGACGCGTCTCACTTAAAGAAGCTTCTTTTGTAATTCAAATTTGTTTTAAAATGGATGCACGAGCGCGCTACATCAATTCACATATTGCTGACATTCGTTTTGTGCATGGATTTTGCAATGACAACGCCAGAGCTGCTGCTTGCGAATATCACGAGAAGGTATATGAGCAGAAAAGAGAATTATCATGTGTCCATGAAAATACATCGTAGCAGGGTAACATTTATATCGATCCTACAATAAGAACAAAACGAATAGTACAAGATTAAAGAAATCGACTGTAAGGAAATTTAAAAAAAATAAGGTGTGCATTCTTTTCACTTTTGCCGTATCCAAAAATGAGATTCTTGGACTACGTGTTGTGTTTTCTTTGTAGATATTTCGAAAAGTGAGAGAGGAACCGAACTTTTTAAAGTGAATTTTTTGCATAGACAAAGCACAATTTAAAAGATCAGGAATAATAAATCATCGCAATTTACACATATGGGAGTAGTAGAAATTTTTTTTGATTGAATCTATAATACTACCAGAAACGTTGAACGGGCTAATATTCTTAATTTCTTTACAAACTAGATTTTTGAAATAATGAAATGCCCATTAAGTATAGACATCGAATGTGTTGCCAGTCACGTGAAACTATTGTTAGCGAAATTGGAGAAAAAACTAAACCAACAAACATTCGTCAAAACAACCGCTGTGAAAAGCAACGTAATGGAGGCTTTAAACGAAAAACTTTCAAGTTCAGTAAAAGAGAACAACAATCTCAAAAAAAAAGGTAATCTATTTAGAACAAAAATTAAATATCGTAGGAAAAGAGAAACAAAACACAACCTCATCTATTTGGGAATACAAGAAATGGACAAAACAGAAACAGAACTTGTCGAATACATTAAGGAACTGATAGTAGGTGCAGGCGTGCACTTGGATAGTCAAGAGATCAACTGCGTGCAAAGAATTAGCCGTTGGACGGAGAAGAAAAACCGTCCGGTAGTGGTATCCTTCTCTTTCATATGGCAAAAACGCCTAATCATTAAGAACAAAACTAACTTCCTACAGGGAATTTATATCAAGGAAGACTCCCCCAAAGAAATTTTTGAAAAAAAGCGAAAATTGCAAGTTCAAGTCGAAGAGGAGAGAAAAAAGGGGAACTTTGCTTAGATAAAATATGATAAGCTTATTGTAAAAACATACTCAGAGTCAAGCCGTGATAAAAGGAAAAGAGAGGAGGCCGGATCGCCAAACATGACACAGCAGAAGAAAATGAATACACAGAGTAAAATAACTCCTACACCGCCTACAAAAGCGAGTATAAATACAATAGTGAAACCTAATGTACTAAACTACATCAAGCGTAACAGAACAGCCTCACTATATAGATCTTCAAAAACTAACCATTATCGACACCCGGACTCGAAACAACAACGACATAAATGCCACTATGATTAAACCAACCCAAAAAAATTACACCCCAAGCCGGCTAGTCACCGTGAGGCTAAGCGACTATAACCCTGTAGAGAATAGCAAAGACAATATATTACCAAAGTCACCACTTAATACACTACACATCTGCACATACAATGTCAAAACACTAAGTACCGAGGTAAAGCTTCTTCTGAGAACTGAAAGAAACTATTAAAAACATAAAATATTATATCATAGGTTTTGGCTGAAGTACGTTGTTTAGGAACAAAAATTACCGAAGATAAAGATCATATCTTTCGTTCTACAGGTCAAACTCTAAGCCAATATGGCGTTGGATTTTTAATAAAAACAAAGTTAAAAAACAACATAAAAAACTACACAGGAATACCGGAGAGAGTATGCTTACTAAAATTAAAATTTAATGATTGCAATCTTACACTTATTCATGTCTATGCTCCAACAGAATGCTCCAAATTTTACCATGAAGTTCAGCTAGCCCACGATCTAGCAAGAAAAAATATGACAAGCATGGGAGATTACAACGCTAAAATTGTCGAACTAAAAAATGAAGATTCACTGTTTACGGGAAAAATTTGGATATTAAACCAGGAATAACCGCGGAGAAAGACTACTTCACTATGCATACTAGCAAAAGTTAATAACAATCAACACTCTATTTAAGAAAATTAAAAATTAAAAATGGACATGGCTTTCCCCTGCCAAGAAGACAAAAAAAGAAATCGATATTATCTTATCAAATTCCTCACGTTAATTTCTTAATTTTGAAACCATATCCACCGGATTTTCAACAGACCATAAGATGTTAAGAGGCACAGTCAAATTAAAAGACGTGAAATTAAGTAGAAAAAACTTCACCAACCCAAGAAACCGGCTAAAAACAATAGAAGATCGATCAGAACACATCACCAACTTAAAAAACACCGAACATAACCTCTATGAAAAGTAAACGTGACTGTAGACGTCAATATATACAAAAAAATCAAAAAGAGCTCCTCGTGCAAAGGGGTAGCAGGTACTGTTTTTGTTGTTTTTCAACACTTTAACGTTGAGCTAAAGTGTTATTATATTCGCGCGTATTATTTACATAAACGTAGGTTTTCAAATAAAATAATAATAAGGTGATCTTTGCGACTTAGTTTTTCCGGTATACGAGTAAAACTAAAAATATTTGTCAATTTTTTCTGTTACCAAGTTATAAAGGAATAATTTTCTTTATTTTAATCAAAAAGCTAAGGAATAAAGCAATAAAAATATATTTTTTTTACTTAAGCATTAGTTCATAATAAAAAAAAAATATTCAACGTCAAGCGCTAAGTGATGAATTGCTTTAAAAAAATTGTGGTGGCTGTAAAAAAGGTCTATGATTCTGATCTTTTTATTTGCCGCATTTTTATTAATAAAAGTTTATGATCAGCTATTGAAAAATGTTATAGTTACTTTTAATGGACACGTGCCGTTACGGATTACAGTAATATGTACTATCGCTTTAGTTTATTCGATTCACCAAGAACAATATCCGAATCGGGATTCGTGTATCGATGTCAGATGTAATCTCTCCAGGACCGAGGGAATGATGTGGCGTTTTTTTTTGTGTATTGCAATTTTTCTGTGTCCAAACAAAACGAATTTGCCGCGCAATCAAAGCGGGAATCCGATTGATGACACGGCGGAATAATTGTTTCGTGAAATTGAAAACATTGCGGGCACCTAACGGCTCGACCGCGCCCCCTGCCCGTTGTCGCTCAACGAACACGCGAACTCCAAATCTGGCTGTGAGATTTTGTAGTGGACTTTCAAGAATGCGAAAATATTTTGTATATTTAAGATCTGAAATACTGCTTTTATCGCTTTCCTGAAACATTATTAAAAAAAATTTTTATGACGCTTTAAATTTAATGAATACGCTTATAACATGGGATGATAAATATCGATTATAAACCTTAGTATGAACTTCTATGAATTTAAATTTCTGTGTTGAATATGATAAGGATTGAGGATAGTATGACCCCATCAAACGCTGAATTTGTTAGACCATGTGAGTGTTGTCTAATAACCAGAATGCGGACAAACGAAGAGAAAGGATGAACCGACCATCCGTAAATCACAGGCATTATAGCTTCTCTGTTATGGGGTCAATGAAATCAAAAACAACGTTTGAATAATGAACATTTTCACTACTCCATCTACATTGTTGTTGAACAATTTATATAAGATGTCAACAATTGACATGCATCAGATCAGGTGCGTTTTTTTTCGGTAACTATAAACATTTTTATGGTTATTGTCCATTACCGACTGTCATGTGAGTCATGGATTTTACAGTCTGCTGAGTATGATTTAAAGAAAAGTAGATTTGAAATTAGTTTCATGAATTAATATATAATCTCATAGAAAATGCAATACTACAGAAAAAAATCATATTGAATTCATTGCCAGGACTCATAAGCCCATACAGCTTTAATTATTTTTTTTAATAATTAAAGTATTTAAAAACTTAACTGCGTAAAATTGTACTGAGAAAATGGAAACAAGATGATATAAAAAATCATCCCATCACATATAAATATTTGCCCTCGGAGGCATACATATAGTAAGCGTCGCAGCTAGTAAAAAAACATGAAACTGACGTCTCTTCTTTTATTTTATAAACTATATAACATTATAAAACAACCCACTCATCATAGTCCGTCGATTTTTAATTTTTCTTTTTCACAATATGGAATCTATTTGTCATTATTTAGAATTTTGATTACTGTCATGTCTTTAGTGATACTCACAAAATTAAGACAAATCGACTGACATAGGAATCATCAAAATCGGCCCGCGCGTTTGATCTCTAAAGTGCTACAAAGGCACAAACGTACATTATATATAGAGTGATAAAAATATTATTATCCTTTTTTGCATCACGTATTTGGGTAAAAAGTTATCAGATATCACGAAGAACCAAACTCCTAGCTCTATAATGCTCAACACTACAAGCTCTAACTTTAATCCATCTTGGTCAAAAATTATGGCTTGGCTGCTTTATAGAACGATTGCACGACACAACATAAAAACCCGTAACTTAATTTTTTACACTTATGTTCATGGGAGTGTCTGTGAAACAACCAAGAAATACTTTTTAACCAAAATGTAAATCTTGTAGAGGTAAAGGCTTGGCTTTTCATGAGATCTACTAACTTTTTAATAGTGAAAGAGCGTTTTAAGCGAGTGAGTTCTGACATTTTTTTTGCATGAAACGTTTTTAATGGCATTTTAGTTCTCATTGTATGATCTAACTTTTATAACAAATGGATCTGCTTATCGATAAGAAATGTTATGTACTGAATTTCACTTTTCTTTATGGGAATCGGGCGGTGAACGTTATAAATTTTATAATTATTTGTTTTTGTGTGCTATTCCTAGCCTGCATACCTGAATTTCAGCCTTTTAGAAATTGGGCAATAACCATAGAGTTTTGATAAGTGAGTGAGTGAGTCAGTGAGTCATTGAGAAAATCGCCATAGTTTAGTTATTAATAAAAGCTAAAATATAAAAACTGGACAAATGAAACTTAACATGTGTCATAAGTCCTCTAACTATATCATCCTGTGAATTTAGACTCTATTATTGTCCAGGCCGAAACTGTCGGGTTATGAAAAATGAGGAAACCCTTAGAGAAAAGGTAGGTAATGCCCTGGTTTTTTATTTAGTTCGTCTTGACGAGAGCTCTACTATGCCCCTAGGTGATGATGTTGTTATTAACTGACTACAGGTTCTCAATTCTGCTGTTTTTTTCCTATGTTTCTTACCCAAAACTTTATTGTTTATAAGTCAGTTTTCAAAAATATTTATTTTTCATTAGGAAGAGAATATTTACAAGAAAGCCCCATTTTATTTTTATTGCCATTGAGTCTTGTATTCCGAAGATATAACGGGGAACTTCTGAGAATCGAATAGAAAAAATGTCTAGTGATTGAGATATTGGTAGTTTTATGACAATACAAGACTAGGTAGGTACTTCTTACGAACTTGTCAATGACAACAGGAACGATTGTGGAAGGTAGACGCTGGAACATTGTAATTGAACCCTATAACCTAGCAGATTTTGGTTTTTGATTTAATGGGATTTTCGTGGGATGCATTGTGCCGATAAGTGATTTCAATGATAGTATTTGTATATACGGATTCTATATTATCTGCGGTCATGATTATCAAAGACAGATTTTGTAGCTGCGTTATTTATCATCATGTGATTAATTTGATAATCTGTTTGCGTCAAAATCTGACAAAACCAAGCTTTCCAAACTTTTGACACGACATAAGACAACATATATTTGCCCCTTTTAGTAATTAAATTTTTGCGTCTCGTAGTTATCATCTCATACTGAGCTGATGATAGAAGTCACAACACTGCTTAGCGCTCAGCAGTTCGGGGATAATATTGCTACTTGTCGCTAGAATCTACTTTTCAATGGCCATCAGTGTAATTTAGCATACATAGAATTAAAACTAATTACTCGTTAATCTACTTACATATTTTCATTGGTTTAGGTATATAATTCCAACTTGACAATCTTGGCCAGAACTACTTAGCAATAACTGTAAAAATATGGTGAATTACTTTAATGCAAGTAAATGAAAATGTGATGTGTAAGAATTGTAGGACTTTCATATTATAAAGAATAATAATGTAATAATGTAATTTGTATACAAATAATTTAGGAGTTGCACTCTATGTAAGAATATAAAGGCCTTGGAATGGTTACAGTGGACAATGAATTCGGGATCGGAACTACTTTTTCACATGCTCCGTACAAAAGTAAAGGTGATGTTTGGTTAATTGCATTAATCTTGGTTTAAGCCACATGCAATGTAGCTAAATAAATTAGTTATAGTTACTCGATAATTAAAAAAAATTAAATAAAATGAATTTAAAATAAGGAAAAACCTTCAAAAACCTATTTAAATATTTTTTAAATATACTTCAAAAACAACTATTTAGTTGTTTTCGTAGTTGGTTCCAGCTAAAGGGTAAAAGAACATATAATCTATAAGCATGAATATGAAACGTTAGATAATGAATCGAAAAGGAGATCATATTCTAAAGAGAGATAACAATATCATGATTTATTTTTAGTTGCAACCGAACCGAAAACAACTCATTAGTTGTTCTTAAAGTCTGTTTAAAAAAATATTTAAATAGGTTTTTAAAGCGGTTTTTTTTGTTTGGAGTTTATTTTTCATCGCTTTAATACTGAGGATACCCAATCTTTTCATTTTGGAATCAGGGGTAAATAGAATATAGTTAATAGAATCAGACATCAAGTCGTTCATATTAGCCTCGTCTGCATTAGGTGTTGATAACAAATTAATGACAATTCTATTAATATGGTTGGCAGCATCTGATTTGTGATTTAAAATTGAATCTTTAAAAGACTTTCCATATATAAATATGTATCTGTCTGTTTGTCTTTTGTCTGCTCAGAAACACGACATGTAATATTCAAGATTATCATTCAAAAGCTTAGGCTCACCCAGATTTATTAGGATCTACTATTACTCTCTTGCTCGCCAAATATTGATGCAAAATTATAAGTTGCTCAAAAACTGTTATGAGACTAAAATCCATATTCCTTAAAGTTATGAAAATTAATTATTTCCATACAAATGTCAATATTGTAGATCATAGGATCTACAATAATAACTAATAACAGCAAAAATTAAAATTATCAACGTATAAAAAGAGTAACTAAAACCAATGGGATTATTTCACTTTAAATGGACGGGATACAATACTGCACACGAATGCACATCATACCCTTATCCGAGCAACGGCACATACTTGAGAGATATTCTCTGCGATCCAAACTCAACGTAGTTTTCTCATATAAGTGTCTTCTCATATAAGTGTCGTTTACGATAAACGAAAAAGATTGTAAATAGAAAACTGTATATTACTCGAAATTGAAGTGTGTAACGGGCTTTAGGTACAGGAGTGCGCAAACAACATTCGATTTGCGGTAGGCCCGCTAATTAGGTGCAGGCTGCCGGGCGTCGCGCTAATCGCGCCTGCGCGACGGCCTAGCTCTAATCAACTTTACGTTGCTATACCGACTGTGATCGGCGCATAAATTTAAAGTGCACGGCACCCTGAGATTAGTTTGGATTACCGTCGGTTGAATAAATCGTGTCACATATATATAGTCTAAATATATATTAAATGTAGTATATCACGCTAGTTCAGATGGTGGTGTAGAGTTAATGAAAAAAAATCTTTGAAGAAAGTAAAAAAAAAACATGCATATGTTCGTCCTATATCCGACTGAGGGTTATTTATAAAATAGATAGTGGTTGTATTAAGAACTGAAAATCGAGCGGAAATTTCTTTTATTCATTTTATAAAGTAAGTCGTGTCCTAGTTTTCCTCGATCTCACGCAAATTTGATAGCTTGAAGTTAGCTGCACGTTAAAGTGAGTCTTCAAAGAGACATCGGCAAGTCTAATATAGCAAAAAAATCAAGTTTTTTCCTTAGCTGTTGCCAGAACTATATAAAAATAAATCTTGATGTTATTATTTATCGTTAAAATAAATAACATGATGTTGAAATTATAAATAAACAAGTTGTCTCGACAGTTAATTGTAAAGGAATTTTGACGGCAAACATGATAAAGATATTGATAAGAGTGAATGTGGGAAGTAAAGTGAATGGGACCTTGCTTGCTATTATGAACCGTAAAAATATCTCATGATTAACATTTGGCTATTTATAATATCCATGGATGCTTTGTTAAAGTATTTAAATTTGAGAGCCGAGTCTCAAATTGATTTTATGTTACGAATATACTACTCGCATTGCATGTTAGCATATTATGAATTGATAGCATAAATTAGACAGCGAACAGTGTGAAGTTTCTGTCATCTCAATATACACATCTTTGGACAATCTTATTTCAAATCGTGGGGCTCTTAAGTCCTTCATGGTAGTTCAGTGCGGAATGGGAGCTAAGGTCGCTCGATTGATAAGGAAGTTTCTGTCACTTCTCGTGAGCTCGCAAAAACTGAACAAAAGTTTCTTTTCAAATATTTTTGCCTCCGTATCGCTTCGGGCTGGTGATATAAATATCCCACACGACCTCACTCTGCAACAAACGGCGCGATTACGTGCGGTGACTAGACCGCCGTGTGCGCCACTGCTGCTGCTGCGCGACGCCGTGTCCGCCATCTGCACGTAACAAACGCCGAGAACGTACAGAAAACATCCGAAAACGTACAACGAATACTCAATAACACATGTCGTTGCATCAAACGCTGTATTATCATCGTTCGATTATACCGCAAACAAATATTCGACTAATGTGTATCTAATTGATTCAAAATCCAGTTCAAAATTTTCTTTATTTCATTGTTTATACATAACTATTGAAATATGTTATTGTAATATGAATTTAACACCCGCTCCGAAAGCGGTTTTTTCTCAAAAATAATGAGCAATAAAGTTAAAGGTAACTCTTTTCATATGAATTTGTATAAGTTTAATTGCAAAACTACAAGTTTTTAGGCAGAGAATTACCACATAAGAAAGAAGTCGGGCCGATTATGTTCATAGATGTGTATCTTCAATGTAATCAGATATTTTATAAAACCCTTTTATAACAAGTACATATTTGATAGTGATCATCAATTTATCGAAGCATAACTTTGAATGTCTACAGGTAACTTATTGAACATATGCACGTACAACACCATGAATGAGTTCGTGAATTTATGTAATCGACTGACATGCAGCGCGCTTTACTTTTATTTCTCCATTATTCTTCTTAAATATTTGTATTTTGTTTACATACATTAAATATCCGGACCGAGGCTTTCGTGTACGAATCGAGACGCAATCGATCGAAGCGCCGCCCTACGGAGACTACGGGAATCACGGCGGTGTGCCGTCGCGGACGATCGCTCAGGTGTAAGTGGTCGGCGTTTATATAACGCGTATTCTTACCGCCGGCCGAGTGCGGCGCCTCCGGTAATATTTGATGAGCGGCCCTCCGCCGGCTCCGCGTGCGCCGCGCCACAATTAGAGCAGATCGATAGCGATCGTTTTATTTATTGACGATGTACTATGCCGGGCTATTCGCATGAAAAGGTATCGTCGGTAAATTGTGGTGTTATTACAAGGTAAAATGTAATAAATATTATACGAAAGAATCGTTATAATGAACGCTATCGATTTTCTTACAGTAGAATAAGTGTTCCATTTTCGATTTCAATTATAATGAAGTTTATCCACGATGTGAAATACCTGAAAAGAAAAATCGTATTGATCAAAAGTTATTGATTGAAAACTTGTCATGGTGCAGAAAAGTGATTAAGTATAGCAATTAATATTGAATAAAGCAGATTAGTAAGTTTTCTTTAGACCAATACTACTTCTCATAGGAATAGTTCAATTCATTCCATTTCGTACTAATAATGATCGGTGAGAGAGCTGCAGCCATTTCGAATTAGTTATTTTTTAATTTCATGTGTGATATCAGTAATTTACTGAAATAGTAGATCATGTTAATCACATCTATATGAACTAGTTATTAATAGAAATGTACAAGATGACTAATTAATAAAACACGTTTATTGGCCAACTCCATCTTGTATTATCAAATTGCTCGTAGCAATATTAAAGATTTCGAAAAATTTTTATTCAAAAAGATAACCGGATAAGATCAATCTATTTTATTCTGCATCATCAGACCAAGTCGATGGTATAATTTGCCTTATAGTTTATTCTTCGAGAATTTCGATTTAAATTTTTAATGTTTTTACTGCAAAGTCATATTGTTATTATTTTTTATATGCATACAAAATTATAGATAATTTTCACTTTCAAAAATGGGTTAAAATTGAATTATAATAATACTTTGCACTCATAAGTCGTAAGCTTTGCCTATGAAGTGCTACAGATGTCATGGTGTGCCTAGACGCTCCAAAACTTTTATAAAAACGGACACGCTCACATCCGTCCGTTACAAATACATACAGATCAATCTTATAAAAACATTTTACAAACAGCTCGCATTCGTTCTATTACTGTATTATCATTTATTCTTGCAACCCATAAAACTCTCATTGCTTTGTAGGAGTTTCTTCTAAGAAGTGGATACAAACCAACATTCTCTAATTTGACTCAAGGCGTATTGGTAACTTCATATGCCTTTAAAGATTCCAGGCAAGCTTCTATGACATGCATACAGTCATATCGAAGTAATGTCCTGCGCCGTTGAGATATGTGACAATTGATATTGCGTTACAAAAAACGTAGAGTAGCCCTGAACGTTAGGGCTTCAAGTTGCGTATCCTATAACTTATGCACGCTAATGCATACGATTGCACTAATCGTTAGGTCGACATTGCTAGTGTATTAAAAGTCAATGGATCTTTAAGTACTTAATATATATATTCAGTTATATTTGATTCGTGAACTTCTATTCTACAGTTGCATCAATTATATAAAAAGTAATTAGCTTTCGAGTCCGATATTAAGTTATTACTTTATTCGTATTAGATTTAATCGTGTTTCCGCCCAGTTTTCGACTAATTGCAATAGTTAGCACACTAAGTTCGCGAATTATCATTGAGCCTAAAAGTTAGGAGCATAAAAGACATCCTCGCATTCAATGGGACTGTAGTTCGAAAGCATCCAAAATCACGGATAGTTCACAAAATCCAATTATCTCATGCACAATGGGTCACGAAACAATCTAAACTAAGAAAATTAATCTTCAGGAGTCCAGAGCGGAACAGCACTGGCTGTGCAAACTTAGACAATGGATTTATAGTTCATCGATTCGGGCCATCGGCGGCCGGCGCACGCGGCCGCGGCGGCCGGCCGCCTGCGCCCACCACCGCTCCACCGTATAAAACTTCCATTTGATGAGCGCCTATTTTAAAGCCAAGCACTGTCATTCTCTGTGACGACTGTACAATGACTGTAATCAATGTCCGCTTTCCGCGGAATTGTCGGGGTTAAAGCGATAAGTGCCTTTTCAAGACGTCTAATGTAGCTAAATTGCGATGAAAGGTTGTCATTTCAGTGTTTACCGGTTCTGTGAATATACAAATAAAAGATTGAATTAAAACCGCATTGTATAATGCACAAATGAGTAAGAGAATGCATTGATATTTCGTGTTTTACATGTATGTTTCGAAATATAATGAATTGGTAGTCTATTTTTATGCTATGTTACTACCAAAATTAAAAACAAAATTAAGATATTGCGTATACTTCTATCATATCGAAGCCTTAAAAAATATTATACCAGCGATATTTCAAACCTTGACACACTACATTGTGTTTGTCACTACACTACATAAATATTGAAGCAACTGAAATTGTTTATCTTGTTCCGAAATATAAAAAGACTACGTGCCTCTCATTAGGCGCGAAACGCGGTATCATAGGTTTTAAACTATAGTTCTTTAAAGCCAAGATGGGTTATGTTCAACGATAAAAGCCTACAAAGACGAACTCGTATCGTCATAATTAAAAAAAAAATGTTTAATCTCAAACAGAGCTTGCATTCAGATCAAATATGGTTATGTTTTCATAGTTTTGATAATACTGGAAATGAAGTAATTTATATTATCGGTACGTTTTAAAGGGAAGTTGTCTATTGCAAACTCATTACAAACAAAATAAGTACATATGTATTTTATGACGAATGCAAGCCCAAACTCACGGGCGGATCGTGGTGCATTGTCGTAGTCGGCTTTGAATGTAAATATCCTTACGAAAAAGTGACGGCAACTTTGTCATGGAATGCAAGGATTTGATTTATTTTGCCATGTTTAGATGAAGAGAAGTCGTATATCGGTCGTACTAAGAAAGTAATTCTGCAATATGCTGTAGCACATCTGCCCAGAGGAATTGAGATTAGTTATATGAGATATGGGAATCTGTGCATAAAGTGTGAGGTTGTCCATTAAACGGCATGTACTATTTACCGTCTCGTCTGATCATTATTCGTTTTTAGTTTTCTCAACACCATTTAAGCAAGAAGATTCATCAAACCTACAAAATTGTTCATTCAAAACTTTTCAGTCAGTTCCCAAAGCGTTTGAATAAGGTAATAGGACATAATGGAACTTTTTTTGAGTATTGAATTTATTTCGTCTTTCTCAAATAAAATGCATGTTTCGAATAATATGTTTACTGAGCGTTGTTGGCCGAGTGAGAAGGAGTTTTGCTTTTGAAACGAAAAGTACCGTATTCAAAATCTGACCATAACGAGCCTTTTATAAATGATTTTCCAATTTAAATAAACCATTCACTCCTTGCTTCCGAGAGTACGTTAAACCATCAGGTGTAAAAGTTGTTATCTTATTTGTGGCAACTGTAACATCCTGCAACTCACCAGTGTGAGTCGCAGCGCCAGCACTATGAGCTCGTTGGACTGGGCCAAGCGCTTCATTCTGAAGAAAATAGATTATGGGCGGGTATGCCTCAGTACTGGGATATTAAAAAATTATAACGCAATATTCAAGTGTCATCTTAATATTGCGTTATTAAGGACACTAGCTTTATTTCACCACTAAAAGGAATACACATAGAAATTCTTCTACATATTAAGAAATTATGGCAGTATATTATGTAGATAACAATGTACTGTATGCGCGACAACGTATATGCGATACAGTTATACGATATCGCTACACATATCTTTTTTAGTATTTTACACGTATGTGGTGTTATCAATGAAAATCGTATACCCTCATAGCCTTTTTGGACTCGTGAACCTGCGGCGATGAAATGCATCGCTACGCTGAATACTTTTCAGATTTCGTTCCGAGGTCATTATGTCATCGATAGATATAGCCGGGTTTTCTAGTTCATAACATATTTTATGTCTAAGGGTCGCGGAAAGAGATGAGACGTTTTTTATTGCGGAAACTACATGGCTAGAACATACAACATGCAACAATATTTTTATGATCACAAAATTAAAGCATACAAAATAAGTTTATAGGCTTTAAGGTTCGATTAAAATGAAGTATATCAATGAGATTTAATTTTTGTTAGCTAACATTTTTCAAAACGCCTTTTATTTAATATTCATTAAAGGACTGCAACTGCAGATCATTCGTAACAGATCTGTTATACACATTTAAATAAATTTATTGAATTGGAGCAAAATAAAAAGTACAGTAATAAATCTTTACAATCCGAAGCTCGTAAAAAAAGAAACAAAGCAAGACACGCGTTCCAGACGGGCCTAGAGATAGCATCGCGGTCTATATAGCGTTTCACCGGAATTTATTATGAAAAGTTACCTTTCGAACGCGGAAGAAAACAAGACAGCCCACTTCCGCTGCTTAAACGGTCGTGAAATTATTGAACGATGTGGAAACGGGCACCAGCAGCGCCGGCGGCCGCGCGCCCGCTCCGCCTGTAACGCCCCGAGTCACGGGCCGTCGCGTGACGAGACCGACGAACATTTTCATTAAGACAGATCAGCTTTGATCACTGACAAGTCGGCGATGGTTATTAGGAAGGTTTTTAATCTCCAGCGAGAGGTTTATCGCTTTCATTGGGATAGTATTTTAGGTGATTGTTTATGTTGTACTATATAATTAGACTAACGTTACTCGCTCGCTTCGCTGAAATAAATTAAAATTTAAGAATAATTGTTTCCTTATGAGCCAAATATGCCCTGATTTCAGTCATTCACGCACACAAACACGCACTCACACAGCATGCACGCACACACGCACGCGCACAACACCCCAGCACACTCAAGCACTCATAATTATATAGAAACAAATCAATATGGCTACCAAAGAAATACAAAGTGTATGTAAATTCTTTAAAACACTTATTTTTTACGATTTGCGCAAAAAAAAAAAATAAATAAATTAGATGAATTCCATTTTTTTTTCCCCACCACACAGTCCTTATTTATAACCATATTTCGATATCCCAATCGTTTACCTAGACCTCGAGTTCACGATATCACAACGAATTTGCTTTTTCGCTGAAAATAGGGCCCCTACGTTTGCGATTGAAAATAACAGTTTTAATGTTGAAAAAAAACCATCTTATTGCATGTTATTGCGTCTCCTGGAGAGAAATGTGGTTTATAGCTGTGTTTTCCAAAACATTTTTCTAATCAAAAGGAGAATATGACCGATTTTAATGATGTATTCAGGAAATATTCAGACTAGTTCAGCGAATGCACTTGTGAAGTTTGGTAGTGATTAGATGTACAGATTTTTTTTATAGCATTATTGAAAGGCAAACGAGCATGCTTGCTACCAGAGTATAAGGTGGTCAACGCTGCCTATGGACACTCGCGATTCGCGACTCCAACGGACTGATCTCTTCCTCTGAAGACCAGTGCATTTTCGGCTTCTAGGGTAAGAGTAGAATATCTGTTGGAGGAAAAAATGGGCCGATGGAGAAGAAAGGGGGCTGATGGAGAGGGCAGGAGTTGATGGAAGAGGTTGTGAGAGTGTGGTATTGAATCGGTCAAACCGGTCCATTTACATGCTGCGGCCAATTTGACTATGTCATGGCTCTACCACAATAAATGGCGACTTTGTTTCATATTTTTCTTAAATATTAGCACATTTTTTTTTGGCGTAGCAAGGCACTGTGCCTATAGATAACTATTAAAACTTCGTCATATGACCGCTCCCATCCATCTACCAGAAGTTATCTGACTGTAGATAATCACTACTACCCGTGTGAAGCTGCGATGGGTCCTTAGAGTGTATTATATAAAAGCTCTGTTAATTATAGGCCTATTAAAATGATACTACTACATCTCGTTGTCATCAAACTGCTAATTTATGGGGAAATTTAAATTTCCTAGTAAACGACGGTATAAATTTTGAGGTATTATAATACATGATAATACGGTTAACGTCTACTGTTTAAAGGGTTACTCGTAGTGGAAAATCTTCTCTATTGTGCTCGAACAAGTTGTACGTCAGAGATAAATTGCCAAATTCTCATGTATACGTACGTCGTATTACATTACTTAAATAGTTTTTCTCTTACGCGAAACAAAGATACGGTAAATTGACATTATGAAAACCAAAAATATATGAGCGCATGTACATGTTACTAATACAATATTAAAAAGAATGAATTGTGCACGAACACGGAATCGTGACATATCCGTGCATGACGCTTACTCGATAAGCTAAAAACACAGCGATAAACGAAAGAAAAATTGAAATCTAAAATAAGTTTCAATGTTATTTAAAGCAGACCTTTACAGCTTTTGGAACATTTTAAGCTTTTCGTGGAATACTAAATTAAACTTTAAATGAATATACAAAGTTACCGAAATCACACAATAACTCCACAAAAATTTAATCTCGCGATTGACGTGGAAGAATCGAGCGGCGCCTACACGAGCGGCGCCTACGCGAGCTTTAATTGAAACGAAGCGAGCAGTTCGAGTGATATTCATGGAAAAGGAGCCTGTACACGTACCGACGTCTAGAGTCCGTCTCGAGCCCTTTGTAAATATGTGGAGAGCGGCTTAATCGGCATAATTTGTCAGAAACCTTTCTAAGTCAAGGACGTTTTCATTGAACGATTCCTTTATGCTTATGACCTAGGTAGCGCGAAGGCTGGCTTAGTCTTTGTATATGCCGTGCATGTACCCACTGTAGGATGAGATTTGGAATCGATCACAGGTCGATCTGATAAAAAATCTTTTAGGCCTTTAAGGTCGAAAAGTCATATTTTGTACCATGTACAGGCAAGTGTTCATGTGTGTTGGTAAGATATTTATGATCTGCATATTTTTAAATATGAATTAGAATAATACAAATGTTCGTTGGTATCACTTTATGGATGTGAATGATTGTTGCGGTTTCGCAACATCCTTAAGTTAAAATATAAAACAAACATCGGGATAGATAAGTCATATCTAAATCTGTGAGGATGTTAGTAAATTTTTCAGGAAACAAGCTTACACATTTTCATCGTTTATTTTCAATTCAGGAACTAGTTATTATTAAGATCATAAATATTATATGGTTGTAATAAAAAACTACTCACTTTCCAGAAAGATTGTAACGTTTTTGTGAATACCTAGTGCCTAATCAGATCACTGTGATGAAATTTTTGAGTAAAAAGTTAACTAAAATTTTTTAATTTTATATTTTACTTTAATGTAAATATACCCATTTTTATGTTTATACCGTTTTAAAATTGGGAAGAAACCTCAAATTAATATTTAAGGTGATTCGAAAAGATTACAAAAAGCTAACATGTCGAGAGATGGCGCTGTTCGGTTGTATTACAGAAAAATATTAAATTTTGCCTCAAATGTTAATTTGCGGTCAAACAACCTCAGTTTCATGGAAGAGCTATTTCTTAGTTTTACTCATAAGAGCACAACTTATTCTTGAATTATGAAATAATTAGAACAAATCAGCGATATTTTTCTTGCCTTTCAGACCTTTTGATTTTGTGCTATTAAACACAAATACAAATATGTTCTTGATTACTACAATTGGCGGATTTTTCGGAAAGGATTAGCTTTGCGAATAGACCACACCCTTTCAAGTTATAACAAATTCGTCGAACAAAATGTTTCACCAGAGTACTGTTTTATGTTTATTTATTAATATGGTCAAATAATATGTAAAAAGTTTGACGATTCTTGATGCGTTTGATGATTGATCAAACAAACACCGAAGAAAATTTTCGTGACTTTTTATATAAATTACAACAATAATATAAAATAACAACAATACATTTAAAGTCCCTAAATGAAACTATGGGAAAATTTAAAAATAAGATTATATTATTGCAATTGAATCAAAGGTTTAACTTCGGAAGAGCGAAACCGGAATTCAGATTTAGATCAAGTTGAGATGAAAGATAAGGCCTGGACTCGGGGTCATGAAGGATACAGAATCATCAGTCAATGTAAAAGGTGTAGGGATCCATTCTATATGCACACGGCTGAAGCTATATATGTTTTTTAAATGTCGAACAGTTTTTGACAAGTGTATAGTTGAAAGTAGCAAAAAAATCAGGTATTTCAGAGTAACAGTTAAATATGTATACCGAATTGAGTTTAATTTAGAAAACGATGACAACGATTGGCAAACGATTTGAGCATCTATAACATGATCATCTTGTGTATAAGATATTTTGAAAAATGCTGCATATTATATTATTGAGGAATCATAAACAAATATATACCGTTAAATAGAAATTAATCATAGTAATATTGACACATAGGATTACAGTTCATCGAGTATTTCCCGGCATTCGAATTCAAAACATTTTTAATACACATTTTATTTTTTTATTTCAAAACATACACAATGTCCGACTTTATAAATCGCGTGAACGGACCTATTCTGCAGCATGACAGTTCTATGAATATCTGCGGCATGTCCCCAGAGCAAGATGCCATACGACATCAGGCAATGGAAACAACTAAAATAAACTAATCTAGCAGTTTCGACGTCTGATATATTTCTTATTTTTTTGACTGCATAGGCGTCGAGTTAAGTTTTTTCATCAAATTACTAATATGAGAACCCCATTGAAGACTGTAGTCTAAAGTAATTATTAGGAATTCTCGGGAACACGGTAGCATAAACAAACTTTAATTTTTCTTTAATTACTAAGTACCGTTGAAGAGTTCTACATCACGCTGGCCTTTTGTATCAAATATTAAATAAAGATCATGACAAAGTTAGTTCCAATTGTACGTGAGCTGAGTGGGAGTGTGGTGTGTGTTGTTCATCGATGAGAAGAACGCTGTCCAATGTGCGGTCTCCAAAGGTGCAGAATAAATTGATATCATCATAACCTATTGTGATTAACTATATCGACACATTCATAAGCTTAAGTGATTTTTTTATGCAGTAAGCACTAAACTTAAAATTAGGTTCAAATCGATATAGGGAATTCGGTCTAAATTAACATGTCGGTATATGTTCATTAAAAAAAGTAAGCTTGCTTGTTTTTGAGAGAACACTTGTAAAACAATTGTGCGCAATGTTTTTCTGTTACCACTTTTTTAATTGTTGTAATGCCTCGAATACTTTTATTTGTCTTATATTAAATGTAGGTTTAGTGAAGTAACATCGTGCAAGATAGCAAGTTCTTAGTGTTAACTCAACGGCCAAGTCTTTCGAATGAGACCGCGTCTGAGATTTGGAATATAATAAATGCTATAAGAAAGAGATTATCGGAACGGAATAATTCTATTAGCGGAGTAAGCGCGTAAACCCTATATAAATGTTAATTCATCGACAAGGCAATATTTTTCCTACCTGCTTGGCGGTACTAAAGGGGAGCGTCGATATTCGAGCAATATTTATGCAAATAGCAAATTGCTAGCTCGCTGGCCGGCCGCGCCGCTGTCCTGCCGCTACATTTAATATTTTAGGGAGTCGGCTCACGCGCCGGCTTCAACAGCGCTCTGATTACCGCTAAATTGAAGTAAAAATGCTCTGATGCTTTCGAAGCGTTTCGATTATTGTCCGTGAAATGTCTACCGTGGATTTACAAACGGCGTATTATATGGAGCCATGTTGCTACTTTTTTTTTTTTGGCATAGCACCAAGAACAAAATCTTTATTCATTTGTTAATAATTTTGTTCTGGTACCAACAAAGCTATTGTTATTTTTTATACACATAAACAGTTTATTTTTAAAACATTATAACACTGTTTAATTTTAATTCGATATTTCAATTCATAGGGTTAATGCATTTTTTGGTTCTTTTTTAAATCATAACAATATCATGCTACAAAACACGGCCCCTTTATATAGGGGGCAGTAAATCTCAGCTCCAAGTAGGAAACTTTATACGTCATTGAAGATTATGTTGATGCTTCTCTGCACTGTAAGTTGCATCGTGACGTTTTCTTTCACCATTGAAACGAGTTACAATTAGTATTTAAAATGTTTATTGATTGCAAAACATTACAAATGTCAAATTTACAAATGACTAAGTAAAATATTTAGCGATGCAGAACTTTGGACTGAATTTCGGGTCGCCTAAACTAAACTAATTAAACTACACTGAACGTGTACGACTTTTTTAAACTTGGATTTTATTTTTTTATACAAGTTTTTTCATTTTCAATGAAATAGTATCACTTTTGTCTATAAGTATACCTGACAGACACTCATATTACGTATTCATGACACTCATAAGTATTTTGAATATGTAATTCTGTTTGTTATAATAACAAATTTTATTGTGACGAACAATCATTATTATCATTGGTTTGTCATTTTCAAATTAAAAATATAATTAGGATTCAACTTTTTGAACCCTAATAATGTTTTTAAAAGCAATACACTGCATATGAACATATGTATCTTGATGCCGGATTGATGCTTCTCGGACTCTTAAATAGTAATAATAAAGTATCATGGCAAAGCTTTACTACTAGACAAAATTCGTCTTTAACTTCGCTCTCAACAAGTTCAAATTCGTGAACTTCCCCTTCACCGCTAACTGCACTTCGGCATAGGACGACTAGTGTGCACTCTGTATTGAATGCTTTTCAATCGAACTTCTAACAACGGGAGCGTGGAGTTCCTTAAAGTAGCCTCTCGGATCACATAATTATGCCAACCGAGTTCTGATTGAATCCTCGGGTCAAGTTTGTGCTGCAAGTTTGCATAAAAGACCCCGTTAGCAAATTAACAATTTCCGAGTCGGTTCCGGAGTTTTAATTTACAAGTCTCCCTCGGTATTGAAATGTAAGAAAAGTCCGCTGCAACCCGCCGAGTGATTTTTAACTAGAAAAGTAATAATATTTTACACGTTGTACTTAATTAATATAAAAATAATTTAATAGTATGGTTATTTGGGACAGTTTTGAATAAGGCAGTGAGACATTATTAATTATCACAATTAAAAAAATATATTAAATATTTTTACTCAAAGTTTTAAATTAGAATTTAATACTTATTTGAAAAACCGACCAAATGTAAATGCACTAGCGAATCGGAGTTTTATTATCATATACAATAATACAATACATTTGTGACAAGTATTTATCAAAAATGTGTATTTCATTTAGTTCAGAATTTATTATTTATGTATTAATGTTTTTACGATGCAAAAAAAAAAAAACGTTGTAAAGAAACTAATTTCTTGTATGAAGACTTGCTTTTATTTATTATTTTTCGTATTTTTTTATAAATTGCTTATAAGTATGTCCGCCATTATAATACGTATTTTGTGAAAATTTTAATCGGCCAAATGTTACGGTTCAAAATATACATTTCTGTATAAGTGAAACAAACAGAGAGATTGACGGACGAACTGACGGGATAGGTTTCATATTAGAGTCCTTATAAGTACAAAATCCTTAAATCTAATCATATTTTATAGATTGGTCCAGTAATTCCTCCCATCCGTGCTGTGTGTTTTTTTACATTAGTATTACACCACATGTCTTTTTCCTATCTTATCTTAAACAAAATCATGACAAAAGATATGGACACGTATTTTTGCCTTAAAATTATTATATAAAAACTTGTTTTTTACACCATAAAACTACTTTGGTACTGTCATCACATAGCGAATAACTAACTAGCTTTCACCCGCGCCTCTGTCTGCGTGGACACAGAATTAATTTTACATCTTTTGTATCGACTGATGCCACAAAAGATGTAAAATTCATTCATCAAATGATACTCTATCCTTTATGATCTCAAGCCCGGTCCTGTTCTTAATTTGATCTAGATCCCGATTACAGTTTCGCTCACTGTCCCGTTTTCACCTTTTTTCAAATTTTCATGCTGATACACTAAATCTGCACATAATTCTTATAAAAAGCATTATGTGCAGAGCAATAACCTCTCCTACTTTCCAGTGCAAATAACATCGAGTTTCGTTTAACTAAGTCCGAACGTTCGTTTAACTCGATTCCTTCGTTCTAAAGATTAGTCCGAACATACAGAGACACGGACAAAAAAAATTAAAAAGCAATATTTAGATTCTCGATAATTATAAATAAGACAACGGATTAAAAAAAAGCACATTTACTTTAGTATCACAAACAGGCTCTTTAATATTGTTCAGAAGTATAAATATAGATGTATTTCTTTAAACGATTTCGACGTAAAACAAGTTTGTAAAAAAATCTTATTAATAAATTTCTTACTAATAGCTTCACTACGAGAAAAGAAAGACTATAGTCTCTGACAGGACAAAACGAATGGAGAGCGTATTACGAAGAGAGAGAGAGAGCGTGGCGCAAACAATATATTTCTTCTGAATTTCTTAAGACATGAAACCGGAGCAAGCAAGAAATCGACAAATTTTGAGAATTAATAGGTACCGAGCTAAGTCTGCATAGGAGCTGGCATCGAGCGGGCGTCGGGTCGTGAATGAGTTGTTTGCGCCGGGAGGGCGTCGCCGGCGCAGCACGAGCAAAACGCGGGACAGCTCAGCCGACGCCGCTCCGGCACCGTCCATAAATCAGGCCGCGATTGACGCCTTCCTACAGGGGGAGTGATCTATTCCACTTTGATATATACACTACAGTTTCATGGTTGAAGATCTTTCACGATACCTTTATTCCGTTCGTAGTGGAAGTCGAAAGCTGCAGAATGTTGGATTTTGTATGTGACCTATTTAGTCTAGTCTTTTCTAAGACATTTTATTATGATTAGTATAGCAAAATTACATTTAATTAAATATCTACGCTTACTATGAATAGAAACAATGTTTTCTATGAGTTTTACTGTAATTTAATATTTATTTAAGAACTATGTTCAGTATTCAATATTCGCTAATCATCCCATTTTACATTTAATAAGAGCAGTAACGACCGGGTGGTAAGAGTGTTGTTTCCGAATGAGAAGGTATTGGCTTCGAATGCTGACCGCAAAATAATTGACTATTTGATTTTTAACTTATGTTAAATAAATAAGCTCTCGGTCTCAGATTACTGCTTTGGTGACAACAGCCGCTGTTCTCTATTTGACCAGCGTGAATGGTTTGAGATCAAAGCCCTGATGTGAATTGAAAATGTTGTACAAAAGTACGGCTATGCAACAGGCTTGAAACGTTTTGATTAATATACGTGATCAGAATAAGTTAGAACGTTTTCAAATTGTACACTAAACATTCTATGCATTTCAAAATAAATGAAACATTCGTTGTAATTAATTAATTTGTGAAATACATATAAAAAAATATGGGAATAAATATTTTATTTGCAATGACGCTGAAAATCTTGTTGAGTATTTTTAACAAAAGCTATTTTATGAGTACGAATAATACCTACAATTCTACACGGTGTACCATCAAAACACTCTTCCACCACTACTGCTACAGCATAACCCCTAAATGTCTCACAGTTATACGGAAAGGAAGTTGTCGTAATAAAGTTTTCTCGTTTGTTTCAGGTAAAGTATCGAATTGTGCCAGCGGCTCTGCCCTTGTTAGGCGCGCGCGACTGTAGCGGGTCTCCGTGTCGACGCGTGGACGTGTTTGCACTGACGAATAAATACGGGTGAACACACTACCGCGCCAACTAACTCCATTAAAAAGACAAACGTCAAAATATGAGGAAAGCGTCGAGCGAAACGATATTAGAGATCGACGAATTGAAGCTTTTTATTTCGTCAAAAGTTTCCTTCTAATCCGCTATTGAACTTTAGGATAACCTGAAAATTACTTCGTTAAGAAAATGATAAATTTTTCGAGAATCGACTTGGAATATCGTCATTTAAAATACGACGCACCCTCAATAGAGATGCGGAAACAACAACCGTAGCTCCTGTGTGGCAGTTTTGTCATATAGTAAAAGTTTGTTCGAGTACAATTCTTGCATAGCGTCGAACGGAGTCCTTGTACTGGATTTTACGCGTTCAAGCGCGTCACGCGCACCGAAGCGCGCGGTTGATCATACGGAGTCGCTCAGAAAGTTCCGCTTTTATTGTTATCGATCGAGCGCCGTATTAGCGCCGGGGACGCCGCGGAAACTTTCTAACGTCAACTGACGTCTCCGTAATAAACGGGCCCGGGGATGTTTCGTCCCCCATACAAATGCAATATTTAAGAATAGCTCGTTCGCTGAATGTTGGACGCATCATAATTTGTTACAAATAAGTATTGAACGAATTGCTGGAATTAATAAACGTACTACATAATGTACTATTTCAATATTAGATATAAGAAAATATGATCTTTAAGCGAATGCTGCGATCTGAAGGATAAGAAATTTATCTGGCGCATAATATTCGCGAAATCAATTCCCAATTTCCGATTGCGAACTAAATACTTTTTGAGTGTGATTAAAAAAAGTGTGTGTGTCAGCTCCGACGTACGACTGGAGTTTACTCCTTAAGTACGATAGTCTAAACATACGCAAAAAGAGTTTATTTAACTCAAAAAAGATTAATACCATATGAAAGGGTAAATTAACAAATTAATGAAAATGATATACATATATAAATATATATTTATTCATTTTATATACATTTATTTTAACCAATCGGCAAAATATTTTACATTAAACTTTTCACAATAGTCAATTTCAGATGTGCACAAATACTTCATTAGGAATGTTGATAAATTATGCACTTCACCAAATATAATATTACATATTTGGTGAAGTGCATAATTTATATATAAATGCATATAAAAATTCACGATAATAATAGTAATTATTAATAATTATAGTAATAAATCAAATGTTAATAATAAATATTTACATTGTAAAAGAACACTTTAAAACACAAACAAAACAGGGGTGACGATCCGTATTAGAATTGTATAACTGATACATTATACATACATACATATATATATATATCGTTTGTAAACGTTGAACAGCATACTTTTATAATATATACAGGTATACACACAATATATGCGTCAGCTGCCTCGCTGCGTTGGCTACACACAAGTATACAGACAAGTATACAAGTATACACCACATACACGCGATTGAAAAGTGAAAGGTGCGCCAATAGCTTGCGCACCAAAAACGTAACGCGGGTTCATCAGTAGATTTTACTCCTCAAATTTTTCTCATGCCGGGCGCCTCATATGATAATCGATTCTTAAGGAGTAAACTCCAAAAAGTTGCATAAAAGTTCCAGGTCTGGTCGAATTGCACTTTCTGAACGTCGTCGAGGAGACGCTTTTTATAGATCGACTGTTAATTTGACTATGACATTGCGTGTTCTGGTATTTGACAGGATGCTCCTATTAAGGTGAATATTTTATCTAAATGTTTCAGTAAAATGTGACGTTATTCAGATCTATCCATTACGTTCGACTGTAGGATCTATTTCTATGCAAATCGCAGGGAAAATTATCTAAAGCCATTGGAAACGGATGTAGATTCATTCATAATTTATCGTGAGAGCGTAGTGGAGTAGAAATACCCTCTTGTCGGTTAGCAGCAGTAGCGGTGCGTCCAGAGCGGCGTCCGCGTGTACCACCTTGGCGAGTCCGCTCACGCGCCGCCTTGAACAGCGCTCTGATTGCTACCAAATCAGAATTATACCTTGCTGCTCGACCACCTTACTGGACAAGATTTGTGTTAATAAAACACGTTTCACTGAGAACATATTGTCATGAGGTCACGAATACGGGTATATTATTGTAATAGACAATACTATGCAGCGTATTAGTGTATAAGTTTTTACCATTTCGTATATTTTTACGATTCATGATAAGAATTGGAAAAAGATTGTATGAAATATTTTTTACCAGTTGGTGCTATAGATACAAAAGCTTTAATTCCGAATGTGGTGCTTATGAAAATTTAAAAGGTATTATAATTTACATTGTTTCGTGCACCAATGGGCACTTGAATTTATCCTCTTGTCTAAGTTAGATGGATAAGATTTAGGGTGTGAATGTTAAAGGTAAGGTTGTCGCTACATCATACCAGGTCCACAATTACAACGATTAATGTTATTAAAACAACAAGAAGTTTTATTTAAATGCAATATATATCATGAGTAACAATATATAGTGAAAAAAACTGTTTATTCAAATAAATAAAGTGAATAAATTAAAATTAGGAGTAATTATTGTTTTTAATCCGATTTGGGAAAATCAAGATTTTGTTAGATATCGATCTTTGAGGTTTTAGGAAGTTTGCCTGAACCTTTTCAGATGAATATCCTTTGTTGTTGGCTTCAATATTTTAGATATGGTTGACACGATATCGCGAACGATGTCAATCGACACGTATTTGTTTGAACGGTTTCAGAAAGCAAAATTCTCAAATAATAGTAATTTTTCATTTCATAATATCGTAATTTTTACGGGGAAGGGGGAGTAAATAAACGCATCTCTTATAATACTAAATGTATGTATACCCTTACATTCATGTTTACATTGAATTGATAAAATATGATACATAGATTATGTAACGTAACAAATCTCTCAAACTCAAAAACTCCACATTAAACGATTGCTAAAATAAAAATCTCAATAACGCTATATGTATCCAAAGCTTAAATTATCTGTGTTAAAAATAAAACACTTATAAATCAGAAACGGAAAAAAAATCTACTGAATTAAATTTCACAGTCCAAAAACAGTCGGCGTCAACGATTTATAGCACTTGCAGAAGCAAACTAACACTTCTTGCGTCTCAGGTGGTCCGTTCAAATATTGATAACGTATTGATTATTAATACAATTTGTATTTATAACGATCACCGAGGTCGTAGAAGTTCAAAACGCAAGGGAAGAAGCTCAGTCGCGTCCATCATCATCACGCTAATAAAACATTGAATACGCTATAGTTACTTTCCGCGCGGATATAGCGCCATTTGAAATTACAATTAAATACACGTACGCCTTCGTGTAATAAACAAAATTAATCTGGACGCGCATTAAAACGATACCGCAGCTTAATACGCCGACCGGTCCGCCGGCACGACGGGCGCCGTACAGGTGTTGGGGCGATCGCGTGACGCGGCGGCGTGCCTCAGGCCCGCGGAGCGGCGGCCGCGGTGTTTGTTAATCTCGCCTTCATTGTTCAAAATGTTTTCAGTGGTCGGACGCGTCGTATATATACCCGCGCTGGCCGTTTACCCGTCCGCTTTGCTGGGCATGTATTAAAAATTTGAAACTAATATTCCCCCGTCTTGGTTACAATACGGCCGCGGTTTCGACCGCGTGGCTGTAGGAGGGTCCTTTCGTGTTTTACGTCGTTCGATGATGCGTCAATTCTGATCTCGGTCCTGCTCATGCTTTCGCTTATGATTCTGGTTCTCTTGTCAGCACGGTGTCGTAACGGTTTACGATTATCATCTCGCTCTCAGTTTAAATGCTGGTCCCGATGCGGTCTTCGTTCTCTTGGTATTTGCTGTTAGTAATAACCAATTACCAATTATAGTGCATTTTTTTATCAAAATATCCTCTTTCAAAGCATAACTAACCCTTATGCAATATTTGATTAAAATCCGTTAACGGTTCTTTCCTAACCGAGGGAGGATGAATGCTTATTCACAAATAAAATACCTTCACATATATATATTTATAGATTAGGAAATATTACATAAACCATTTAAATCATATATTTATCATTATAAATCACGTCTATTTCCCAGAAAGATAGGCAGAGATTATAAATTTTCACATGGTACGATCTTTGCATATTTCTTGATTCGATGACTTATTTATTAGTCATATAAAATATTTATGAGGCGTACAAAAGGTCTATAAAATATTAGGCTTAACAAAACAAAAAAATCTTTGCTATCTCTTATAGCCCGACTACAATGACGTGAAATTAGTCGAAGCTTTACTTCGGCTAATTTCACGTCAGTTCCGACTAAATTTGAATTATTTGACTTTTCGATCTTTCTTTTACAACAATTGTGGGTTCATAAATAAAAAATCGGAAGATAGTAAAATACATTTATTATCCATAAACTAAGATAAAAGTTTAGAATATTCACCTATAGACATTATGATATATAATAATTTTTATCCGCACAATAATCTACATAAAGAGAGACGGAAAAATCTAAAATTTTGTTTGGAGTAATGCAAAACTGCAAATTCGTCGAAACTACGTGACGCGTTGAATAAGCTAGACGTTCAAGACCCTAACATTTTATTTGCTTTACCTTTTACATAAATGTCTCTCTAGGTTTGTTAGCGAACAAAAGATTTGATTACAATAAAGTAGATTATAATTCTGTCAATCTTTTGATTAAGTAATTTATTGGCTTGGGTTATTTAAAGATCCATGAACTACGTTGACGATATTTCGTTGATTTTACGATATTTCAAATACATAGTAATGCTTATTTAAAAACTGGTTCCAAAATGTCTATTTAATTCGTATAGGTACTGTTTGTTTCGTCAAAACATTTATAAAATTTCTGTCCGAAAAAACTAAGGTAGGATAAAATCTTTCTAAATAAAGACAAAATACAATTCGATTTGCTCTTAGAATAAAAGTCTAAGCTGATTGATACATACAATTTTAATCACAAATGAAACATGAAACCTATTATATGTAGGGATCTTAAATTATTTTGACCATATATTCAGATTTTAACATTGGAAAATCATTACCGCACTCCTACAACCTAGTAAAGGCTCTATATTTTTATTCCTTGGTTATTCCGACATTTGTCGGACAGTAAATAGATAGTCGATAGCCACCTTGAAGAGATTGACTTGGATAATATCAAATTTTAGTGTAAGCCCAACGTGTATTAATAATTTCACATACTATGACAGTATTATTATGTAAGATTCGCTAAAAAGATTAAAAGCACAAATTCAGGTTTAACGAGGTCACACTGACAAGAATTGTGATTTGAGGGTCATGATTACAGAACACAGACTCTTGTTTCTGTGTTCTGAGGTCATAATAAATAATAGATTTAAAATTTACCTCTCATATTGTTAAGAGTCATTGAAAAATGTGTTTGGATGTTAGGATCACTTTAGTAAAATTTACAAAAATATCATAAGGAAATGAATCACGATTACGTTCTTCATAATACTGATTTTCCTTTCTAAAAATGAATGTGCTTAAGCACTCCTTAAAGTAACTTATCTGTGATTTATTTAAGAAAATCTTAAGAATGGGCTTATATATGTATGCCTATTAGAACTGCTTGCTGATATCAGAATTAATATCTCGTATATATTTTAGTTATCCATTTTAAGGCTTTTACCTTATCCTAGTACAGAATCAACCTCGGTCTTCATTATCCGCTTGCCAGAATCTGTGATGCCTATAATATCCTTGACATGCGGTTTTCGATCTTGAATATCTTTAATGCTCTTCGCAATATACGTTTAAGGATTATTGTTGGGATCACTTGATTGACATATCTGAGCTATTTCAAATTCTTCAGTAGAAACGATATTTTATAAAATAGATTATCCTATAATATTGTTTTCTTCTTCACTTGATACTTTCCATCTCTTTCAACCCTTGTCCTACCAAGTCCAATGCTGCTCTCGCTCTTGGTCAAAAATTCGCTGTATCGCTAGATTTTTCAGAACCCATTGTCCTGCTTTTAAATTTGATTTCGTTTCACTATGGGAGATTCCACTTTTTCGCTTTCGAAGCTGATTCAACTTTATATTCCTCCAAAGTGCGTTTCGCTCTAAGTCTGATATAGGTCCTGCGCTGAGTCTTAATCTCAGTTTTAAACAACACAAGGACAAATAAAGGAGTAACAATAAACCTTAGTAGTCTAGACTAGAAGTACAGCCAGTCTGTGTACAAATTTTGGACAATGTTAAACTTTTGAATAGTAGAAGAGATTAATGACGGTTGCAAGTGTACTAAAATCCAAACTTGAAGATGTTTTCAACATTTGCATGAGCATACGTAAATGTAAATTGTATGGGAAACGACACTCCCAAACCACATGCATAAAGCTCTACCATCGATTTTATCTTTCTAAAAGTTGATTTACCAAAAGCTCTAAGATATGCCCATTATTACGTGCACATGGATATCAATTTGCATTTTGTTAAATTTAAAAATGGCGGAATTCTCACGCAGACACATTCTCAGCTTCCATATCGTATAGTTTCATTTTCCCGTTTCCGGCACACTTCGCTATGCGGAAATTCGAATTTTGTAACGATTGTTATTTTCGATCACGATTCGCTCCCGCTTTTAATCCCGGAATCGCTTTTTTAAATTTATGCCGGTCACAAATGCCGATATTAGTATTTTTTTAGACATCGCTACTATTTTCTTGTATTTACACATTTTGTTTTATCAAAAAGAATATAATATTTCTTGTTCCAGAAGATGAATAATTCATGTGTAAAATTTTATTACGATTTGTTCAGCTGTTTCGGATATTAGACTGGACAATATTTAAACAGATACTTTATCGATTTAGCATATAGTCTATAATCTATGTAACCGCAAATACTTACTATAATCCAAATTTATAAATCATAAAAAAAAATTATCGCAATAATTGACAAAAATATTGTATATATAGAAAGAGAGTCTACAGATTTGCATATTAGTATAGATATAGATTTTGCATAACGTTGTATACCCTTATTGTACTTGTGTGTACATATCGGAATACAACTTTTAGAACAAGTATTTGCATTTCAATTCTTAATAAGTTTTGCTATTAATATATCTATTAAATAAAATTTAACAATTTTCCGCTAGCACAGAATGAAGAAAATCACGTTTATTGGACTATAACGAAATTACGAAGAATTTGCAATTTTTACTTTGCTTGCGGTAATGCTTGAAAGGTTGAGTATATAAGTGGTTTTGAAGAAAATACCGCCAGAAAATATTAATTTACACAGGGATTTAAAGTGAAAATTTCAGGTATCATAACTGAAGCTCAATCGTAGTTCATTATTAATTCAAAGTCTGTAACCCTTTCAGAGTAGCTGTGGATAGGTGAAAATCTAAATTAATTTTCTTTACAGAAATTTCGCTAGATTTAATATTTTGTAGTTACCTTTTTCTTTGACATGTTGCCAATTACAATTCAATTTTAATCTATTTATTTTGAGATTTTTTTTTTTTATAAAGTTGACATTTTATAAAAATGTGAATACTTACTTTAAAAATTAAAGTTATCAAATAATTGTCAAAAAATGATAAAAATCAATTGAAAAATACTTGGCTTATAAGTGTGCATATAAAGAAACGTATAACAACGTCAATTTCATGTAATTAATATTTAGAAAAAAATAAATGTAGTCTCTTTTGTCATGTTTTTTAAACATTTTTAATTTTTAAATTAGAAAAATTTTTTAAACCAATTTCAATACTGTTCCTTTAGATTTACACTCAACGTTTAGAACAGACTTTATTCGAATTTTTTTAATTTAAAACAAGAATTTAAATTTATTTTAAATAAATCGAATTTCAATATAAATCAATTCGATATTCATTCATATTTAATTGAAAATTTTTGAAATCACAGTATGTTTTCAATTCACTTCGTTGTATTAATATAAAATTATAATTGTTACAAATAAGCTATTTGTTTAAAAACAGTACCTAATAATTTTTTATTCATTCCTTTTTTTTTATACTGAAAACATCGTAATTGTTTCTAAAATATTTATGGATAGTGGAACAGAAATAAAAAATATATAATGGCTGTAGTATTGTTGATGAAAGAGCAGTGAATATAAAATTAGTTAAAGCTGTTAGGTATGCCCGTGTAGTCTATAATATATACTAACGTTTACGAAGCGTTTTTTTAATATTTACTGTGTAAATAATAAGACAATTGTTTAACATTATTTTTCGAATTAAAATACTATTATATTATTCATTTACGACCATTTTTAAAAGTGCCAGCTAAAAAATAACAGCACATCATATTATTGCAGCTTGCTATTGCTAGATCCAATTACCAAAATTATTGTATTTTGATATGTTTATACTAAATTCGTAATATAAGATATTATCATTTACTATTAAAATGAAGCTGTGGGGTTAGGTTGTGAACTTATAATATCTTTTGATAAATCGTCATGTAATTTAAATGAAATGTATTCGGTAAATGAATGGAGATCTAATATTGACAAAGATTGTTTGTTCGTGTGTTACTATTTTTATTATTGTTTACCACTTTTTGTAATACACTGTAATACACTGGCATTTTATATTGAATTAGATGAAATATATATTGATACTGTATATTAAGTATCCTTTATTAACTAGAAAGTATATTAACAGCACGAGATGGCGAACGAGAGTGATTTTAAAATATCAAATGTTCCAAAACAGATTTAGTGCATCATTATAATCCCTATCTAGACTCGTTATTCTCAAACTCGTCCAATGTAACGATAATGTTCTCCGAGTCTTCCGTTTGTGTATTTGTGACAAGCCTTTTCCTTCCAAGGCCCGTATACTATACAACGGCCACAATGTGTGAACAACAACATCCTAATGTACTTTATACCCTGCGCATGTGCTATGCACAATAATGATATGATGTAACTTCCGCTTCTGCGGGATCCATTGCAATGTAAACGTAATATGTATTGGATGCAGTAGCTGTTCATTCGTATGAATAAATCACAGCATGCCACCACAGCTCAATAACAAAAAATGCTTTAAGCTACTAGTTCTAATAATACTAGTATGAGGCATTACTTATTTACATAGTGCGAGATAGTATGTAAAATGACGATTAGTCGAAGTATTAACTTCTATAAAAATAAGAAGAATAACTGATTATAGAATAATTCCGTAGTTTTCGCGCCATATTGATTGCACTACATTATGAGTTCTAAGTGAATTATTCTGAATTATTACTTTTTATTAAAATGTA
This sequence comes from Eumeta japonica, assembly GCA_005406025.1. NCBI lineage: Eukaryota > Metazoa > Arthropoda > Insecta > Lepidoptera > Psychidae > Eumeta > Eumeta japonica. The sequence continues at coordinate 130,494 of BGZK01000979.1, read as the reverse complement.
TTTCAGTGGCATTAAAATTTATACATCTACCTCTTGCTCACAAAGACGTAATTGATGCAGTTTTTATACATATATATAAAGCCCACCTAAATGTTGGATAGTCTTGAAACTAAACGAATAAGGTACTTCCAAAATCTCAAATCCTTAAATCCAGATTTTTTTATATACTTGAAAGCGCATTTGAAATCGTTCGTATATCACCTTCGTAACCCGATAACAACGTTGTGAAGCCATAAATGAGCAATCTCAGAAGCATAACCATGACCACTAAAACGGATTCAGTGATTTAGTTATGCGATGTTCGTGTGACAATTAGCGGGACAAGCGCTCCCCGGGCGTCGAGCTTCTGCCCGCTGAGCCAGTCCGCGCCACATTGCACTGTAATTTAGTAGTGCAACGACGTCGGTTATGAACACCGCCGGCTCTCAGATGCGACGACGCCTGTGACTCCGCGTGCGAGTTATTGTAGCGTCCCGCATTTATACGTCAAATGCACAAACGTACAGTTTGTTTACTTTCATAAGCCCGATTAACTTTACAGTCTCGAGATGATGAGTTGTATAAATTGATGAACGGGCAGTGTGATATGGGAATGCAAATAATTTATATAATTCCGTAAATGAAATTATGTATCACGCTATAGCTTTCGCTCGCAACTCCGCTCCCATGGACACAGAATGAATTTCTTTATTGTATCCAGAGATCTATCTCCCTTTCAATAGTGATCCAATTCCTAGGTTTATTTTCTATTTTAATTCCGGTTTTAAAGTCTGTTCCAATCTCAGTCTTCTTCTCAATTTCGATCCCAGTCAAGTTTCCGACAAGGATTGCAATCCGGAAGACCGGATCCTGTATTCCGGAGGATCTGATAGTGATACAAAATGTTTACCGGATTCTGTACCAATATACCGGATCTGACGAAAACAAGTAGGTATTTTAAACTTTTAGGTAGATATGTACTTTGCGTGTATGTACGTGCGAGTCGCTCGACGAGGATACTTGTCTGCATTTATTATTATTTTCTAACAATAAATAAAACAAGTATTTCTATATTTGTTTTAAAAGGCCGAAAGGGCCTTTTCGGTCGCAGGTTACAAGTCAATTGGCAGATGAAGCAAGTAATGCTATTTGTTTGTTTTCTTTTTTTCGAAATGCAAATTGGTTTTTTGATATTTCATTATTAAAATAATTATTTATTGTAAGTCGACTAAGAATTATAAACATATTATTGTGATGATTGTACCATTCAATAGACAGATTCATCATGATGCCTGTCATAAAGATAAGAATGTAATATTTAGGACCCAATACCTAATTATTGTGATCTTCATAAATCAACTAAGATTAATCGTGTTAGATTTTGTAAAGTTACTTACTAAAATTGATCTAGCCATGAAATCTAGGAAGGCAGAATCAAACCGCCCGCTACGTCATTAAAATTAATTATAGTTACCTACACTGTACTAGATCTTCATTATTTGCTCATTGTCCAATTTAATATCGAAAATAAAGTTGATTTCATTAATGTACATGTTCCTTTTATAAACTATCTATACAACACACTCGATTAATCATTAAACAACAGAAACGAAAAAATCATCCTGATTTCATGAATACGGTCGGATCCGGCCGGGTTTGTCCGAATGATAGAAATCCGGTAGGATCCAGCCGGATTAAAAATGACGCCGGATTGCAATTCAAGTTCCTACTTCGATCTCGCTCTTGATTCTGGGTCCGACTAATTTTTCGATTCCGATTCCAAACCTGTACGTAGATCATATATTTATGGATAACTTATTAATAATATTTGAGAATGTGGAAAATTTTTATTATGTTCTGTGCACTAAATAGTTTGTATCTTCACGGACAGCTGGATTGGAATCGGCACTTTCGATTAGATTTCGGTTCGTATTCGGACACTTCCTTAAAAATAATCATGTGTATTTTATTTTCATTTTTTCCATCTAATTCTTAACCTAGACAAATAGTCTAGTTTTAAACCAGTTTTTACGTAGAGATGCGATTCCTCTCTAGATGCGTGGAGTGTCCTTGAAAGGTAGCTTTAAGAAAATTGATGTCAGAGAACGGTGTGGTTTGAAAAAATATGTAGGTTTAACCATCTGAAAAGGATGAAGTGAGTATGTTGATGAAATAAATAGATAAAGGAAATTTATAAAATCGTAGCGTCGACGAGGGACACCCTAGAAAAAATGGTGGTACTTTTTTAGTGATAATATTTTGGTATAAGAACCTTGATTTTCAGGGTTCCGCAGCTCAAAAGGAAAAAAGAAACCCTTATGGGTTCCTTTTTTAATTTATGGGTTCGTTTTTTTTCTCTTTTGGGTTTCTTTTGTTTTCCATCACTTTATTTTCCCTCTGCCTATCTGTCTGTCTATCAAGACTCTTTTTCTTGGGAACGCATTGACGTATCAAGTTGTAATGAATATCAAACTCTCATGTCTATAATCCCTTGAAGCTGTAAAAAAATCAAGTTTCTAAGTTAACGCAATCAAGAAATTAGGCCAAAATACGGTAATTCATACCGAACACATGTGAGGGAATCAAAACTTATAGTGTTATTTTCCGTTAACTTAGGATTCTGAAATTTGCAAAGAAAAAAATCTCACTGAAAAAGTAAACCAAAAAATCTGAAAATCATTAATGTGTAATAACAACTTATAAAAAATATAATTACAGACTTTCACTTGAAATGGAGCATGGACCGTGATTTAATCCAATACATGGCACGACATTTGTGAATTTCCCACTATGAAAATTTAAAAATCATCAAACATGCGGTTTTTTTTTTAAATTAAGGCATTTTTGAAAAAAAGTAAAATATTCTGAATGCCTGGTAACAATATTCGACAGTATCGGTATTAAAAACGGATTCTTGAAAAACCATCAATACTCTTGATGGATAAAATATCTATATTCATAATTATTTTTTTACGGAACCCTTGTTACGCGAGTCTGACTTGCACGTAGCCCGTTTTTTAAGAGTTTTTGGAGCTACAAATCTATTATTAACTATGCTAAATATACTAAGAATACCGATAGTCAATAGACTATTATCTAAATTGCTCAAATTAATCTATTTTCATAGATTTTATTATTACAATGAAATATAAGATTTTGAATTCGTTTTGCTAGCAAATAAATAATCAGGGTCAACGCATTTTAAATTTTTAATATAGACTAAGTAATCATGTGGAAATTGTATAAATTTGAATTATTATGCTATTCATTTATTTACGTGCAAACAAATATAATTCAAAAACTTTATGCATCATACTCGTAGTTATCGATCGCAGTGGGGCAATCGAACAAGTTGTACCAGAGGAATACGGAGACGTATGTCACTAATTTGTAACCTTCGCTGCGGCCTCATAAAGGCGAGGGTGTTTAATAGCTGCTCCGAGCCGTAACATAAGCTGAATCTGTAACAAAAAGCAACAATGTAACTTTTTGAAGTTTAACACCTGTAAACAATGCCTTACAGTCGACTGTGATCTGACGCATACTGTTTACATAGTTTGTTTACGGTTAGCTTGGATGCGTCACGATAAATAAGCACGTTGCCTTGTGACTCCATTCGTTACATACTAGCGGGCCGCTCCGGCTTCGGTTGGAGAAAAATTTTAACATGCATTGTTAATACCTAAGCTGAAATATAAGAAAGAATTAACTACTGTAGCTGTATGAAACGATATAAGCAAAACTTCAACGCGACGCATTTCAAATATATTTATGAATTAGATCGTGCACAAAATTTTGTGCAACAACATGCAGTTCATTTAAATCTCCGTTAAATGTACCCTCGAGACATGTCTTTGATATTGATTGAAAGAAATGAATTCATTTAATTGTCACCGTTCAAGTAGTGATGGAAAGTTGGTTCCAATTTTGAACGCCATAGCCCACGATTTGTTTCCGGATGTTCTCTCATCTGATTGTCATACAAGAGAATGTAAAAAAATGCGTGAGATTTTCTTTTAAAATGTGTCTAATTCAATTTATATTTTATTTATAAAAAGGAAAAGCTCCAGAAGTAAGGTTGTTCTAATTTGGTATGGTTAAGGATGTTACCATGGAGCCCTATTTAGATAAATAATTTTGGACATTATTTCAAACAATTATCTATGGAAAGTGATGAATGAACCTTAGTTAATGTTTTCATAAATAAGAATTTTTTTAGCGGAAATTTAAATATTTTACGTGGTTTCTTATTAAATTTCTTTATTATTTAATTTTAATAATTGTTTGACTAACAATTATTTAAGTATTTATTATCAATATTTGTCTGTAAAGAACGAAACGATCGAAATGAAGTAACAAATAATTATTGCACAATTATAACATATCTCTTGTAAATTATCATTGGTAAATTCAAAGAACTTTAAACATGTACCAAGTTTTTTTCAGTTTAATTTGTTTATTTCGTAATCACATTGCATTTTGTCTTCTTTTAGATTTTGCCAATTATGAATATAAGAAACGTAAAAATGTAATCTGTGGGTATAATAAAGTCATAGACAATCTATGTCTATACATTAATGAATAAATATACGGGCGAAAGTTTTACGTGACAACGACTTTGAATGGTAAAATCATTTTAATGTGAATATTCATTCGTATAGTAGGAAGAAGGATGAAATAATAGTAACAATTTAAAACATTTATTTATACAAAGAATTATATTTAAAACATTAATTTATACAAAGAATCTCGCACTGAATTTCATATTAACACCTTTACACATACATACGTATTTATATACAAATATACATACAATAACTTGCAATACATTTGAAAAGACCGATCATAGTTGAGTGGGAGAGAGACGCAAACGGTGACTCATCGTTACGTTACCGAGCGTTACACTTTTCAAAGTGACTTAATTTAAGACGTTGTCACGTCAATAAAGGATAGAACGTAAAAGATTTTATTTATTTTTGGTTTGTTTATAATGCGCATCATGCAAAACCTGTACACGTATTCAAAATTTAATTCTCGGAAAATATAAAATTACAATCAAAATAATGTCTACTTTTTTTTAAATCGAAATCGACTCACTGAATCAAAAGATATCTAATCTTCAAGTTTAGTTTTATTACAATCTCAATAGCGCCGCGCGCCTACGCAGCCGGAGGAGTGTGCGGTGTTGCGGTACGGTATTGCACGGTAGGAAGGACACAGCGGCCACGTAACAACCTTAGCTTATTTGTCAAGGTTTTGTGGTTAATTTTTTTTGTGGTGTTAAATGTTATTTAAACGCATAAAATGTAGTTAAGTTTTCCGATTGAGATCGCTTCATAAAAAAATAGTTTATCAGCAAAACATAGGAACACGCATTCCTTTAGGAGAAATTGCTTGGAATTTAATCGAGAGCGAGACCGTGATTGAGCTCAAGGTTAATATCGTAATTAGTCAATATAGAAAATGAAGGAATACATTTTATGACCATACGAGCGGGGCCGTAAGTGAAAGACACACATATTTTTTTATATTATTTTTACTAACATTTTTGCTTTATATTATTGAACTAATAAGACAGTTTTAGGTCGTGTCTATTTAAAAAAGTAATTATTTTGTTTATGACTAAGGCGATACTAGCTTTTTTTTTTTAATAATTAATGTAATTTTACATTTCTAGTCTATCTCTCTGTCTGTTCATGAATCCCTTGGTGTATAAATTCAATTAATAGTAAATAATTAAGTGTTATAAATAATGCTAGCTTTCAGCCCGCGGCTTCGCTCACGTGGGCCTAAAATGTGTTCCATCATCTTTTATATGGAAAAACATTACTGTCAATCGCAATTTCGTTCCCACTTTCAATTCTGACTCCAATAATGTATTTTTTTGTCATTGATTCTTTTCCTTGTCCCGGTTTGGTCCCGGCTTTCGATTCTGTTACCCGACCCGCTTTCAATTCCGAAACCGCTCACGATTCTGAGTTGTACTAAGAAGGACAAAGGCTAATAACATACTAAAATGTAGGGCAATATCACTATGGAGTAATATCCCAGAGTAATATAGCCTACATTTTATTGAAATGAAAACATTCTATATTTTATATAACTACAATAACGATAAGATTTTTTCTTGATATTCGATTTAAATCAAATAAAACCTATATTCTGCTCCAAACCAAATTCTTTCCACCCGTGAAAACTGCATTCAAATTAGTTCTGTAACTCCGAGATGTACGCGAACAGGCAGACAAACCCTTAAACCGACAAAAAAGTTAAAGATCTATGTTTTTTCTTATATTACCTTTCCTTCCTTCTATTTTTCATACATGCCTACAATGGGCAGACATATTCGGTTGTACTGTTTTATTACATGTGTAGATTTAGATTTTTTTCGTAGCAGTTCCTGCAAAATAAGATAGAATTGTGATAAATCTATATATAGAAACAGAATAAATTAAAGCATACTAAATGCTGATAATATAGTACCGAATGCGCATAAACTTTACCTATTGAATATAATTCTAAATATAAAACCGTTGAATCAAAATACTTGTGTAAAGGAAAAAAGTCACTCTACTTACGAGCAAGATTTTCATAAGAGACAGAGAAAATTATTTCTCCTGTCGCAGTAAGATGTGATAGCGAGCTTACCTAACGTGAAAAATGTTAAAGGTTAGGTCTGTCCAAACGAATACTCTGTCAGGTAAGTCACAGTCACTTTTAGTGTCATTGCTCGTGAAGTTATTCCGATCGCGGACCGGCTGAGAGTGATATTGTGAGATATATTAAATATAGTTTTTAAAAAATATTGGGGCGACCATAGGCAGATTTCGTTAGAAAGACTTTGATCGCATGTACGCAAGTAATGTGGTTTAAAGGATGATTCGATATTATTAGTTTACCTTATTACTTTAAACGAGCGAAGCTTATATAAATTTCACATAGGTATTTAGAAAACAGGTCGAATGATTTTCATAGCAATTTGTACTTTGATAAGGTTTTTCGTTTTAAGTTTATGTAAATATCTTCTATGAAATTATGTAAAAATCTTCTATGAAAAAAATGTGATTCAAACATATTTATTATAAATGTTTCTTTATAACGCTATCTTGTAGAATTTTGAAGTAGTTGCGTTATTACTATGCTATCGGATGTAGGTTGAGGTACCAGTAGCCATGACGTAACTTCCTGAAGAACAGATGGCACTATATAACATTATTTATGTAAGATTTGGATAGCATATAATATTTGCATATTTTATTATGTATATAAATATTTATTGTTGGAAATAAATGTAGGAACTTTTCCGCGGGAAGTCATTACATTCACACAAGACACCGAAGAAAGCTCAGTTGCACAGGTATTTATATTAAAAGTACAAAATAATAACGTATGGGAGTGTACAGTAAAAATAAACTCGTTAACGAACGTAACACTCTAGTTATATCAGATAAATAACAATTGGATATTACTAAATTGTTACATTCATTAACGAGTTAATTTCGCTTAGTATATATCAAATTAATTAATAAATATAATAAATAATAGTTATCGTAGTATCATTTATCTTCTTAACTTTCAAAATGCATTTTCCATTACCTGTTAAAAAAAATATGTCTCACATCTTTGAAAACATGAGACATAAAACCTGTTTTTTTTGTATTCTTATAAATTTAAGATTGAAGATGGAACAGAAGCGGTGACCTTTGATTTTCGATTAGTAAATTGTTGGGGGTATATCGGCGTCGCTCAGAAGTCGTATGACAAGGTCGTAAAGAGAGCTGCGACGAGTTGCGCAATGCTCAGAATATGGGCAGTAAAATCAGCGCAGGACCACAGCTGCCGCCCTGGGACTGGCGCGACGTCTACTAACTTCTTACCCTGTAATTTAATCAAATTAAACTCCTTTGCCATTTTATTTAGTTTCTTGTCATCGGTTATAACTCAAATGGCTGCTATAAAAAATAAATATAAATTATTAATTAAGGCGCAAACAGTTTCGAATGCGATTTGACTTGAGACCAATGATCGTGTTTTAAAGATGCTAAACGACGTTGACGCTTGATTTGTGAAAGAAAAAGAATGACATTAAGTAAATAAAATAAATTTCGTTTTTATAGTTATAATAAAATATTAGCTAAGCATTGCCATCAGCAATTTAAGTCGATTTTGTAAGTATTTATCTAGGGATACTAAACTAAAAATATTCATAAATATTTTTTTTTTCATATAAATTTGTACAATAACTGCAGTTAAAATAACGTAATTTTATATAAGGTTTTGGTATTTATCTTTTGAACTCACCGAAGTTTTTATATTGCTTATCTGTCTGTGTTTTAACTTAATGTAATAATAATAAAATTCATTCGATTTCGATTCGATCAAACACCATTCGATTATATTGATGAAAGTTTACAATTTAACATAAACCATAATTTGTAAATGACTACTGAAAAATCAAGAAAAATGGGGTATATGTTTCTAAATGTGCAGAGCAATAATGAAAATAATACATAAGGTATAAATAGGGATATACATAGAAAGATACAATAGGTAATTGTTTATATAACAGGTAACATGAACTTTATATTAAAAATGTTATATAAAAAACATGCAAATCTATTCAGGATTACATACGCAAAAGTTTTCACTTATTTAGTTTAGTATTTAGATTACCGTAACCAAATTAAAAAACGAAAGCCTCATAGTCTCATCAAGTACGTCTCTTCGTACTTCTCTCTATCCGTATGCCAGAGCCTTGTTCTTTGGTATTATACGTGTGATATTAATCGCGATGACTTTGTGTGAAGCTGTTTCTATAGATTAAACTACATAGAAAATTTGAATGTTTAAATCGGTCCCGTTTGCATGTAAAATGCAAATTTTCGTTTTAAAAGGTATTGTTTTCTATTTTATAAAAGTTAATAAATTGTTTAAGTACATCTGACAAATTAAAGTCAATAACATGAAGATTCGTGTTACCAAAGACCACTTTTACATGTTTAGTATTATTTGTGAAAAATCGAGATCCCTACAACCAAATTTATCAATTCGCCGTCCAAATTGGCTGTTTATCATATTTTATATTTATACATTGCTTATGAAAAAAAACCTGATCGAAAAACTTTACACAGTTTTTGAACTCATTGTACATACGTACATATGCACCTATCAATTTAAGCGCACGCTACGGACGCTAGATTACAAGTGTAATATTTCAACCGGTATCCGTATAAAGTAACAAGTACCCTTTTTACTCCCATCTAAAGATTTAAGGGTCCGATATAAACATAGGCCGAGTTAATACGTAACACACTTACCGAGTTTATTCGTGTCACCAGGTGCGTGAACAGGCCTAACGCTCAAAGTTACCGCGGCATTATGATAGGTAATACGATATTCAGACACATTACACTCGGGTTTACGACTGCCGCTGAGGTGCGGGAGCTTACATTTATGAATCTTTAAACGTCTTTTAAAATATGTGCCGTGATATCGCCGCGTCATTACGCCCGCGGAGCGATCGGCTTAACGGCCGCAATTCGCGAGACAATCGTAACAAATAAGTTCCGCTGTTACGGCTTGTCGAACTCCCTTAGGGCTGTTACGAATAATTTTTGACATATCTCTTATTACGTTTGGAATGCTATTGTCCCGTCGCTACATCTAAGTGACGGCGTGCCGACATACTTGCATATGTTAAGGGGGAAGAATACTGACGACTAATAGTTACACTTCTGTAACTATTATGATACACCGCTGCCGTGCCACGCGCTTCTTATTTTGGTGTGAGATCTTATTCATCTCATCGCTGATACATATCCTGCTAAAATATTGTTATTTCAGTGTAAAGGCTTTGGACTTAAAACCTTTACGCTGACTCAGTACGGGTCGGGAGTTCCAACGACGGTTTTACCAACGTGATGACAAAGGTCGAGACCGCGAGGCTGACGGCTTAACATCCACTATAAGGTACAGAGAGAGTGTTTTAATGTGATCCTAGTTAAAAAAGTTACTGATGAATGTGCCGTGGTCAGCATCGAGCTCGCTAACTTCTGTGTTTAGGGAGAAGTTAAGAGCCTCTCCTTGAATCAGAATTCACCAGTGCTTTATTCATAAAGAACATTATACCGTAGATACTATACCGATACGATGGTACGAACCCATGTGTTATTCGAGACTTTGTTGAAATTATATGATAAGTTTCATCACAATGTCCTTTTCACCATTAACACGAGTCACACTTAACTAATACTCTGTTGAGACGGACTTTGAAAAATATTAATGGCCAAGTTGTTGAAATAAGAAAGATTACGACAGTGATTGAAAAGGTGACGGGATTGTTTGTCTAATTACAACGGCTAAGGAGGGCGTACATTAATAAAAAACTAGTAAATGATACTACACAATGCCTATAACGGCGTTGGTTAAAGGCGATTTAGAAAAATTGAGCTTTGACTAGTTTTAATTTTACATATACATAAGTTTTGAACGCTGAAATTTATTTATTGTATTATATAAAACATTGTTTAGATGAAAAACAAATTATCATTCGAACGCCGATCGGTTTTTAAACTGTACTATGTAACTGCAATCTTACATTTACAGCATCCCAACGTTCGACGGTTAACAATCCACTTGCAACAATCTAGTTTTACTGCCGCTAGGCTACGATTGTTAAGTATATTTTGTGAGTTTAATGCCGGTTCGAAATTCTACTGAGAGGACTCATTGTTCTTATAATGGTGAATCTGCAAACACTGCATCCTCCTATTTTGTACTCAACGTCGGACACCTCTTGGGAAATGTGGTCTTCTTGACTGAAATGTGAGTTGGGATTAAAAAAACTTGATTAAGTTATATGTTCTCTGACTATTCCTCATATTAATTGATTCGAAATATTTACATAAAGTATTTGCTATACTTGTCCATACGTTGATATTCTTTTACGAACACTTGTCCCCACTTTGCTTTGGACGTTTTGAAAATCACTCATGAATTCAGAGTGCACATTACTCAATATGAGCTGGTTAAAGGAGAAAATTATATTTTATTCTGTTTTCAACATCGGCATTTTTAATTTTATATTTGATTTTATTCACTAGAAAGTAAGCCAGAGTAATGGGTGTGACAAAAATGTTAATGATTTTTCACAGTAAATAAATAGAGTTCTAAAAGAATGCACTAGTCATTACAATTAGAATTGGATTTCTGCCAGCATCTAAATTAGCAGTGATGCTCGGCAACTCTTCACATAATAATTAATACCTATATCAAAAGCAAAAGAACAATACCAATAAGAGGCGGTTAAATATTTTCAAGTTATTTGTTTTTTTTTTTCGATTATTTTTACGTTTTATTGCTCGGGCAACGAAATTAATTTTATTTTTTAAGAAAGATACACGTCGTATTATGTAAGTCTTCCTTTTTTCCTTTTCCTAAAAAATGTAAGTATAATAGACGAATTTGTTGTCCGTGACATTAGTTTCATCAGGATCGATGTTCGCGATCAAAATGTTCCCTCCTATCAAACAAACGTCGTTCATTATAGCCGCAACGGGCGCGTATAAACATTACAGTTGTAATCGCATTAATCACCGTAGAGTTGTTCGAGAAGCTAGAACAGCACAATATCATTATTTACGCGATGACACTAAAAATACATCAAAGGGGTTCTGCGAGTCGCTCTTCCCGCATCCGATGAGACAGCGAGACACTCGGTTTAATGCATGGATGACACGAATCAACTCGATCTGGGTCCGTAAGCTTGTGCCAGAACGTAACTCATAGTGTGTTATTGTGCGTCGTTTGTACAGCGCACCGGTCAGACGCAATTATATTACGTGATAAGTTCAGCAATTTTTAGAATATCGCTACTCTGATAAGACACTCTTATAAGACAATTAAATGCGTTTATCTTATATTAAGTGTTTCGGCATCAAAACTTCTATAGTTACACCTGATTTGGGATTCGTAAGACTTGGTATAAATACACTTGTAGTGCAGATCGGTATATTTAATAGGCTTTCTCTAAGTATTTATAATGAAATGATCTTTTTTCTAAAGCGTACGCTCGCGTGGGTACCGCTAAATTAAACTAACTATATTTATAAAGTTTTAATTAACTACATCATTTATAAAACACTCACCTCGAGAAGTTAACAATCCCCCTTCCCCAAATTATTTCTTGTCCGCCAATATATCCTTCCCTTAGTAATTTAGTACATTAACAGCTATCGTATGAAATGTACGGACACGGATCTTAAAATGCCAATAGTGTGTGTGAAAATACCGGCCTTAATTTGTTTTTCGAATAACCGCCAAAAGTCGTTCGCTAAATTTTCTGCCCCACAATTAAAGAAACACAAATACAATAAAATTTATTTCAAAAGACAATTGTAAAAGGTCGATAAAAAAAGTTATTATCCTAAAAACCACACAAGCCAATTCGACCGTCTCTCAATTGTAGCAAAATAATCCTTTCAAATGTAAAGATTTGCCTCGGAATTGGTTCGCACATTAGATTGTCGTGACATTGTGACGTATAAATTAATAAATTATTATTACACATTATTATTGTCATAATTATATATGCAGTGGTACGAAATTCAATTCTCAACCCAGAGGTCGTGGAGTTAGATCCCGACCGTAAATTAGTGATTTTTTTTATAAATACTAGTAATAAATAAGAAAGAATACGCAGCGGTACGAAATTCAATTCATAACCCAGAGGTCGTGGAGTTTGATTCCGAACAGGTAATAATGACTTTTGTTATAAATATTAATAATAACAGATAAACGCATGTACTTAATTTTTGTTTATTCACCATTATCGCTCGTTGACGGGGCATAAAACATCGATAGTAAATTCTCGTTTCGAAGGTAAAAAAAAAACTGGCACTTGTACCATGTGAAATCTGTAGGTAGTCATGGGACTCAACCTATCTAATATTGGGTAGAAACTTGGATACACACCAAAAGTGTTTTCTCTGGCTTTCCCATATTAGACGTGATGTCGCGAACTATATAAAGAGAGTTTATCATATAAATTAAGAAACAAAAGCACGCGTTAAAAGAACCGTACAAAACAATGATTATTGTTTGTGTTGGAGATTAACTATCTAGTGTAAGACAACAAATAGCGGGCATTCATCAAGACTAAAACTAATTTTAAACTTAGATAATAAAAAAAAAACTATGGTATTGAAAAGCCATGTTCCTGTTGTGCCACTCGGAGATTAGTTGACAATGTCATGAATAACAAAGTTTCTTGCGGAGTTCGCTCAAGTTGGGCGCCAGTGCTCGGCGCGCCCTTAAATTGAAACTGGCGAACATCTGCACTCGGCTTGATAGTAACTTGAAATAATTACGGAATATTCCCGCAATTCGCCTGTAAATTGTAATTATTGACATAATTATACCATCTATTTTCCACTTTTCGCCTTTCAATTATTGCAATTAATCTGTTAAAAACGCTTGCAGCACTTGTCTCGTTTTGAAGATGGAGATAAATGTTTATTTCTCGTATCGGTATCAACCTTTTCTGAGATTGAAAAGTTTCGGTATTGCATAAAGGTATTTTTTGCATGCAGAAGAAAATACAGCAAAAGCCGGCGTTGGCAACAGCGAAGCAGTATTTATGCACAATTTAATTTTCTATAAGTAGATTCATTAGATTATCATTTTTAATTTTTTTTAAGACTCGGTATCGTTTTTTTAAAACCATAATAATTAATTCAGTACTATAATTATTGACACAAAATACTTAGTAGCTATTTTATAAAAAAATAACAATGTGCGTGTCGACTTCGTAGGTAAGTGTTAATCATCTTCCATTTTTGTAATAAATTACTAAATTTGCAGATATTAAATAAAAAACTGCTCTTTTGACAGAGAAATAAGAAACTCCAGCAAGAGTACACTTGATATGATATGCAAACAAAACGTAATTCGACATAAAGCTATATGTCTGATGCAAAAATATATAAAAAGTAGAATTGTGTCTTTCTAATTTCATTATTTAAAATAACGGCGTCAAAAATAATTTTCGTCCTTAAATCAGCTTTATAATTTACATTTTAATTGAATCATTGAACAGTTACATCTTACTTATTAGTACGCCCTCCTAATATGGAAAATCCATGATTCGCGCCGAGATGGATGAACTTGTGCATATATTTCTAACTCATATGCAAATATTCCTTATTCTAACGGCAAAGGAAATATTACATTCAAAGTTTTCCTGTATTCAGGTTTAATATATATTTTTTAGACGAGTAAAGTTCTTAACGCACTAACTTGGAGACTACGGCGTAATACTATCTTTTGAGAGGAAACTCTGAGGACAGCATCTCTTGGCGAGCTAGTCGCCTCAGTTTTATGATCAACTGAACTAATTATTTAAAAATAGGTTACAATCCGAATCGAGTAACCCGGAGATGGCCGATCACAAGCTGTATAGTATGATACCTACAGTCAAAGCGTTCATCCACACCCTCGTCGACTTTACGGGACCATTAAATTAAATACATTATCGCGTGGCCGCGGTATTTGTACACAAAAGACTTATATTTGTTTGTTTATTTGTTTAACCACGCGTGCTATGCATATCGAATTAGCTTCGAGTTCGTTTGTAGCCTGCTTTCTTGACGCTTCGACGCCTTGACGCCTTTACAACTTGCCACGGCCCCGTATCGTGTATTTATTCGGATAACGGAACTAACTTCGTCGGGACTAAAACTTATTTAGATGAATCGTATCAATTTGTTATATTGCAAGATTATATAAAACTCATGCAACATGAACTCGCCGAGAACCGCATAACGTGACATTTAAATCCACCTAGCGCGCTACATTTCGGAGGCAGTTGGGAGACAAACATTAAAAGTGTTAAATTTGATTTATATAAAGTGATCGGATTTCAAATATTGACTTATGAGCAGTTTTCAACGGTTTTAGTACAGATCGAGACAATTTTAAATACGACGCATATTTAAATTATGCAGCATGCAGACTACCGATAGCGATCTGCTTCTGTTAGCTCCCACGTATTTTTTAAGCTTTAAAATACTCACCCGCAACAGAAATTAACGAAGAGCATTTCCATCTACTACCTAGATATAAGTTGTAAAACAAAGTAGTCCAATCTTTTTGGACTTGATGGAAAAATGAATATATTACAATATTACAAGTCCCTAAAAGTGGAATACTTCCTCTAATTCTATTGGGGTCGGTACTCTAGTACTTATAAATAGTGAAAACACCCTTCCTCTACTTTGGCCCTTAGGCAAGGTAGGAAAGTTATTTCTTGCCAAGGACGGCACAGCGCGAGTCGTTCTTGTCAGAACCGCGATAGGCGATTTTAAGCGCTCAGCTGTGTAATTGGGCCCTTTACTATTACAATAGTTTATTAGAATTTTTCTTTTAACATATTTATAATTTTAATTTATTTACTTCGTTGTATAGTTTATACACAATATATAGCCAGTTTTACACCGCTTTGTTTTCGCTTCATAGTAATTAAATTTTCAGAGGTAACCCTTCAAACCCGAGCGGAATGTATGTGTCAAGTCACTGTTTGTTTTTTACATACAGTTTAGATTTCCAGTGCCCATTACTTCCCATGCTAGCCTCCGTTTTGATACCACGACTTCAGCGATAACGGTCAATTGTGCAAAACACACACGCGCCCGCTCCGTGTAACGAAGTCTATACGTATATAAATATTTCGAGTCGCTGGTGAAGATCTGAAAGTAGCCGAGGCGCTGTTCTGCTCCGCGGCCTGAAGGTGCGTGCAATCTTATTCCTTGGGACGATCTCCTGCGTTGTGCTCCATGTTCGTAATCTGAATTCTATGTTGAATTCACCGGTGTACTTTGTCCGCATATACAGTACACTTAATAATATATCTGTAAAAAAAGGAAGTGGTAAATATATCAATTTCCTCACGCGCCCTATCCCCCTGTGTGAGACAAGTTATTTGTCACTCCATAAAATACGCTTTCAAATCATCAATTTTCTACTACTTAAAGACGTTAATATTCATTCTAAGAACAAATTTTTTCACCTTGAAAATTGATTCAAATTGTTTGTGCAGCTTCATTCAAAACTTGTACTTACTTTTTTATATGAATCAAGGTAGGGAATGAATCGGTTCTGGAAACATGTTTATAGTTACAAATTATTTAAATATGCGTAGAATTTCAAAAAATGAATACTCTAAACATTAAAAAAAAGACATGTTTCGTTATAATATTTTGCATTATTTATTAATTTAATCTCGTTTTGGCTTTTATTTTTTTTCTATTATGGAGTACTTTTTATAAAATTATATTTAATCATGGTTGGAAAAAAAATTGTTTTAATTTTTACGTATTATTCAATTCTTCCAATACCAGTTCAAGTCCGACATTTCAAACTTTCAAGCTATGACTGAGTACTTTATGACTTTCTATCACACTCTAAGTATCATTTAAGAATCTAACCGGGCCACTTCACCATGCTCATACCTCTAAGGCTTTTGTTTGGGTAAAATAAATATCAAACTGGTGATGAGAAGAAGATTAAAAGCGTCTTCTTCAAACTGAAGGATAGTGAATTCGAACCTGATTCGGGTGAATCAACCAGTGGGTTTTTCAAATCGAACGAAATCACTCGCCTGTACCTCGGTATGCTGTCGATTTCTGACGACATCATTACAGTAGTGACAACGGTCATTAGCAGGCCAAACCCGTACTGGGCCACTTTATGGCTTAGAGTTTAAATCCCTTGATCTTAAATAGGAAGATGTAGAAGGGTATGGCTCAGATGTAGAGTGATCAAACTTTATCACACCAAATATCCACAACATTCTACCAAATCCGAAAAGCAATCTTTATCGCTAAGAAAGTGGGAGTCGCTGAAATGAGCGCGCCGCCCGCGTTCCGACTGCGTCCCACAACTACGAACGGAATTTACGACCGTGAAAATACGGACTAATAAAAAATATATATTCGCAAAACACTCAGGAAACGGCCATTCGGAATATCCATCGAATAATATCATAAAAAAACAATATATTAGGGTCGTGCACGTTATGGCCGAATCTGAATGTGTCAGTGCGTAATTTATCGCGCAACGTGTTTTTTGCGTAACCTCCATACTTGACCTCGTAAAAAACAGAGCGCGCGGCCGGCGCGGGACTCGCGCGCGAGGGCCCTCCAGCGCGCGCTATTGAAAGCGGGAAAAACAAGCGATCGCCACTCCACGAGGGCGCCCGATGGCACTCCACACGCGCGCCGTCACGATTTTCACAACTTTCGTCTATCGAACGTTAGCGACGAGCTTTCGGCGAGACGGCGAGGAGCTTTCGCGCCGAGTGCGTGACGAGTGCAACGGAATTAATTCTGAAAAGCCCCCGAACATCAAAGCCGATATATATTTTGGGATGCTAAGAGCTTTTCAGTTCAGATTCGACATCTTAATCTTTCGCCTCCAAATATTTTTTTCTGTGTCATTTTTAGTATCGTATATGAAAATTGAACACTGGAACCACTTTTATATGGCTATTTAAAAAATAAAAATTGGTGCAGCAGAGACAATCGTGTTCATCTACCAACTATCGAAGTGTAAATTAAAAGTAAATAAAGAGTTGATTTTACAATATACCTGTTTTCACCCCGGTTTTAACCGCGTGGACACAAAATTTCTTAAACTTTTTAATCGAGCTATCTTTCTTTTAATTATGGCCTCGATTTCGATCCTGTTGCGAATCTCAAAAAACGAATTTTCATCGCCTCACTTCCCCTCCACAGCTCCACTCTCCCTTCCTAAGATATCTTATTTCTACTCAAGAGGTGGGCAAACACACTAGCGACTCCTTTGGAGTTGCGAATGTCCATGGACGACGGTGATCACCTCTTTTGGGTGTTTCGCATGCTTGTTTTCCTCTTGATTAATATAAAAGTAGGGTTATATGAAGATTTACTTTACGATTCTACAATACTCGGTGTTTAGACCAATAACTTATAAATAATTTTGTTTATGTTTGAACAGAATTTTGGTGGATATAGAGTGACATGCCAAATGTAAATAACATGAAAACACATGTATTTTTTTTACGAAATAAAAATATACGTCTAATGTTATTGGGACATACATCCCCAAAATGCACCTCACCTCATTCTACGAAAAGATAAGGCTAAATCGACTGAGAAAATTTAGACGTTTTTTATTAAAGATTTTTTGTACGACTTTTAAGATAATAAAATAAATAAGTATTGTTCTTTTCGAAAATCAAGACCATTAGTTGCTTTATTGTAAACTGGCATTACACATATAATAATATATTTGAGAGGTCATACAAAAGAATACTCTTTAAAGTATATTTAATTTATGACCCAAAACACTTATCAAAAGAGACTAACTGGCACTTGTCGGTTTTTTATTAAACTTTTCCTTCATCATTTCTGCAGAGGGCACTTCAACATAAAATATCAGATTTTCTGAAAATAGATGTAACAATGTCGGCAATTAAGTGCGTTTTTATTATCTAAAATTGTTGTATTATGCGCGATGGTGGAGATCAAGAGTGTCCGCCTTCGAACTAAAATATACTGAATTCGTTTTGGTGTTATGAAGAATAGAAAGCCAAATGCATACTCCAATATATACATCATATCCAAATACATAACATTTTAAAATTTTTTAGGTACGTAAATATATATATTATGCTTGTCCTTTGTATGCCTTCCTTTACAAAAGATAAGCGCAGGCAGAGAATGATTTCTTTCATCTTTCTGTAATAACAACATACGAGAGAATATACAGTCGCAATAAGAATATACAAACTGGCGTGTTATTAACATACAAAAGATATAATTACACCAAAAAATCTTGGAAAGAAGAGAAAGAAGTTAAGCGGGAAAGGAAGACCGGTGAGATAGTGAACTTCAGCATGTATATTTGTGTGGCGCTTTGCTTTTCTAGCCCTAAGCCAATGTTAACCACAAGCGAATTAACTTCTTAGTTTTTAACTTAAATTAATCCAGTTTATATTACTGAGAGAATGATAAGCTCTCGGTCCAAGAAGTGAGCAACGCATTAGTGGCAACTGTAATTGGGATCCCTCAACCAGCACAAGATCAATATAACGGGGCCAAAATCCAAGCCCTGATCTGAAATTAAAAGTGTTAGGAGTTTGTGCAGGGCATTCCTCCCACAAATTCCTAAACCTAACACAATAACAACAATAATCTATTGTTGTGAAGAAATAAATAATAAAAAATAAAACTGTTGTCTTTCATGACGCATGTCAAAAGTCTAACTCTGGAGCATAACGAATTACTGCGATAAATAAATTTGTCAAAAACATAATTGTAGAAAATATAGTTGAATTCTCGTCTCACAATCTGCACAGTAACAAAATTTGGCATTTTCTATATATTGTATGTGTCAATTTCTTCCCTTACCCAAAATTTATGTAGTTTTTTACTACACTTGAACGTTTAACTAACAACTTTTTCTTTCAGTTTAACGTATCTTCAAGTTATGCACGTTTTTGAATGGGATTAGATTTCTGCAAAGTATGATTAATTCTTTTATTCTTTCTTTAAGCATTCATGTTTCATTCGATTACACCACACGCCCTTGAATTCCCTACGTTTTTCACGGACGCAAGTATTCCTCTTCAAACTGAATAACTTTTATTCCGAAACTTTTGGTGAAACCTTTTTTATAAAACTTTAACGGTGCTCTTTAGGTCATGAATTCTTAGTTTATAGCTTTTAGTGAATCAATATAAACGAAAGAGATATAAATATATATATATATATTTCTTGAAAATTTTCGTGTATTTTTTTCCATATTACCAAACCTCTGCCACTGGATATTCGAGGAACTACGAAATCCGTTCTTCCAATAAGTAATAGAAACAAAAAGTGAATACATTAATGATGCAGTTTTCAATGTCTGCAGGTACACAGACGTTGGCTCCTTTAAAGTGATCACGTACTTCCTCAAAACGGACTTTTTCTCCAGACGTTCCAATAGAACATTTCACATGTCGCATGCACGTTTCTAGACATTAAAAGACTAAATGTAACAATTGAAATAATTCACCTCAGCTGAATGAAGTGCTCGGTAAGCAGTAGCAGATTTAACTGCAGCGCATTGCACTTGCCGGCACCACTCAAAATTTGCGTCAGGCTAAGTGCCAAATTTTACAGCGCCGATCGGCGAGGTTTTTACGTTAATTGGTTCCGCCGCGCAAGGATTGTTAAAGATAAAATATGCACTGCGGTCCGTTTTCGTTTACATACTGATTGGTTTTCGTCTTGAGCCTTTGGTTCGTTAGCGAGCGGCGTGACGTCGGTTTTTAAATATTTTAATTGGTCATCTTTAATTTGGAATTTTAAGTAATTTAAAGCATTACAAATAATTGATAATTCAATCATGTCCGCGAAAATTATAAACTTCATGGAAGAGAGTTATTTTTTGCATTAAAAGTTGTATTATTATATTAGCTGCAATATTTCGTTGAGTGGTATAAATGTTGTTATTATGAGAAATATAACATGTCAATATTTTAAAAGACAAATCTCTGGCCAGTTCATTCAATACTTGTTATTGCGATACAGTTCCCTAATATGGGATTAAAAATTATTAGGTCGAGGTTTTTTCGTAATTTATAAGTAAAAAGTTGTAGTAAAATCTCTTCGATTGTGCTGTTTGCACCTGGCTAGCTTTGATACCATTAAATAGATGATATTTTTAAAAAATCAAAATAAAAAGTAAAAACGGTGTCCTGCTATTTTCTTCTTGTTTTTGTCCATCACAAAAAGTGAATCTAACTTAAAAATTCGATACGTTTTTAAATTTTATCATTAAAAAGGGAAAAATCCGACACAAGCTGTGGAAAAAAATTGTGGGTTCAATGGACCTAATGCAGTGTCGTTAAGAGAAGCACAAAACTAGTTGAAGCGTTTTCAGTCCGGTAATTTTAATGTCAAAGATGAACCTCGCTCTGGTCGACCTGTTACGGATAAACTCTATACCATTTTGGAAAAACAAAAAATCTAATGAATCCTGTACTCATTTGTACTCTACTAAAACGAAAGGAAACCAAAACATTTTGAAAAATTGATAATGAAGACAAATACATTACCTACGAAAAGATCATGGTCAAAAGGCAAACAAGCTCCACAAACTATAGCGAAACCCGAACTAACTCAATAAGTCGAAGCCATGTGTATGGTAGCGTTGGAAGGGCATTACTCATTATGAGCTTTTGCCGTCGGGCAAAACCAAAAAACCGTCAGTCGATTCGGATCTGTACTATCAACAGCTGATGAGATTCGAACAAGAAGTAGAGAAAAACCGGCCGGAATCGATCAATAGAATGGGTGTGGTTTTCCACCATAATAATGCCAGACCACACATATCTTTACACTCAGCAAATATTAAGAGAGTTTGTTTAGAAAAACTCATTTCTACTGCACTACATACTGTTTGTATTTTGTAGGTTGTCTACAAAATACAACAAGTTGTTGAACAAAATGGCATATATATATTATAATTAAATGTAAATAGAATATGATGAAAAATTATCTTGAATTCAAATATGAAATACAAAAACCTTTTTCCCCGACTTTATATTTACTCTTTATATCTTTTGTAGGTTCGACTTTTATTTATTCCATACTAGCTTTCCACCCGCGGCTTTGCCCGTACAGCATTAAATAAAACTTTTATCGCAACTCAGTCCTTTTTTTCATTAACCGATTCACTTTCCCTCCAACCCCTTCCCTTTAATATGTTTGTCAATGAGTGGAACGCGACGTTATCAGAAGCTCGAGTGAAGGTCTATATTTAGTTTTTTGAACTTTGTTGTTCGTTCGTATTGTGAAGTCTATGGGCTTTCGATGCTAGTAATCATTACTTGTAGTTTCTTAGGATAGATCTTTAAGTCAGTTTAACGTTTTTCTGACATACGATTTGTAAATTTTATTCTGTTGCTAAACTCTCTCCATCTCTTAAAACCGCATCAAAATCTATTTAGTAATTTTAGAGACGTGCATGAACAGACAAACATAAAGACGAAAAATTTAAAATCATTGTTTTCTCATATATTGTTTTATTCTTTTCCTTTCTTCTATCTTTCCTTCTCTATCTTCACATTTCACGGAGTTCTACTGTTTTATTATATGTAATCACGTTTTTTTTTTGTTCTTTTTAAAATGAATGAATTAACGCATTTAACTCTATTGTCTAACGTATCATATGTTGTCTATTTGCAAAATTTAAAATTATTTTGTCATTTTATCGCGAATGTATCATGTAGACAGGCCTTCGGTGACGTCTTTAATATTTTTTTTCATTATATTCGTTAATAGATTGTTTTATTTTTAAAGCCGTGAGTATAAAAATTACACGTATATATTAAATGTGAAAAAATGGCGTTTGCTTGACTAGCTTGATTGTTTTGAAGTAATTAAATAATAATTAAATTATCTGGACATTACGTTAAGAGTATCACTAAATAGTCTTTTATTTGTAGGCATATCTATGACACGTCTCGATTGGAATTTCAGTCCCAAAGCGCGTCCAGCAACCGAATCTCGTCTCTCCGATAGCTACGCAGCACCTCTACGAGACTAAACATCGGCGCTCGGGTCCAGTTCGCGTTCCACATATTAGCGAGGATCCTGTGCGACGCACCGGCGCTAAGCCGCGGAGTCATTTCGGACGAGTTCACCGGGCTAGTTTCCAATTTTATGGTGGTTGAACAAACTGTTCCGTCGCCGCGGGCAATTCCACGTGCGCGGCCGTTTTGTGTATCGCCGATGCTGCTCGAAAAAAATTTACGTGCATACGTTTATTACATATATGCGAACAATGTTCACAACTAGACTTGTTTATTGGTGAAATTTCATTTCACTTAAATAATACCTAAATAAATAACCTTAGTAATGTGTACTATATATACTCACAAGAAATGCTTAAATGAAAGAAAATAATTTATAATTATTTTATAAAATTCTATGTATATAAGAAGACGTGGTGAACGTTCGTCTAATTTTCTAACTAATGACGTTGGTTTTAAATTATTAGAAATATTTTGCAATATGTAGGGTTAACAATGAACTTATGAGGTCGGGGAAAATGTTTTTTTTTTGTATTTCATTTACAAATTGAAGATAATTTTCCATCATATTTTATTTACATTTAAATATAATGTATATATATATACCATTTTGTAGGTAGTGGTAGAATCCCATTATGATGGAATTTTTAGGAATTTTGATCAAAACACCGCGAAAAGCAATTTTAACAGTTCTCTTTAGATGTTGACATAACACCACCTAAAGAATTTTAAAGATCAAAACAAGACGAAAATTTGAGAGTATAAGAACAGGGCTATATAGTTAGCTTGGGAACTGTATGGCCTATACAGTCCAACTATAGTTGGGAAGTGTTAAAGCTGGATGCATTAACACTTCCCAACTAAAACTCGCTCACTATTTTTTGAGTGGCCAAAGATGTGTGTAGTTTAGCGTTATCATGATGAAAAACCACATCTTTTCTGTTCATCATTTCCGGCTGTTCTTTTCTACTTCTTCTTTGAATCTCATCAGCTCTTGGTAGCAGAGATCCAAATTAATGGTTTTGTTCGGTGGTAAAAGCTCATACTGAATAATACCTTTCCAATCCCACCATACACATGGCTTCAACTTATTGAGTTAGTTCGGGTTTTGCTATAGTATGTGGAGCTTGCATGCCTTTTGATCATGATTTTTTCGCACAGTCTTGAACAAAAAAGACCATGGTCAAAAGGCAAGTAAGAGAATCGCAAACGAATACACGATTCATTAAAGTTCTTACAGTTTCGTATGGGACTCAAGTATTGAGCTTTTTTGTATAGCCAGCTTTTTCAAATGGGTTAAAACTGTTTTGTGGTCAATCCCCAGCTCTTCAGCCAAATTATAAGGACTAATATGCCGATGTTACACTATTTTTTCCAAAATGGCATCGAATTTATCAGTAAGAGGACGATCAGAGGTTCATCTTTGACATCAAAATTACCGAACTGAAAACGCTTGAACCAGTTTTGTGCTATTGTGCTAAAAATACTACATTAGATACAAAACGCTACAAATTTTTTTCGTGGCTTGGGTCGCATTTTTCCATTTTTAGTAATAGAATTTCGAAATGTATCGAATTTCTACGTTATGTTCACTTGTTGTGGTGAATTGAAGAATTCAAAAAAATCGTTTCCCCCGACCTAATATGAGAATCCCTTGTGTCATAATGTCAGTATGTCAGTAACTTATAAATGACGAAAAAAAAAAATATTTGAGATGTATGATATTAGGTGTTATAAATTACAAAACTATGAATTAAAATCAAGAATTGCGTTTCGTTCATGCGTCGAAGGGCCTAACGCCCTTCGTATGCAAGGCTACGCAAATTTTCGATACCCATCGATTTCGGAGGTTGAAAAATGTCCTTGTTTGTATAATTACAAGTTGGAAGAATATTCTGAAAAGGATAATTCGTTTTAGTAGTTCTTCGGCAGCAACGAACAGTTTGCACTTTACATTTCTTGGTATGTATGGATGAACCCAGTATCTTCTATTACGACGAATTCTTCGCTTTTGATATAGATACTAAGCCAAAATTACAGTTTCATCGTCACTTCTGTCAGACATTTTGTAAATTAAATTCGTGTGAGCCATGTACCTGCTAAGCCTACAGTGGCAGAATAGACAACTCGCGTCTTGCGTTTCAATGTTGTGTGCACGGACGGTGCGCTACCAGATATTCGCGACATAAGTTTACAACATTAGTAGCGAAGATATGCATAGCCTACTGTACGAAGAGCCTTATTGAATCGCTATTTCAATAAGCACAAACAAATCAATCGACAGTCAAATAATTGAATCCAATCCCTGATTGCAGCAATAGAGGAAGGGGGGAGCCGTAACGAACGCGAATCGAATTATGTTCGCAATTTTCCAAGTCTCGAAAATAAATTTTCACCCAGACGATTTTGATTCGCCGAGTCGGCGCCCTCACCGCGACAAGTCGCCGCTGCTCCGGCGGATCCCGCACGAAAGTAACTGGATTAAAACTGCCAATTAGGCAACATTTAAAGTCCGACTCGGCTTAGAATGCGAATAATTATTGTTGACCGAACAAACGGCGCTGCGGCGCGGGGCGCGGCGGGGCGCGCGGGCCGGCCCTCGCACTAGTTTGTTCGCGTTACAACTGCCAAAATCCGTTGCGCAAATTTCGGCCAGACTCAAGTTTGCTACCCTTATTAATTACTAGATTTGTGACGTCGGACCGAACGATGTTTTGATGTTGTGAACGCTTTGCCGTTGCACGAAAACTTTACTACCGGCGTTTAGTGTTAGGAATCATATACGCTACTCGATATATAAATACGTCTTGGCATTGCGGTTAGAAGACGCTTGAAATTTTGCAATCGTGCGATTATAAGATAAACATTGGCTTCTTGTTACGGTTCTGCTATTTATTGAAGAGTACACTAAAATTTCTTTAATATGAACGTAATTTTAAAAACACGTCATCAGTCAAAACTTGACTATCTCGTTTTGTCAGCGGTTTCCACTAAAATTTTACAACGACCCATCTCACTGTTGCTGACGTCAGAAAAGAGATCTACGTTTGTGGATCTAGTGAATAAAACATGATCATATAACAGCGAAAAACGCATCTAAATCCACTACGTGTATTTTG
Source organism: Eumeta japonica (assembly GCA_005406025.1). Lineage (NCBI taxonomy): Eukaryota > Metazoa > Arthropoda > Insecta > Lepidoptera > Psychidae > Eumeta > Eumeta japonica. The sequence continues at coordinate 104,778 of BGZK01000979.1, read as the reverse complement.
AGTTTTATGACTCGAAAATGTATGAACAAAAAGCTTTGACGTCGAACGTCAAGTACGTACGAAAGTTATCGGGTATTGACCAAAAAATATTGGGGTGATAGAGTGAAATTGATAATACCACCGTAAACTCAAATTATAGTGTAAATGGGAATACTTAGCATACCATACAGTCGTAGAAAAAAATAAAAACGCTACGGAACCAATCTGATCTTTTCCACCGACACGAATTCACCTTTGGCGGAGGCGTTGCGATAAATAGAGTCATTTGTGACTATCGAAGGTTAATTATTGTTTAGTTCAGTAGCCTTGAATTGCTAACGATATGACTTAGCATCAAAAATATTACAATTTCGGCATTGCACTAGAGCGGACAATGCAGACAAAATCGTAATCCGCTGTTTGTTGCCTACAGGATCGTTCAATTTAATGTGATACTAATCCCTAAACGGAACTGTGTAAAAGCTAGCGACGTACGATATCATAGTTTTTGCATGGGAATATTGGCCATTTCCCCTCTATAAATATGTTATTTAATCACTTTGCGTGGCATCTATACTGACCAACTTTGCCGTTTTCGAGTTGATAAATAAAGATAAATTGTAGCGAGAGTGGAATGTCTATATTTTTTTGGTTTTGCCAAATTTGCCAAATGTCGAAATAGTCTTATAAATGGTTTAAAACTTATACGACACCTGCGCAAAAATTGAAAAAATAAAGGTATCAAACAAGCTGTATATTATTGAGTATGCGTGGCGGTAAAGGCGCGAGTGCCGATGGCTGGGGGAGTACAAATGCCCTAGAAAAAATACTTTTTTTTGTAGATTTTAACCAAACGATATTCCACTAACTGCATTATGATATCTGAATCGATTCACTTGAAACCTCACTGACTACTCTGAATTTAAAATTTTTGTATATGTACAATGTATATTTGTATAATACGTGTAGGAAATATTTTTTTTTATTATTTCGAAAATGAAAAAAGGTGAGATGAATTTTGTTTTCACAGCATTGAACACAATATTTGCTGGTTTCATTATTTATTAATTCAACCTGAATTTCGTTTAACTTAGAAATCAACCTTTTGACGTATGACTTTGTTCCATTATTTTCTTTTAAAGTATCATCTGCTACACTCAAAAATTTAAGACATAAAAATTACTAAAACTATTACAACTTTAACTCTGATAATTTAGCATTATCATTCTAAAAATAGCTAGCACCCACCGTGAAATAGAGTGCTATTGTTTAATGGTTAAAAATTATTATCACAAAATATAATGTCAAAACAAAATTCGTTTAATGATTATTCAGTGTATGTCAGAGAATAGAAAAAGAAGCGGAAAAATTCTACGATCTTTATTTTTTGACATATATACATAAAATGCGTTATTATTTTTAGTTTAAGTAATATATGCCGTGGAACCTTTCTGAGTATCATTTTTGGTGATTGATAAACAGTATACTTACTCAAGTTTACTTCATTACTTGTCGTTTGATGGTTCACTTTCAAGAGCTCGATAGTGTTTTAATAAAATTATGTTAGAGAATTTGTAAGTTAAATTTCTTAATGATCTATTGATGGCTCCTACAGCGCTTATTAGCGATCTCTAAATGAATTATAAGCCAACATTTTACGATACAAAACGAATTTCACATTTATTGCATAATTATTATATAAGCGACCTCTCATAAAGCACTCGTGGGTCGGATCCAAAAATATTCGCGCGCAAGGTGCTAGTTCAGTGAAACTCGCAGGCAAGTTCCAATTTTATGGTGGTTGAGCAAGTGCTGCGTCGCGCGCCGCCGCCGCCCGCCCGCTAAACGGTATTGCATCGGGTCCGTACGCCCTCCTCCCGGTGCCCCTCCCGGATTACTTCATTAAATTAGCGAGCCTATAATTGGTTCCGGCCGTTCGGGACGGGGATGAGACTGGGGAAAAAATCTGAGAGCAGTCGAACGGCCGTCTCATTATCGGCAGATGAATAGCGAATCAAAAGAACATCGCGCCGAATTATCGCCCGCATTCACCCGATGAAAACGTGTAATGGATTCTTAATTACGTACATTTAATTGTAATAGATAGCTGCGCGAGAAATTTAATTCCTCACAAAACGGGACTCCCGCCCTCGGCTTCGACGATTCCATTTATTCGGGTGAAATTATACCCGAGGATTAGAATAAGCGGAAACGAACACTTCAATCCTCACTTTTATACCCGAAAGTTCTGTATAAAATCAAGGAGCTTTATCCGTTTAAGAACAACACCGAACGATACGGCGCGGCGCGGACCCAACTTCTGTCAGGTGAGAACGCTACTCGGTAGCCGAATGCTAATTTTATGGTGGTTGAACAACTGTGCCGAAGCTACTCGCAGCCGCCCGCTGTCCCTACGCCGACCTATCTGAATAAATATACTATAACCCGCCCCGGTTCGTGCGACGCCTGTCCTTTGGTAAAAGCGCCGCGCGGCTTTTGCGTTTAACAACTGAACTTGTGCTTGTCTTGTGTTGAGATATGTCATTCGTTATTCCCTATCGCTGTAAAAATGAAGAAACTTTGAATCGCGTAAATAGTTTATGAAATGACTTGTCAATTTTTCTTGTCAGGTCGTTATAATTTGAGTTTTTCATTGGAATAATAAATTAGCATGAATAATGATTTAAACAAAAATACATCTCAATGTAGAAAATTACCATAAAATAAATTGATAATTACTATATCAAATACGTACCTACACATATAATAAGAACAATTTTTTTCCGGTCATCTAAAAACTACTGAACGTATCGGTATAAAACTCACCATTCGACGTCAAAACATATCAACCTATTTATTTTTGGAATTGTGTATACCTTTTACCATTTTTTTTATTTGCTTACCTTATCTACAACGCTTAGCGAAAGGGTGACGGATAGTACAAAATAAAGTTATTAAACCGCTAGGCTGAAAGAGAGACACAAATTGACTTAAAAATGAAATAAACATCGTCTAGAATACAAATGTTTTTCATAGCCCTGCTAATGCCGCAACGAACATACTAATTTTAATTTGCAACTCTAACATAAAACTACAATAAACACTAAACGATAAGATTCTAGAAAAGTTATATGTTATGGGCATATACCTTTTGTATAATTACTAGCTGGATATAATTACTTTCTTCTCTATGGACAGTCAAATAACTTAATAGGAATAATCTTTGTTTGTGAATGATTTTCCTGGCGGATTTGGAACCAGTGACGGCTTTTTGTTCTTCGTAGCTTAAAACACATTTGATAGGTAATTAGATAGTTAGATCCATAGACAACACTAAAAGCTTCGCATAGCATGAAGTGGCTCTTACGTTTTCGCCCTCGGCCCAGTCCTACGAGCCTTAGTCAACACTTACGTCGATCAGTCATCATTTTTTCCGCTGAAATGCTGTTTTTCAGCCGATCGTTCTACATTATTTTACATTATGCTTTATAAAATGTTAATATACGAAGTTTTAGATTGATCTCATTGTTGCTAACTGCGCTCGCAAAATAAGCAAGTGAGAAAGTTGTACATTAACCTTTCTGACGATAATGCATCCGAATAAGACTCTATTGTTGCATTGAAAATGTGACCAGTCAATAGATTTTATAAACAGAGCGTGTATAAAATTTCCGAATTGTTAGCACTATTATAGACACTGCTGGTCATTGCTTTAGTCACGATCAAAAGTGGCATGTTGCTGGTTTTGTTTACTGTTATAGACAATAATCGGTTTCGTGATGGCGGTGTATTTAGTATGGTTTGGGCGGCACGAGTCAGTTCTTAGCGGCCACTGCGTTAACAAGTGTAATATGCGAATAGTGTTCTAGAAATTCCGAAGAGCTTTTTAGTGTTACAGTATATGTCCTCTGTTTGTTTTAATTTTTACAACTTTTTTCTCCATACTCGAATTACGATTGTCGTAATATAATGAATGTCAAAAGCGGAATAAGTTGAAAGGGTAGGACAAAGCTAGACTGCAACTTAGTAGGTAGATAATAAAGATCGCTTTTTTGTTTATCAAAAATACAAATATGTTCATGCTATTAATCGTTAAAAAGTTTTCTTTTGAGAGTACCATCTTGTCTGCATCATCCATCACGTTACAATTAAGACCGTCCGACCGTAGTAGACTATATACCGTTATCATAAATAAACATACACACAAAGTTTCAACTCAAGGCTTTTGTTTGTTGAAGATTTTGTTCAAGAGACTGTCTGGAATGTAGCATTAAGTCACGATTAAAATTATACTTCGTTATAAAACTAAACGCATGCACGAAAACACGTGTGATGTTACTAACCCTCAAAGTAAAAACACAGATCTTAAATTACAGATTTAAGTTATATTTGCTGATAGATGTCAATGATTTTGAAAAGTTGTTGAATTAACATTCAAAGTTTCACATTAAACAAGCAGAAAGCTAAGTTAAACTAAAGAAAAGTTTGTAAGAATACTACAAAGTATCGGCGATATACCGCGGCTGTGAGAGGGATCTTTTTAGTAACAATGCGGCAACATAGCGTTGCCGGCGTAAATTAAGTGAAGTGGCAACGTTGCGTGCACGTTTTGAACACCTGAAAAGAACTATGTGCTACAGCTAACTATAGCCAATCACGAATCCCAAACCATCAAAGCTCAAAGTAGCAACGTTGTACAAGCACAAAAACGCTTAAGCTTGACGTCTTTTTCATAGACAGAGAAAACCGTTTATATTAAGCAGATTAGATATATTGTGATCTATTCTTAAGCTTTCGTGGTTCAATATTATATACTAACGACACTCAACCTCTTCAAGACTACTCCACAAAATATGGAGTAAATCAATATTTGTTTGTTTATGGGATACACAATTTTAATGAAAATAAGTCTGTACTTGATGTAATTTAATCAGTGAGACATGCAGATATAGGTTTGTGAAAAAGAACTGCGTGTGGAGATAACGCAGAGAAATAATAAATCTTAAAGTGCATCAAAAATCAGAGAAATGCATTGCTTACTAGTTTTGCGCTTAGTGTACTTTTGAAAACGATGATTTATATATCCAAAAAAATTTCGTTGCATTGTTATTTAAGATGTTTGAAAGAAGAAAAGCAATATTTGTGAATTGATAATTGAGAAAAAAGTTTAAAGTTAATACGTAATTTAAAAAAAAATTGTTAATAATATTTTTCAAATAAACTGACGAACCGAGGGACTTGTAAAACTGCGTTAAATGCTGTAAGATTGATTAAAACTGTTTCATTTTTTATAATGTCACTTTTTATAAACAAAATTTTCTTTGCTATTACAAATCTGCATCGAATATCACTAGTCTGGTTGAAATCGACTAAATTGTTGAAAAGATATAGATGACAAAAAATTTTCAAAAAAGTTATTTTTTAAAACAACTTCTTTCATTCTGTGCTGTGGGAGTAAGTACTCCAAGAGCACCTAACAAGTTCCTCTAAAACTTGTCTATTTTAAAAAAAATATTATTAGAACAAAACTTATTTTCCAAATGTTTTAAGACTTAGATCGAACAATACATAACTATTTGATTATGAAGCGTAGTCACATTTTTTTTTATCTACAGTAAAGTTTTGCTCATTTTCTGATATAATGAAATATATAAATATTTCATTGAGTTAAAACAATTATTTTCATTAATAACAAAAAAAAAAGTGTCGAATATCGTTTCAAAAACGACGGTAGGCTTTTACTGAAATAAGAAGTATGATAGAGACACAAAGTAATCGTGACAGTGTGAAACACGGACTGGATATAACGCATAGTCGTTATTTTCCATTACAGAATCGGATAGCGAAGGCGCGGGGTGTGCTTCTGGTCAGATTAGGGTTAGCTAAAGGCTCGAAAACAGACTCTAGGAGCTTACACCGAACATTCTGTTTTATAAAGCTAACCCATCGCGGATCGAATACAAGTTTAAATTGGAACGGCTTGCGCAATGACGCTCCCGCGATTGGCCTGTTTGCTCTTAATTAGTATAAATCGGCAACTTTTCCAGGTACGTAACCGAGCCCGAGCATTTTAATTCTAAAATATTCAAAATGAACAAGAGAAGGATTTTCTCTTCAATAAATCTCAACGGTAAGAAGAGACAAGTCAACTTGTGAAGTATATACGATTTTCGATACAATCAATCAATAATTAAATTGTTATGACAGGTTTTTTTTTAAGTTAGTAAATTTTAAAATTCATACATTTTTATAACGATAATTTCCGATTTTGTTGAAATTTTCATTGTGCTAAACCATGAGTTGACTCTATCGCAAGATGTACGTTTGAGACAACTCATGATTATTCTAGGCTCTGTAAGATTCTGAAAAAACAAGTTCCTCGCCTAAAATGCCTAAAAGTTGGTGTGGATTACGTTGCACCCAGTAGCAATATGAAAAAGAAATTTCATGTGAAAAGAAAGTAACGCATGACATCATTCGAACGTTTTGTTTTAGACCATTTCGTTGCCATGACACTTTAAATATTATCGTGCATCAAATACGAGTTTTTGTCATTGATGCGGCGCGGGATGCGGCCGCCACTACAGCACATCCCATTAGCGAGCCGTGTAGCAAACAAGTCGGCGCGGGCGCTCCTGCATGTATTTAAGGCAAACATCGGAGACGTTTTAACAGGCCGACGCAAATAGAGGAACACGATACTGAACACTCACGGCCGCTCGCCCGCCGAGCGAAATCTCTCGTGACACGACAAACAAGCGGCGCGGCCTCTCGGCCAGCTGACGACTTCTTCAGTCATTTGGACCGAATGACTCTTATCACCTACTACTTTTATGGACTGCGAATCGAAAAGGCTTCGACGTTACAAAACGCGACCCTTCCATTGTGCGAAAGTGTTGAGTGAATGTACTGTGAAACGCTCTTTGTCCGCGCCGCCGAAAGGATATTTTTCTAGGTTGAAATTTGGAGGAATGTCAAGCGCCGTAATACGTCGCCGGTGTCGGATACGCCCTTCGCTCCTTCCCTTATGGGATTTACTTACGCGATTCGGCCGCTGTGCAAATACGTTTAACTATTAGTTCTTATAAGGTAGATATTATTTAGCGAGTATAATTTTATTTTATCTTTTCATTTGCAGAAAGCCTTCGGGACTACTTTAACAAATATGGTGAAATCACAGAAGTTATGGTTATGAAGGATCCAACAACGAGGCGGTCTAGGTAAGTTATGTTTCTATAACTACATAAGTTTGTACCCCTGCACCTATATCTACTTAATGCTCTTATAAAACTGGCTGTCTGCATGTTGTGAACCTTTGTGGTGTTAATCCTAATAAACGAAATCGATGTTAAAATTAAATTTCACATTAATAATTTATGTATAAGAAATAAATAATCGTAAGTCATGTTTATGATTATTTATTTCGTTAAATTTGTCTGGTACATGTTGATGTACTAATAAATTATATAAAAAAAATATTTACTATAATTATAATCTAGCGTACCTGAATACAAGTATAGTTATGTTTTTTTCAACTTAAATTATAGCAAAATAGTGTATGCGGCTGGCTCAAACCAGTACCAGCAAAATTAGTACTGGTTTGATGCCAGAACTTCGCCTGAAACCGCACGTTCCTAAAACGATTTAAGCGTTGTAATTTAGCCGGTGCAATTTCAGAGTTACACTTGCAGCTGCATGCTTTCAAGACTGACATGGGCAAAAAAGAGACGGCTCTGCCGTAGTCAGCATGCGCGGTGCGCGTAATGCGAACTGACCGACATTAACTCAGGTTAAAAGTTATCAGTTTGCGAATAAGTTCCGCTCTGTGGAGGTGTGCCCGTTTCGTTTGCGGTTACCTTTGAATGGTAAGCTGTTAAATGTCGGGCTCGAAATTTAGGAACTTAACAATAGAACTCGAATTATTCCAACTGAATTAAGCGTTTGGACGAGTTGAATGAGTGGGGATTTTGCTATCCACTTTAGCGTTTAACTAAATTCCCTTAATCGGTGTACTGCTGTGGGCATAGTTGGAATGTTTAAATCGGCTCTGGCCTTTATCTACCTTAAAAGTTCTTTGTTCGGAGCTTGTTGTTTACAGTTTGCCTCGCCGAAATATAATTAATCATACCACGCATGTTAACAGGAATTTTCTACTCACGCAATTTTGATTCGACGCTCACTAAACCGAGAACGGCATGCCGCGTTTTTTAATTAAAAAAATATGCGTTACGTGTGCGTTTTTCGCTGCGGCCGCAACAAATAACGCTTGTGTAATTTATTTTTGTTTTCATTCGATCGCTGCGAATCCTAAGGGAAAGTTATAATTTTAGTATTGACGATAATGCGTCTGTTCGTCTGCTTAGATTTAAGTGTATAAGAAAATATGAGATATGAATCGATAGTCTTCCAGCCAAATACAATTTATCTTTAAAAAAATCTATGTAGTGTCCATCGTATGTTAAAAAATTGTCTACTAAAGCATGTCTGATTCCATAACTTGAAGATATACCACAAAATTATCGTTAGATTTCTTTCAATTGTATTGCAGTTATCGAAAAAAAAAAACACCTTCGTAAATTAAATAAAGTCTAAATCGATGCATACAGATATGCCCTTGTTTAATAAAAAACATGTTCCTCGACGTACGTCCAAATCGTTAAATTGGCGTATGTACTGCATTTGAATTTGGACTGATGAATGCATTTTGCTTTCGAAAAAGCATAACGCATGCGACTCGTTCAAGTGGCCTCTTAGTAGCATTTCGTCGTTCTGTTAGGTGCCCATTACCCGGACAAGCGTAGCGTGTCAGCCTAACAGTAGGACTACTGCCGGGAGGAACAGCGCCACGAGGATGAGTCCAAGCATCATTTTTGGAGATGATAACATTTAACATGTGAACCCTATACGGACGCATATGGTCCAAGCAGCTAGTTTAAAGAAAAATGTGAATTCTATAACCAAAGATCAGTTATCTTCTATATTTTTCACATGCTTATGCTGAATTTTGTCACATAATCGTAATGAAATTCGCATGTCAAGATGTTGGTTCGCGATAAACTGTATGTAATTTGGTCCAACTTGAAAGATAGGATACTTTTTATCCCGATAGGTAGCCTAGTTGTCGAGGCTATATTTTTGAACTTTTGTAGAATCGTTGTGATTTGAAACTCGATAAAACGAAAATGTGCCACGACAACGACAAACGCATAAATATGTGGAATTTAGCCGGCTAGAGAATGAGATAGAATACATTCTTAGCCTCCCCACTCTCGTCTACTATGCATTGTACTTTTATGTGTACCTGTACATAGCCGCGTTCTAGCAAAAGCCGCGTTTTAGCGAAAGAGCAGGCATTGGTATTGCACACTGTATATTACTTGCTCTAATCCAAGCGTTTACGTGTGTCGGTACATGCGTGGAGGCCTGCACATTGCGAATCCTTTCGAGAAAGCATCGTATAAAAAGTACAATAGTTATATTTCCCTTGAATATTTTCTAATTTGTCTAATATTTATAATCCTTTTTTAAGTACAAAATTGTACTTTAATATCTTTTTAACAATGAATTTCCCTTTAATTTTTTTCTGCTCGTAGATTAAATGTATAACCTAATTAAATATAAAACAAATTTTAAGTTGGTAAAAATACTATAAAAAAAGTTAACTTTACAATTATCCTCTTATTGATATTATATTCATCTCATTCTTTCGCAAATTACTTTTCTAAAGGTTCACTTCTTCTATATTTGAATTTCACACACACATTTTTTCTAATTTTTCAGGTTTCTCATTCAAATACAAATTTTAATTTGCCTAGACCCCACCCTTCAATTAGCATAAAACGAATTGACAAAAATATTGTTCATCAAAGCGCACTACAATAACTTTAAATTCATTACTATATTTAAAAATAACAATTAATGTAGGCTTAAACCGGAATCGGTATCCGAATGTAAGACGAAACGGGGAGCACAATAGGAGGCAGGGTTGGGACCGAAATTGAAAACGAGGTTGGAGTCAAAATTTAGTGTAGGATCGGCATTAAGAACGAGAGCTTGATTGCAATCGAAATACAAAAGATGAATAATTATTAGCTTCTGAACTGAGACTGGCAGCGGCTACCGAACACATTTCCGATTTCGAATAGAATGGAAAAATAAATGAGAATGGAAAACGGGACGGGGTATAGAATCGAGATCGAAAGCAGGATCGGAATCGGAAGTGGGACTTGGGCCGTAATTAAAAACGGGACTGGAGCCGAAAATGAGTGCTTTAGCTTTATTTGTAGTGAATATGTTTCTAAAATTTACATAAAATCGGTCACAGAGTTCTTAAATACCGTTTATACCGACTACTTTAAAATGCAAATTTGTAATTTAAACAAGCCGTCGGTGTTTATCTCTTTTTGTCAAAATCGTGTTGTTGTGTTGTTAGACACTTGCCTGCAGAATGGGTGAATATGCAGCATGCAGTCCACCGCCGACCCTTAAATCCGTTCTTCAACTTACGAATCCCCATCCAAGGAATTGAATGTTGATTCGAGAGGATTGAAAGATACCGAATACCCAAGCAAGTGGTAATATTTTATTTCTTTTAATCCGTTAATTATTTAGCGAACTTTCATTCCGTGGTCAGGGATTCTTAATGAAAAAACAGATTTGAAGGTCAGCGGTGGGCAGCTGCTGAAAAGTTTACACTTATTACAGGCAAGTGTCTAATTATGAATTTCCTTGAATTAACACTCCACACAATAGAATATGCTATGTTGTTGGTTGGTGACCATGTACAAGTGTTAAATAAGAGCACCTGAAGTTAAAAATTTCCGTAACATGGAAAGAACCTAAAAACCACCAAGATTATTGTTATTTTTGCCTTATGATTGTTGTCAGTGGTATTGATTCAAATAAGGCTAATAAACAGGTTTATCCTGATTTATCATCTGTCAAACGACCGACTTTATTATCTAGCCCAGCGTAAAAGCCTATAACATCAATTTTACCAGCAACATCTGCAGTGATCTAAACTCCATAACCAAAGCGAATTGAATAACTTAATAAGATACCTTAATTTGACCAAACTATCAAGATTTAGTATGATATCACGGGTGTAAAATTTTGGTTGCAACATGAGCGTGAACCTCCATTATTTATACCCTCATTTGGATGGATTTCGCCCATTTAGTGATGATCAAAGAAAATTCGTGCCATAGAGGTTGATACAAGGGCAAATGAAATGAACGTGTGATGGCAGATTACTGCTGGGGTTTGAAACTGGATCTACGAGAATCATCTCATCCAAGAAAATCATTCAAAAACCATTTTAGGCTGCTTTTAAAAAATGAATTTATTTTTATATTATTTTTTTGTGTCTTTCTACAAAGTAACACATATGTCCTATTTGAAAAATTGCAACCGATAGATGAAATTTGTTTTTATTTTTAGAGTCACGATACCAAAATTCTACAAAGGAGCACTTTAACCTATGTGGAAAAAAGAACTTTGTAAGCATTCGTAAGCAAATACAAATCAAAAGAGTAAACCGTAAAAAATAAAACACTCAAAGTAAGAGAAAACGAGGTAAAATACAAGTTGTTATTTTTCACTGAAAGCTAATAGAAACTGAATTGTGAATTCGTAGGTGGTTGTAAAGCTTTGAGCAATGAGATTTGTTTTCGGTGTCTAACATTATATTTGATAAGATAATGTAACAATTTTACAAATTTACAATTGCGTTTTCCTTAGGCTTAAAAGTAAAACAATGACTTAACGGTTGCCTACTTTTTCTTCATTTCAGTTTTTATTACTTTTTTTTATTTAAACAATGACTTTTAATCATGGTAAATTTTATTTCACAAGAGTGTAAAGGACGTGAAAAGTTTCTGAAAAGCTTAAAGAACAACTAATTGAATTATATATATTTTTCTAATATAAAATGCAAAATCTTGTATAATTCTACAGCTCGCGATACGATAAAATTTGAAATAAGTTGGAATCCGAAAAATCAACTAATTGCTGAAATCGATAGTGACGAAGTGGAAATCTATTATTTTTTTTAATTGTAAAACTGAGTGTCAGAGATAAGAATGGATATCGATTCAATCGATTCAACACACATTGCGCTGAGTCTAAAGTATTTCTAATAATTAAGAATAACAAACATTTATTCGGCTTTCAAATAAGTACCTTATAAGTCATTTTTGTTACCAATACTAAATTATAAATATTCTCTCTGAACATTCCAATAAATGTGTGAGATATGAAAACGCTTGGTTCACATGAATAGTTTGACAAGTAAATATATACTGTTGTAGTGGGATTGAATTGGAAATAAAGTTTTATGGAAATAACTTCTTCTACAAGTAGCAAATTAATTGTTTATTGAATTCCGGGCAAGATAAGCCGATGAGCGAATATTCTCACAGAAATCTATTATGGACTTCACTATTACTTTATCTCTTACATATTCATTATTAAATAGTCAAATGTCACCTGATTTCAATGATGAATTACGAATTGTATGATAGTTCACATAACACGGATTTTTTTTTATTTTGTATCTTACCGTAAAAAAAATGTAAAGTGAAAATATACGTATATTTAAAGCATCTAACACATATAAGATAAAAATTGAAAAAATTTGATTGCACCAAAATAAGAATCTTTATCGTAAATACTCAAATTCGAAAATATCTGTGTATAACATATATGAAAATATTTTAACATTTTCACTAAATTACGACAGAGTATTCATTTTTAAGCTAACTAATCTTAATACCCTACAAAAAATTTAAATAAGCATAATTGTCCGTGCTAAGGCACTACCCTTTCATTCTATAAGGTTACAAAAAATAGGAACATTTTCTTTGTTGTCATTGTAAAGGATGACCTGTGCTTTATACGCGGAAACTGGTATAATTAGGTATCACTAATAAGTATCAACACACAAAGTTAGGAAGCTTTTGCTCTATTTCTTATGGAATTGACCTTGTCATAGACTCGTATAGAGCAATGCGAACGGCAGTCGTACGCTATCCCTGCGGAAGAACGATCTCTTTTTATTCTATCCTATAAATAAAAAAATGTAGGCAACGCGAGGGTCCTATTGGTTTCAATTTATGTTTTAATACTTAAAAAATAACTTTGCTAGTGCTGACGTAACAGGACATACTTCAACAAACAACATTGTTTGGTGTTCCAAAGCAGAATAAGATGTCGACAGAGTTTGAATACGTTTGGAATTTTATGCTGTCTTGTTGTCTATTGAACATACAATAGTCTGAGTGTTCGACCACACAATGGGAACGTCTCCTCAAAAGTTAAAGTATGTCACATTCTATAAGTAAAAACTAATAATATTTTTCTTGTTACAGTGCATACATAACTCGGTGATTCGTTTATTGTTAATTTTATAGTTTTTATTTTCACTAACGATAGTTGACGTTGAGCCTCGGAATCGCTGTAATTTATTGCCCCAAAGACGACAATCAGCACTCTTATTACGCGGGTGCACAGATCGTTTCACGTAGTCTAGGATACGGCACTAGAAACTTTTTCTCATCTGTAAATTGAATAAAAAGTTCTAAGGGCGTACTTAGACATAGATAAGTTAAGAATATAAAAGTTGCCAAATCCTGTTGCCAAAGTTCGTGTAAAATGTAATATAAACATTCTGTGGAGAAATACGTTGTTCGGTTGGACGGAACACAGCATCGTCCGTAAAGTTAAATCTCGGCGCGAAGACGGTCTCGCTGTTCACTTCGGTCTGAAATAACAACGAGAAGAGATATCGGAAACGGCTCAGCGCCGAGGTGTTTGAATGCAGCCGATACACAGCCGCCGGCGCCGCGCGCGCCGGAGTGCACGCTAAACGTCACGTGAACGTCTTCAGTCTATGCTCACCGAAACGGAGATTATGTGATTAGATTATCTTTTAGGCGCCGGCGCCGAATCCCGGGCGTAATCTTGAGAACAGACACGTGCTGCACGTCATGTGACTTACGCGAGTACAGACATTATTTGTTACCGGAGAATTTACGCAGATGTTTGAGTACAGGTTTCAAATGCAGATTTATTATTACCCTCTTAATCAATTACTTCGAAATATAATATTATTACAGTGATTAAAGTAAATCGGTAATTGATATGGGTTAAAATAATTTAAAACAAACATAAATTCATTGTGAATTTAACCTTGTCCAAAGAACATTTAATATGTGTAAAATGTGTTTTTGTTAATTTTAACAATACATAGACAGTCCTGATGTACCAATAATTTAAATGTTTTTACAAACTATTTGGTGAAAATTTTAAAAACTTCTGTGATAATCGGATGTACACAATACATCCGATTATCTTTACTCTGGTTTTAGACATAATCATACGTACTCACTTATAAAATACGTGTATATTATTCACAAAAATAAGTTTTTCAATGTTATTAAGGATGTTATTGACGATACATACATTAAGAGTTAAGAAAATGTTGCATTCACCAATTATATAAATTAATTGCTATCATAGAAAAAAATAATGAAAAAGTCAATATAAAAATAGTATTACTGAATGTAATAACAGAATTAAAAAAGAATCTGCTGTTGAGTAAGCCCGAAAGACTAAACGCTTTTTTTAAGTGATATGTAATTACACGATATATCATCGATAGATGACATCGATCACTGTCCAACAGTAACCTTTAGTTAATACAACAATAACGTGTAACTCATTATAATCTTAGTAATTCTTGACAAAATGCCCGACACATATGTCTACTGAATTATATTTCTTATTAATATTTTCGAAGTATAACATCAATACTACGTAAATTAATGTTTTCCATAATTTCCCTGTTTTTTGATAGTGTCAATATGTTTTCTCGTTTCCTTGTATATCAGTTCATTATCTTTTTTTTGTAAATATAGTAAAAACACTAATCGTGATAGTGATAAGATCGTTTATATTTGATTGAGGTAAAATAACTGGGTAAAGGTGATGGCTGAGGTAAACTAAACGCAAATTTTGACATTGCTCTTGAACATTCTCAACTGTTATAATTATCAGTATAATTTGTAAACATGTCTTCCCTTAAAGTACTTACGCCCTTGCCATAAGCTAAACAACCATTTCCTTAAAAGTGCTCAAGTTTTATTACTGACTTTCAACATGTAAGTAGTCTGTGTACCCAAATACAATAAAAATCAAGACTTTTTTCTAGGTAATTTAATCTACTTTCAATTCCAACACGATATTTGACCATTTTGAAGCCTTATAGTAGTAATGGTTTTATGTCGCATACGGTTTATTTAAATTTTAGCTCATTGCCTGGCAAATACGAAGAGCGTAATAGTTTATTACTAGAAAAAATATGGCAACATAACTATGTATATATTGACAACCCGATTGTCTCTTTAAACTAAAGGATATGGACGGACAATCTGGCATCAGTTAGTAGAGATAATGATCTCTTTTTGGATATATAGAAATTATCCTGTCTAGTTCGTAGAGTTACTTATTGATTAAAAGAATTCTGGTCTCTATGGTGAAGGAATAATTATAGATCCTATCATTAACATGTTATATAAAAATGAAATTAGTCTATGAAAGTGTTGCATTAGGAAATTGAAACTCCATCAGATATATCTTTTTTGAAGGATATTGACGTCCGTTATTTACTTTCTAATGGTGTAACTCATTAATATAAAACATTCTGGATAACTCAAGTTTCTCTGTTTTAAGTTCTATGTAATCATAATCTTCTAAACTACAAGAGATGTTTCAATTAAATAGTACCTTAAAAACTAGAGCCGGGTAGTTTAATATGAATCCTAACTTGCAATCAGTAAAATTTAATTTATCTATACATATAGGCGAAATACCACTGACCAATTGACTGAATGACTGACTCATAACGAGATCTATAAAACTAAAGGTCAGATTGACTTGAAATTCGACGTAATTACTCTTTTTGGGACGTAGACGCTTACTGGGAACGAATTTTACGCAATTTCTATCCAAAAAAATTCATCATTTTATGAGATCTTTGAAACTAGAGGTCCGATCGACTTAAAATTTGGTATAGTTACTTTTTTCGGGACGTAGACGTTCACGTACAATCTATATATGGCTTTAAGCTCCACTCTTGCATTACTTATTTCTAGCACTGTTGCATCTTAAGGTATCAATTACGAGAACGTCAAAAAGTACTCACGACATAAAATAAAATTTTATTTTATGACACTTAACAAGTAAAATACTGGATTTCCCCGTGCCGCGATAGTCAAAAGGAATAAAGTCCTAAATCTTTAATTTTTCCACGTTTACAACTTTTGTAATGGGGCCCGAGTGCAAATCACAAAAGTTTTTTAGGTCGTCGTCTTATCGTTACCGTAAATCAAGTGGACAGTCGGACACGGCGGGCCGGCCGCCCCGCGCCCCGCGCCGCGCCCCGGCGCCCCGCCCGCAGACAATACCGGCCACGGCTCGGGACCGATGCGCCTTTTCCCGCTTGCGTTGCACTTCACTGATGCAATCGCTCCGGTGGATACCGAATGCAGATTGTGGCAGAAAAGAAACCTAATTAAACTGTATATAATTGCATTCGCACTAGTGTCAAGCTTTAAGTGCTGTTAAAGACAGACTAATACTTGGATTTGTATTTATTAATGAAATACCTAAATTACGCATTATAATTACATTTGAATTGGGCTGATATGTATCATGGTAGTAAACGTTGTTGTAAAGATATCGAGAGGTTTTATATTGAAGAAGCATGTTTTTTGTTGCAATTTAAATAAAAAAAATTATACATAAAACTTCTCGCTATCATATTTATAGATGTTTTTTTCAGCTTTTCAAGTACAAAAATTCGGAAACGGTTATATCTGCTGGTCACCTTTGAATCCTTTTGCTACTTTCGAGCTCAAAGTGTTCAAATATATGCGTAGCAGTAAACCATTAACCTCTTAAGCTCAAAAGATCAATTTTCGTTAGTTTTAGTTGTCAGCTTTCTTGCTTTTTCTGGTTTTCCTCGCTTAAAAATATAGTTTTCACATGTTTTGAGTTCTTGAAGTTCAAAATATTTAGATCTGTTTTAAAAAAAAGCCAATTTTTTTGAACGCATTTTTTATTTTCATTCGCTTTTCGTCACTTGACGCAATTTTTGGAGCAAAAAGTAGACTAAGTATCAACTCTTAATCCATCAAGGACTTTACAAGTTATCTTGCAAAAAACACTTATGATATATATCTCAAAAGAATCGATCGATTTTGATGCGATATGTTAAGAAAGTGTATTTACTTTAGTTTCCCAAGATGGTGAAAGATTTCTTCTTCTGTAAGGTATAGGACAAGCAAAAATTTGATAGGGCCAAATATATCTGTTTTTACGAGCTCAATGTGCGTATAATACAGAGTTGAACAATTTTTATTATATAATACATAATAATTATCTAGTCTTGAGAATTTCCATTGCTTCCGCTTGAAAAATATTCCGATTCGACAAGAGCGAACTAGTAGAGAGTTACGGGGGAGTACTGGGGGTAGGTGCGAATAAGGGGGCTCAGTGCTCTTTGTTTGAGTTGCGGCGGGGCGCGGGGCGCGGGGGCGCGGTCACGTGTCGCCGGCACGCCCGCTGCGGGATCAAAGGCCGTTTAGTTTGCCGCCGCGGACTTCCGCCGACTACAGCTTATGCAAGCAAAGTAAATCAATATCGAAAGTCAATGAATCAAGAATAATATATTCGGGTACATAATAAATGTGCGCTACCTGAAGGCAATATCTGAAAAATTTGCCTTCTCGATATTGCTTACAAGGGAGTTTTCCTTTCTCCCTCGAAAATTTAATGCGCCGATCGCATTTTTTTTTTTATAAAAAGAAGTAGGTGAGTGAAATAATTTGCGGTCGGTGCTTTATTTCCTTTTATTTGTTTTATAATGGTAGGACGCCTTCATTTATTTTTCTCCTTTGGAGCTTTGCAGAAAGAAGTGGGGCTTCGTGCTGGAAAAAATGAGTTCAATATATTTGGCTCAATAAAGGATAACAAGTTACCTTTGGAAAAGTCAGGATGGAATGAGAAATTTTATGAGCAATCGTTGAATAGCGCTTTTTAGTTGTACACATACACGTACTCGTACAATGCGGCAGTCCTCAAACGGTTGATGTAATTTTAATCAATGTAAATTGCTTTATCACTGAAAATACATCTTAGCTCATCTCTCATAAAATTTCCCGGCTTTTACTCTCTTCAGTTTATTCTTTCTATACTATTCAGATTAAATACAGCCGTTATGAATGTTGTAAATCGCATTTCTCTGTACATGATAACATTTCATAACGTTTTCAAGGTACTGTCTTGATAGTTATCCATAGTTTTTATAAGTTAATAAGTTTAAAGATAATTACCGTTGTTTGTGTATGATTTGAGCTTAAGCTAAATAAGTTTAGTGCAGTGAAATCTTCCTGAAATCTTAACAAACGCTTACAAATTATAGCGAATTAAACTAGGATATTGTTCTTGAAATATAATATTTTTGAGTGCGTTTGTTTGGGGGACTTTTTTTTTTGAGAGGAACTGTTTGGGAAACATGAACTCGGTCTGTGTTTACTTTTACATAATAATATGCCTTTACATCAATTTAATATCAATGATATATAGATACAAATAATATTTATCTACTCCTCGAAATTCACTAATGACGTGATATTCGTTCGAATGTACCTAATATCCTCCCTCAGACGTACCGCAAACAGCAGTTCTGTGAACGGCGATACTCGGCGCGCGCGCGGCGGCTCACGCCGGCTTTCGGCGCTCGTCCCCATTCACGCCCGTTTCATTCGTTTCGGTTTCCAGTAAAAATCTAAAATCAATAAAGGATCACCGAATAAATGCAAAGATTACCCGGTTTGCTATCGCGCAACATGAAAAATGTGGCCCGGTATGCGCGGGCCGTCCGAAATAAAACCGCGAATCACTATGAGACGATAAGTACCACCATAAAAGGCGGATCCTTCGCGGAAATCGCTTCGGCAAACACCTACACAGAAGTAGGAGCGGTGTTAAATGAGAGGGATTGAGCCGGCGCCCCGCGCCCCGCGCCCTCCACCGCGGCTTACGCGTCGCCTACGCCGCCCGTTCGCGCCGCGCGCGCACTTCGCGGTTTTACTAAAATTGTATCTCGATCGTGTCATGGCGTTACGTCTAGTAGGCCCGATGATGTTTCTAATTTAAGGAACAGTTATGATTTTCAAACCTATTTTGCATTTGATTTCCAATTGTTATGCTAAAATTTACAATTACGTGTATTCTTTTGTCGAGTAGATACTATTTAATATAAAAATAGGACGTTTATAAATTGTATTTAATTTAAAATATAATTATCTACATAGCTTTCAGTAATCATAAAATGGAATTAAATTAAAAAATATTTTTGTTCCTTTACATCTAGGTTCCTTTCAAATATTGGATTATACAAACATAATATACAAATGTGTTGTATTATTTTTAAAAGAAAAAAATTTACAATTTTTTTGAGAAAATTTAAATTTATACACAATTCAGAATTGATAATTGAAAATGTGATTAAATACTTACTCGAAAATACTTAATGGAATTTCACAAAATAAGCGTCTAGAAATTTCAATAAATATTTCCCAAAATCCGTTCTTAAGGCACGGTTTAAAATATATAAAGCTTTGAAATAATACACTTTTCTTGGATTACAGTTAAGCTTACAGACTGTATCAGGTAGTGGGCGGCGACGTGGGCGGCGACGGCGTTGGCGGTGTCGCCAAACATTCAGTCTATATTCATTATGAAATTTTCAGCCTTTTTGATGCGAAGGAAACAATAAAAGTGAAACGCTTCAGGGTCGTGCGTACTGTCTGCCGCTGCAAGGTGTCCGGAGTCCATCGGCCGCACTTCGGACGCCAGTTACGTATTCGTAAACGAAGCGGATAAAATTCAATCCCGTTACTGACTTTACGATTCTTTGGTTTGGTACCGGTTTGTGCCTGGACTTCTATCTTTCGTATGAAACAGTCGATTTCTCTTTAGAAGAGCAGTAAATTTTATCCTAATTAATCTGGAAAATTTAATTGCAACGTACCTCGATTTCGAGGTACGTTGCAATTAATGATGACGAGTGATGCGCCTTGGATCGAGTTCCGTTATGATAGTAATCGCTAGTATATCGTCTAAAATAATTTATAAATTGTAATTTAATAATACATCGATTTTGTTAAATTGATAATTACTTTTCAACAATCGATCTCCTCTCCTATAATGACATTTAAGTGTCGATTTTTCAAAGTAGAGCTTTTACTATTCACATGAACAATAATGATTTTCTCATATCCCCTGCAAGATAGCGACTCATACATTTACATTTCTTTTATTTATGTCAAAAAAAGAATGTAACTCTTATGGAATTACTTTGTCTTACGTTTGTCTGTTTATTTGTTTATCTGTTTAATAGTCTTTCTTCTGTTTTTTATGAACGCACAAAAATATCAAGTTAAATTAAAACAAAGTACCTACTAATGTCTAGGGTCTTTTTGGTGTGTACAAAATTCAAGTTTTTAAGTCAACGCTATCAAAAGCTAACATTGTGGACATCCGCACATTCACACATCGACGCTTATAGAGATTTTCCTGACTTGAAACTTTAAATTTGGCTAAGGGTTAGGTTTCAGAGTGGAAGATAAGGGAAAAATATGAAAATTACTATTTTTTTTTTTGCGATTACAAACAGACATTTGCAATTGTAGTGTCTACCATTACCTAGAACAACGTATGAGAGAAAACTTCTTAACTTTCCATTGTGAAAATATAATCGAAGACTTTTAAAAATAAGGGTATAAAAATAAAATATCCACAAAAAAGAGAAACAGGAAATTTTTAGAATCACTGGGACCGATATATTTTTAGTATCGGTATTGAAAACAGGCGAAAATCGACGATATTCTTGACAGATGAAGTATACACATAAGTAAACAATTAAATAGAGACGGAACTCGTAGGGCTGGAATCCCTCGAACTTATTCTTTATTTTTAGGGTTTGTCTTAAACTATTCCACCTTCTAGATATAAAATAAAATCCTTGATCTTAAAGGACCAGTTTTTATAAATCACATCAATGTTTGATGTTTCATTTGATTTTAACTAAAATTTAACACACAATTTAAAATATTTTCTTTATACATGTTTTTGTGTAGTTTTGTATGTTTATCTATAATAAAATATCTGTAGGTGAAAAAAAACGTTAAAGTGGTTGTAAAAATTGCTTCATAGCTTGTTCCTTGTATAGTTTCAATGTGCAAAATTAAATAATCCAGACGGTTTTGAGAATACGCAAATAAAAATGACAGCAAAAATTAAATAATAAGTAAAAAAAATAAACATATAATATTGCTTACTGACTTACATCAATATAAGGTTTTAATTAGCGAGATTGAACTAATCTCCATTTATTATTTAATGCCACTTTATCAAAATATGTAATACATTTTAAGTAGAAGGAATTAAGAAGATACATCACATTCAAATTCAAAATATCTTTATTTTATAGGTAAAAAAAAACACTTGAAATACTTTATAATTTGTTGCGAATTTACACTTTGCCATTCGTTCGAAAGGCAGTTTTCCTTCAAAAATAACGAGCAAAAAACTTAATAGCAGCTCTTTTATAATTTTATCATGCATAGCCGAGATAAATACAAAACCATCAATAAACAAACAGCTTGATAATAAATAAAACGGCTTATGCTCATCTTCTGAGTATTTTAAAATTGTAGAATACCCCTTTTTTACTGAGTGATTGCTTAATAATGCTCTTAAATTTGTGTAAGGGTATATCTACAGGAACCCTAATGAACATGCGCACACAGAGCCTCTAAATGAATTCGCGACTTTACATAGTCGACTAACATGTAAACACTGTTTATTTTTATTGCTACTTTGTTTACATCGATCACTATTTCTATTAGACATTATTAACTTAAAAAGAAATCATATAATTTTAGTTCTATAAGACTTACAATTTTATTAAATTTTTTAAATTTTGATATCAACTACATATTTCAAAATACAAATGCTATTGTCATGGGAGGCTCCATCTGGAAAGTACATAAATTTTTTACCGGATTTACTATAAATCACAAAAGGGATTTTGAATATTAACTTTGTGGTAATTCAAAAGAAGTCAGACACTTTCTCTTGTCAGCTAACTAGCTATATTCAAAACCTAATTAGACCGTTATAGAGTCGGGTGGAAGTGCAGTTTATATTTTTAAATTGAACATCATAAGCTCTGCACTTCCACCTCTTACTGCGCAATGTGGATTATTAAGTTGTGCCCTAATCCGTCTCGAACAGTAGTGGCCGTCCGTACGTACGCACACATAGAGCGCACGACGCTCGTAAAATCATTACTGGATCGTTGGACGGAGCTCTGTGCGGGCTTCATTAATCGCCTATTGCATAAAGCTATTGGTTGGTGTACCAACGGCATACATCGCAAACGGCGGATTACAAAATGGCGAACAGCAATTCTACGATATAAGGCAGGGAGTTATGATTTCAAATGCGTTGAGTGTCCTTTTTTTTTAAATATGATCTAGTTGTTAAGGTTTTTCTACGTTCATAAAAAGATTTATTATAAAGAAATATATATTTTTTTCGAAGTAACGAAATATAATTTATGTGAACCAAATACTCGATCTTATTAGATGATGGATAAAAACTTCTTTGAAAGATAAAAACTGTTTGTTATTTATGCTTTCACTCTCATTCCATTTCCCTGTTTTTCCTTTCCCTCTCACTTTTTATGTCACCCTACTCCTTCTCCAAGATAATCATACAGATAAATGTGACCGACAAAATAAATAAAAATAATTATTAATAAATATTTTTATTTATTTTGTCGGTCACATTTGTCTGTTTTATTGGATTTAGACACTTAATTTATCGCCATAGAATGTAGCTTGTTATTGACCCGAAAATGAGTTCTACGAGTTGATTTTGATGAACTGAATTAATCAAAATCCCTTAAGCTATTATTTGATTATAAGAAGACACATATAAACAGACCGACATTAAATAGCTTATGTTAGCGACGATAAGTTCTATCGAGTATATTTAAAAATCGAAAGTGATTATTGTAGACCATCCTTTAAATAACGACATATATATATATATATATATATATATATGTTATCTCAGACTTTTATAGAAGTCTTTCTAAGACTTATAATTTAATATATTACATATGCATTGATTTGCTGTATATCCGGTGGCTTAGGAAGCGTAAACCGTATAAGTACTGTAAAAGGTTCTTTTTTTATTTGATAACAAAATATTATGTTTGTGAAGGTGAAAAAGTTATTCGTGTTTCATGATGGACGATAGTGTATGTTATCCGCTAACAAACTCATTGACAGTATTCTAGACGCCTATTGCGCTGAGAATATCATGTTCAGATATTGTATTTGAATGACGGGTGCCTGACGCAAACTTTAATGCGTTGTACGATAGTTATAAGGTAGTTAGGACTGCCATATCTCGCGCAATTGGAGGCTATTGCCCAAAGCGACACCTTGAAGCCGTGTGGTGATGCACGCTACAAGTTTTCACCTATTTGTCTTCCAATGATATGTAATAAACCTTAAATAACAAATTATTAAAATGATAGTAAAATTCGCATCAAAATCTACTGCATAATTCAAAAGAACCAAGCGCACAGAAGACAGACAGAAATGAGGGCTTTATTTTATACTATTTGGAGATGTACTTTGGTACAATATCGCACCGGTCACGACACGTAGACGGTGAGGCATCAGCTTACGCGTTTTCTGCACGAATTCGTAATAGCGAATCTTTTTAGGCTCGAGCACGCAATTTTAATATCATATCCTATTTCGCGCCATAGTACGTGTTCATAACGATCCAGTTCGAAAATGGCTTGGAAATAGCGCGTTGCATAATTGAGTAACCGCGGTTGTCGTACACGAGGTGAGCGGCGTGCGACCGGCGGGGGCGGGGGGAGGCTCGTAAAACCATTACGACAATGTCCCGCGATGCTCTGCGCTGACTTCATTAATCGCTCATTGCATAGAGCCATCCCGTAACATTATGACGTCATATTAGGGCGAGGCGACCAAACTACACGTTGTTGACTCGTTATCACGTGCTCGGGCGACGGTTAGCTTCTATTCTGATTTTAACTTTCATTTAGGTTTTTATTAGTTATTATCAAAAAACTTTTATGTCAAGATATTCAGGAAATATCATTGTATTTAGTCCATTCCATGATACCACTTTATACGGAAAATGTACGCGTGTCACTTGAGTAAATTCGTTGGAAAATATTTAAACAGTACGTTACGATACCTTTGAATGTCCATAGCATTTGTGCGTCTAGAATAGAAAACTTGAATTAAGTAAACATATAAAGGAACGTATCTGAAAACTGAATGCTGAGTACATTGCAAAATGTCATTTCAAAATTTGCACGTTAACACTTTACAAAGGGATGGAGCAAAGCGCACAATGCGATAGGTTAAATTTTTGCAAATCCGACCGTTTAGTATTACGATCATGAAAATCGCAATTTAAACGCTTATTGGCCGAATGACTTCAAGGGTTCTTTCAATAGAGCTGTTATTTTAAATGATTTTATCAGAACATTGTAATAATATGAAACTAAGAAACTTAACATAATTTATACGTAACACTTATTTACTATTCAGATACTTTATTTTTCAAATAACAAAACACAACCATAACGAGATGCAATTTTTTGCATTCCTGATAGTATTTTCATCTATAAGGAAATAAACTTTAAAAAATGTGAAAAATATTCCAAATTTAAAAAAAGAAGAGTATAACAAAACTCTAAATCTGATATCATCGTAAATTCATTTTAAGTTATCTTTCGTTGAAATACCGTTTATTGATTAAGATATAAAGTTGATGTGATAGACTTTAAAAAAAAAAGGTGTGTGTGCGATTCACACACGATAGAAGTGAAACTTCAGTAAATCGACAAAGGAATGAGATGAATATATATAACAAGGTTAAAAATGAAAGTATTTTGAATAATTTTAAAAGATATTTTATTTAACATATGTTATTTAATTTTAATTTTATTTTCATTTTTTTTGCGTCGATATTAACGAACCATTTCGGCATTAGTTTTCAGCATCTTAAAAAAAATATTTTTTGGCACAAGATATAAAAAAAAAACTCACAAACACTGTTAAATAATAACACACCACGCTGACTTCTTACTAAAAAGCTATAATACCCAGCCGCATACAGTGTACAGTAGTATTAGCTCACGTACTTTTCACATATACTAACACAAGTTAAATGCTCAAATACAAGCAAGTATTAAATAGTGTGCAATATACATACACACCGACATTTGCTCTCTCGCTCTGGCGGCGACTATGCTTAGAAGACGGGAGTGCGGTTGCTACGAAGCATGGCACAAAGAGGAAATAGTACGTATATTTCTGTCTCATTCTTTGCCGGCTTCATCATACACATTTTTGTATTTGTGTCTCTTACTTGTCGATTTTTCCGTTGCATCCGGTTTGAAATCACAACGATTCTAAGGAAGTTTCACTTCATAAAACTATACAGTGAATTGTTACATTTTCAATATGTGTAAAAGGCATTATCTTGATGTCGAAGCAATATCACAGATTAAATGTTGCTTCCGGGTATTTTTAAAAATGAATACTATATAATTTTAACAGAATTTATTGTAAATTTAGGTCGAGCACTCGATTTGACGACACGGTTCGCCATGGACACGGATGTGTAATGGACACAATTAGTCGATGTCAACGTTGCAGCGCTTTAATCCTTGGCAAGCTCCTACCGGCATGTCCGTATAAATTTTATTTCCGTATTAATATTTTCTAGTCAGCAAAGCGATGGCGTATTCGACCAAATTCAAGAGTACGTTTTCGTTGTAACATTTCGTGTGACCTGTATGATGCACGAGACAATAAATTGACCCCAGGTTTGCACTATTTTTTTTCTTTAAAATTCAATTTTTATCCTATAAAAATTGAAATGGCAATAGATACACGAAAATATTATAAGAAAATCTGCATGTCGGGCACGGTTCATGAGAATTTTCATAGTCATCAAAATCTTCGCCCATATCTGGCCCATAGCTTAATCCTTCCTTCTTGGAGAATCTTGTTCCCAATGTAACAGCATATATTATGTATACGTTTTAGGAGTAGCCTCTGATGCTTCGATATTTTCGGCCGAATTACATCAGAATGCATACGAATTGGCAGGATCTCGACTGCAGTAACACCCGGACGGACTCGTTAGACGCGGGCACTCGAGCTGCGCCTAATGCAACCGGCGCTGCAATGCACCGCAAATAGCATCGTTACCTACCTCTCACTGTATGTTTCTCAGACCTTGATCGAATATACAAAGAAATTGTAAACATGTGATAGTGCTTTTGTATCTTTTCATATATCAATTCTCATAATCCATAGATGATTCCATCAATCCATGGTTATAAATACAGAATGATAAAACCTGTAAATGTTAAGACTTAGCAGGAACTTGACAAACGTGTAACCGATTAGGGCACAGTTTTGTAAGCAACATCGATGTCAAAAAAAAAAATATGTAAACCCAAATATTTATCACACTGCTATACTTGGTTTGGTTGCTACACTGGTTCACATTGCTATACTTGTTGCGATCTCTAAGGTCTTGTGTACCTTAATAATTTGGACGCAAAAAGTTTTGGATCGAATCTTTGGTGAGTAACTTTGAGGCATCCAGATTACATTTCAGATATGCCCGTGCGCATAAGTGCTCAAAAATGTAAGCTTTTAACTTCTAAAACTAATAAAAATAATCCAACTCTATGGAGTTGGAATTAGTTTTATTAAAAAAATTACCTATATACTGTATATTTTGTCACTTTCTCCACTAAAAATATGTTACTACTGAAAGGATCCAATTAAAGTTCAAATCGAGTCTCGTACAACACCGGCGATGACAGACGAAGAGCTAAGTTATCGAAGCCCGCTCACGTACTCAAATACCAATTAAGGCGAACCTATTACAGAAATATAATTTAATAACCTTATTAAGGTACAATTTCGATTTCTAACATGAAAGGGCAACTATTTTCTAGCAAAAACATGTCGATCGACGTAAATTATGACCGATAAATAAATCGACAAATAATTTAAAACGAACCCGCTGTACGAAAAATTTGCTCAGCACCCGAAGTTGAATTATGAGATGTAAACGAAAAACAGAAACATTAATTTCGGCGAGTCTCTCCTCTTCGTAGACATCTTGACTGGAATATACGATTACGTGTTATAAGTTTTATTGCCCGAAAGTTTCAAAGTAAATTCGAACATTCATCGATAAATCTTGGCGACGCTCGGAACGATTTCATTTTCGAATTTCAGGAGCGATTGCCTCCACTGTTAAAGTTTGCCTGAAAAATGTTCGCGGACGATTGACTCGGTATAAACGGAAATAAAAAGTTTTCTGTTAGAGCAATAGCCCGCTGTGCGTGGCTCTTGCGGCGGACAAATAAGCGATTTCGGTAGTTCTCTGATTTTATATGTTTAACTCGGTGTGTACGGCGGAACTTAAATCTTAAAATATATTCTGTTAATGTAAAATGATGTAATAAATACTGTGTTTATGGTCAGCTTTATAATGACAGAAATATTTATGACTCAAACAGATCATAGTTTTCGGAAGTGAAAAAAATAGAAACCAGCTTTAACTAGGAAGATAGATTCAGTTTTCGATGCTCTAGTTTCTCGTTCGACGTCAGGAATTAAAATAAATTTGTTTTAAAAAGATTGTTTAAGATGTTTCGCCTTAAACACGTTCATGATATCTGCTGTTACATTTACTTATAGAAAAGAACAATGTGTTTCTTAAAGAAATATATCGATCGATACATGCGATCGGTCGCCGAGCCCTCTAGTACATCGAAATCTCAAAAACTATTCAAAAGGTTGTTATCGTTGCAAAATTTGGTTCTTACTACAAAGTATGGTTTTATATAAAATTGTTAAACTTAAGGACATGAAAAAATAATAGTTATCATATATAGTTGAAAATTAAGGTTTTATTCGCAAGTATTTTTTTTGTTATTAATGTAAAAAGCATAATAGCAAAGTATGCGTGAAGCGAAGTAATTTCGTATTTTCATTACTTTCTCGATTTTACGATTTTTAATGATTTCGTGGATGTAAATTTTTTACTTTTGCCGACCCGCAGACGGTTTAGTTTTATTATACGAGCTTTCAATTATTGATTTAGTGCTCATCTAATCGACAAGATATTTGAACGAATACAAATAGATGCGCGAAAAAAAGCCAAATCTTCTTCAGTTTACCAAACGTGAGTCCGCAGAATCCACATAAGTGGAATTCGGGTGCGTAAAGTCGGCGGGCGACGCGTCCGCCGCCGTCATTACCGAGCGGCGTTTATTATTCCACGGTATTCGGTCAGCGGGGCCTCATACGCGCGCTAATGGAATAAAAAGTAAGGTCACAAAGTAAAAAGATACAGCGCCTCCCGCCGCGGCGCTCCGCGCGGATGCCGACTGAAAATTTTATACGTTCAATCTATTCCCGGCGCCTTTGCCGCGGCCCGCGCCCGCGCCCGCGCCGCGTCCGCCGCCCTCGGAACGGTTTTCGTTTTCAATTATTATCGCCCACTTGTGGAAGCCGGCGCGATGGAGAAACAAAATCTAAGAGCTAGAAATGATATTTTATAGACAGGCGGCTCTCGCCGCCGACGGTCGGCGGGAGTTATTGACCGAACGTGCCGGCGCGGGCGAGACACCGCCGCCCTGATGCCATCGAAACGTTTCATTATCCGGCTGTATTCAGAAAATGTGTTAAAAAGAATAAATAATATTTTCCCTTCCGTTCGGAAAATTATTTCTCTCCCCGCCATTATTATGTACGTGTTTTATTGTGGCTCGCCTTTATTAATATAGTTTCGGTGTATTATCCCGAGAAATGTATTAAGCCGTGGGTGGGTGTTAAGTGAAGTGCTTATTGAACGGACTTTTTTACTGGTTTTTATTTTTATTAAAAATTGTCTTATTTTTCGTCTCGACGTTAAAATATTTGGCGCAACGAGAACGCGTAATGTCATGAAAACACCTCTAACTTTTTAAATTAATTCTTTTGTATGCCAGATTGATTGGTAACACTTTATTGTTTTTGTTTCAATCGTGTCATTTGAATATAGCTGTGATATTCACTAGTGATATTACAGTAATGAAAGTTGCATACTACTATTCTCCTATATTATATGTATACGAATTATATTTCTGTACGAGATATCTAATGTATATACAAATTATCTGAGTTTATGAAACAAAAATTATTTCCCATTAAACAAATTAATATTAAAAGTTAATCTCAGAAACTAACAAGGGATTTTGATGCACTTTCTATTATAAACTAAAGTGATTTCTAAATATAAAATAAGATTTTCTGTATATTAATTTAAAGGTATTTTAGTATATCGTAGCAAATCAGCTACGATATTTGCTGATTAAGTCGCAAAAAACAGACTCTTGGAAGCTTTCTCGGCGTGCATTACTTACATCGCGAAGTCGTCTAGAATTAAAGTACAGAAAAATTATTTCTTTCAAAAAAAAGCTAAAGAAAAGTCCCAAAACTATCTATCTATCTGTCAACACAAACTCACTATGAAACTATGAAGATTCACGTTAAAACTCCCAATTTATAAAATACGAATCGAATTTTCAAATGATACGTAATAGTATTTTCCTGTATTCCATCAGTTGTTAATTTTTTTAAGCGATTTATTTGTATTGTTACAAAGAAGGTAACTAACTCCTCGGTACTCGAGTAGCGATACATATATATCATTCACCGAGTAGTCTTGAATTTGTCTCTAAGTCTCAAAAAAAATCCTTAACCATTTATAAAAATGAATATGTAAATATTTGAAATCTGGAACTTTCTATTCAATCAAAATGTGCAAAAATGTAAACAACGATCCATGCATTTCCAGGCAAATAGTATAGGATATTCTAACTACAATTTTTTTAGGGAAGTTTTTAATGTATTTCAAAATCGTAGTTCGCAACAAAATGTTATATTATCTTTCCTTCGTTGCCAAGGAAAGGCGAATATTTATTGTGTAGTTGTACAAATATTTATTACCTAAAATTTCATGTTTCTTTAAATTCAGTAGTTTAGGCTGTGCGTTGTCTATCGGTACGTCAGTCAAGGCTACTTTCTAATACCTAAATAAATTCCATACCAAACCTTTAAGGTATGGAGTTTTGTTCTTAAGTATTTATGTATTACGAACATAACGCTTTTTTGTCTGCTTTTCTATTTGTGCGCTTATAACTCGAGAAATATTAGTTCTATTTACATGATCCTTATTTTAACATAAAAGCACTTTATCCGGCCACGTCTATGCATATATTCATTATTGCTCACGGTCTCGTTTGCGTGAACATATGACGAATTCTTTAATTTTTTATACCGTTATTGGCAACAGTAATGTTATATGCAAGAGCAGACCGATATCAACGCTGGTCCGGGACTGGAATAGCGAGCCAGACTGAAATCGGAAGCAAGAGTTGGAGCGAGATAGTGTCATAATAAATCAACTTAGTGACAGTGCATCTGCATTTTGTGTGAGAGTATAAGTTCCTCTGAGATGATTCGAGACTTGAATCAGGTTGCAGATCTACCTTGGAATCAGAACAGAAGGCGGCTCCGGAATTTGAATCAAAAGTGGTATTGGAAATGGTATTCATTCGACGTTCACGAATGTGGAGTTGACGAATGCAATTTATGGATAATTAGATGACGGTACAATGTAAGGACAATATTAATTTATCAACCATTTAACTCTTGCCCTTAAAATTCCAAATGCCGAAGGTACTGACAGCTCATCAAGATCTTGACTACGTCTCGGTTGTTGTCACTAGCCTTTGTCATCTCACTAGGCCAGGCAGCGGGGACGACCAGTAGTTCAAGTCGTTCAATGTATATTAAACGGCTTGAACTACATAGAAATTGAATTTTCGGATTAGTTTTCGAAATGGCTGAATCTAAACCTAAACTGTTAAGCAAATAAATCCATTAAGATCATTCATATCTCTTTTTCAAAGAGAATTTTGTTAGGAGAATGTTTGGTTAAAATTGAGGATTAGTCGATCAAAAAACATGAAATCACCAAAAATTCTAGAAGATAAATCCTAACCTAGTTTTATTTTTCTATTTCTCAATCTATATGTTTTGCAATCCTCGTTACTTGGTTTAGATTTCAAAAATAAATAAATAAAAGTGATTTACTGTTCAAAAAGATTCATTTTAGGTACTAATTTTCAATTCAATAATATTCGAATAAAAATAAACGTATAGAATGTAATATTTTTGACCTTTCCCTGGTCAAAATTAAAAAAGTTTCGGATATGACTCATAGGAGTATTTGGTTCCCAGAATATTTTTTATGAAACTAAGAATTCTTTTGAATCATGTAAAATTAATGATCTTAAAATATAAACAATACATTGAAGTAACAAAGTAGGAAATTCAGCTATTCCTGTATCACCTACAAGGAAATCAATACACCTACAAATAAATTTATTTCAGCGGATTGTTAAAGACAGTCATTTCATAATTAATTCTTTGAAGTAGAGATATATTTTTTTAAAATACTACATTTACCATATACAGAAATGCACATATAGAATGACTTAAACTTGCAAAGCTCTTTGAAAAGCAAAAGCTAGTACAACTCTTCGAAAAACCGTTTCCACATAATTTTCCAAAGAACAAAACACCCGCGAAAGATGGAGTAAAAGCCTCTCTTACGTAGGATCTCTCGTGCACGCGCGCGCTCCCCGTTCATCGAATTTCGCCTATAAGGAACAAAGAGTGCAAGTTAAGCTGAAAAACAGTCGCAGTGGGCGCACAAAGCACAAAGTGCAAGCTCGGAGTGCCGGCGCACGCCCTGTAATTTGCCGTTGACATCGCTTCGGCCGAATGCAGAGTCAGGAGTTCGCTTCCTGAAGAAACACCCCGAATGAAATTTAAATTCGATGGTCCGCGATGGTCTCTCGTACAGCTTATGTTATATAAGCGACACGTTACACGGACGTAACTTACTAATATATTTTCTATGAGGTTTTGAGTTATGGAAACGTTGTCGATTCTTCGGCAACGCGTCAGCGAATGAAAAGCAAATTACAGAAAAGGAAAAAATGTTAATTTACATTTTTTTCACTGTTCTATTAGGCCACATAAGTAAGAAGTTAAAATCTTATCTATTAATGTTGTATATCGGAAAGTCTGTTTATTGTTACGATACCGTCACTATTATTGATATATTATGTATCAGCTATAAACAAAATGCTTTTAACGTCACGTTTTTATGTAAAGCACATATCTTTAGAGTCTTATGAAATTTAAGAATCTATTTATTGTGTTTTGTACAAAATCGATAGTCTATGTACATATTTTAATTATTACGTGACCTTTTTAGCATTTTCCATGGTCCAACGGTATGTCGTTGGCCGGTAAATGCGATGTGCGGTTACCGGTGCAGATCTTAATTTATTTACGCAATAACATCACTCGGCGCAGGAGCAAGATCAATACATTGCGTACGAAATAAAAAAAAAACCTTCTGCATTTGATGATAAAGGCATTCAAAATTGCTTTTCAGATAATTAACAGATAATTAAACAACAATAAAAGTTAGTTACGAGCATGTAGACGTTAGAGCTCACATCTGATCTCAGACTAAGCAAACGAAGAAATGAACAAAAAAACCTTAACATAATAAAAAAGAAAATTAATACAACAGATTAGTAAATATATATATGTGTTAAATTTAACTATAGTACGAGGTATATCCTCAAAACGTAAATTTATTAAAAATTATATGTTATGTTTGTATTGTTATCGGCCTAAAAATTGGTTTTTTGTTTTGATTTCAATTGTATTAGTCTTGAACAATATAATGCTAAGCTTTTGTTGTTATATATAATATTAAATAAATATATAATAATAGTAACTATAGAGTGCCGTGAATCAGCCAATGGACAATTAACGAAAGCACCTAAAATTTGTGCATGGAGTTATTGTACCACGAATTATACACTGCACGTTTGTAACAACCAAATATGATGGAATGCTACCGGACTTCATCAGCAGCCGTTGCTTTAAGTTATCTAAAATAATGAATGTCCACAATCTGTTGAGGATAAGCACTGGCTTATGTTAACTGTTAACTGTCCAGTATGTTAACTGTTAACGGTCCAGTATGTTAACTGGATCCAACCCGCTTAGCTTTGTTGATGATCTAAACATCTTTCCCAAGTATCGCCATCCGTAACGGTGATTAATATTGACAATAACTATAAAAAATTTGGCTATGTAAAGTTGTGCAACGAACGTAATGTACCACGCGGTACGCCCGTACGTCGCTCAGTACAATACATTTTGCATAATTGATGCGTCGTGTTCGGGAACGGAACGCTTGTCCATATTCATGAACTTTACATGTTTTTTTTTTAATTTTGCGCCACCGACAAATAAATGTAAAGATAACAAAAAATAAGTGTTTGAGCAATGGATAATTTTATCGTAATACTAGCTTTCGCGTGCAGCTCTGCCCGCATGATTATAAAATAAATTCCTTCATCTTTTATATCGACCAAAGATGTCGTAACATATGACGCCAATCCCGGTCTCATTTTTGGTGCCAGTCCTGGTCTCGACACAGACCATTACTGTGATTCTGCTCTCGATTCCAATCCTCTATTCAATTCCGATTAAACGATTTCAGAGGAACGCATATTCTTCTATGGTAAACACACGTTCTTATAACTGCTCAATTTTACTGCTGCTTTTGCTCGATTTTGCTGCTCGGTCTTCATTCTCCTTTGGAAATTGCTCTAATTACTAACCAATGGTTTAAATGCTTGACGAATTCGTTCTATGTTCTGCCGGTCATATAACATATTTTCGTACAAAATAATTATCTACATCGGACCAGGATTCTCAAATTGTAAGTGCCGCTCCAATTTCTCTTCCAACATGACGCCTTGATATATTATTGATAAAAACATACGTTACTTTCAGTAATTTAATAAAATAGTATAATATAATCGGGTCCTTAACTTATTTTTATATTTAAAAAAAGATGCAAATCGCAACGGTAGAAGCGCATGGACTAAGATACCTTATATTATATAATATGTAAGTATAGCATCGACTTAGTTTGGTACTTCGTACTTAAAATGTGAAAAGAAACAGCCTCTGAAAACAAAATGTGCAGTAAACACGCAACGCACATAATGTGATCTTTGACGACACCGAACGATATTTTTATTTTAGCCGGCGTAAAACCACGCAGAAGTGGGTCAAAGGGAAAAATAAAATAAAAAAACTGTACAAAACTAATCCCCGGCCGAGTTGCGCCTAAGCTTCGGAGGTAATGGGAGATTGTAAAGGAGGCAATAAAAGCTTAGTATTGTGTGTGAGGGGCGCGGGGGGCGTGTATTGTGTCGGGTCCGCGGAGGCCCCCAAGAATCGCCTGGCCACGGACGCGGTCAAATTGTACAGAAATGAAATTATCAAGGTACGCTGCCGATTTTCCGAACCAATGAATCAAGATCCAATTCCCTTTTGTAATAGAACATCGTTGCGAGACGGGCGCCCGGAGTTATACTACCCACTGAGTGGACGGTTAGGTGACGTCTACACACTGCCGCCGAAGCTATTATTGGCACTAGCTTTGTGTTAGCGTTACTTACACATTTATATCAGAGGAAAGTTTTTGCTTTCTCTTGGGTGTGTTATCGATGAGTTACTATCTGCTGCGTCACTATTTTCATGTAATAATGCCCAATTATTTTTTGGGTCCATAGAATTTAAAAATAACATTTCTCATTATGACATAATACGATTTTTTTTTTATCGCAGCATTTATCACATCTGCTTCATCACGAAATATTTTTAATGAGTCCACAAAACGGGATCTTTCGAAGCTTTCGAGCGTATATAGACGGCCCCTTACGGGCGCGTCTGCGTGTAGCGGCCGCG
The DNA here is from genome assembly GCA_005406025.1 of Eumeta japonica. Lineage (NCBI taxonomy): Eukaryota > Metazoa > Arthropoda > Insecta > Lepidoptera > Psychidae > Eumeta > Eumeta japonica. The sequence continues at coordinate 69,679 of BGZK01000979.1, read as the reverse complement.
GCCATTATCACACGTTCGCACGGCGCTCGGCCGGCCGCAACACAATACATGATAACGAATACCCGTACAATATTTTCTCGCGGTGCTCGAGGGGGGCGAAGTAATTCCCGAACGGACTCCGAAATTGATGGAGGGCGGGAAGAAGTGGTATTACTGTCGGGCCGCGGCGCGGGCCGCGTCATGCGCCGCCCGGCCCGCCGCTTCGCTGCCCCCGACTAGACTAATCTAATTTTTTTCGTGTTTTATTTACAGTTTCGATGCGCTAACAAATAAAAACGATTTACTTGCGTTCTATCTAGATTCAATTCGCGGTTCACCCGTTAGATTTTATGGTTCTGTCACGCGACATAGGCTCATAATGAACAGTACTTTTTCAATTCCACAACAAAGCGATTTAGTAAGTGATACAACGTCATCTTGTTTCTGCGTAAGCTTTATGTGGTAAAGTTAAGTTTTCATTCGATAAAAGTAGAAGAATTTTTTTTTGCTTTGTCTTGTAGAACATATCTTATAAGGTGGCATAAAACACTTTGGCCACAACAGTTCTCATTGACTAAGAATGAATTCCATAAATACATAAACGCAGGTGTCGTGATTACATAATTAAAATTTTTACGAGTTTCTAGGAAATATTTTACAAAGCTACAAAACAAAAAAAAAAAAAAGAATATATGTTAAATGTAAATGAATAATATAGAGAATTTATAACATGAAATTTTTGTTCCATATAGGAACTAGCATTCCTTTGTATTTACTCGACATTATCAGTCGCGAATAAAGCAAAAGACCGCATAAGCTATTCGGTCGGAATTATTGCAACGAATAACAAGTTGAAGCAATAAGATACAAAATTCAGCATTGTTCGTACGAAGGTGATTTTTGACAAAAGACGTGACGACGCGTGCGGCCGCGGTGAAACTTACCCAAAGACAATTCGCCTGAGCAACAATAAGTTACTTTAATTTATAAATATGATTGTTTTGAAAGATAGATGGTAAATGAGTGCATATTACTCTCAATGTACAATGAATAATTTGAATTTTAGATCCGCGTTTAATATTTCAAACGCCAATACAAGAAATATTTACAAATTTTTACTTACGATAACTGATTACAGAGAATGCAAATAATGGTATCTTAAAACAGAATATTAATTGAAATTTCTAGAGAATATTGTTTTTAAAAGATAAATGAAAACAATGTATTTAATGTAAAATTGGAAAATAAAAAAGGAAATGCACCAGCAAGGAACTTTTTCAGGGCTATTTTATTTATATATCACGATTAAATCTATATTATCCATCAATGTAATAATATTACCGTCATTGTTTCATTTCAGTATTATTAAATTTTAGTGTTGTTATAGAGATTTCCATATAAAAATGTATCAACCGTATATAACAGATCAGAATTATTAACTTTTATCCGTCTGAATTTGAACATTGTGAGCATATATTAAATTATTATATAGCATTCCTATTGTGAGAGTGGTTCGTCTTAGAGAAAGTGCTGAATGTTTTAGGGTTATTTAGTCAACAAGGGGCCCTTATAGTTTTGCCACGTTCATTTGTGTCTGTCCGGAGTTTATCTAAGAAATTCTTATTGCTAAAAAACTATAATTAAGTATATATATACTTAATTATAGGCTTTATAAGTCAAGTTAAGAAGTTACAGTTGATCGACATACAAAATGTACTTGGAGAAGTAAAAAGCAAAATGTACAAATTCCTTTGAAAATTACTCAGATGAGGTTGTTAGTTGTGTAAAACACCAGTTTTATTTATTTAATTGATGATTATAGTCAAACTACTTAATACCAATTAAATATGAATTTAGGACTAATGTAAAACTATAGATAAATGAAATCAATAACATCTTTAACACTGGTCTATGTGCGCACGTTCTTAGACATTATTCGCCGCTAAGTCGTGAACTCAGTATGCTGATAATATCAAACAAAAACCCCCTACGAAGTATGCATGTTTTGATGGACAATTACAGAACCCTGGACTGCGCACTGCCCGGCACGCGTTTGGCTGGCTTATATAATTGAATTTTCTGTAGATAGTACATTTTCTTTAAAATGAGCTTCCACGCCATTTCTAGGTTTCAGTTTATAAATAGTCGCCTTTTTTAAAATGAATATTCTTTGAAATACAGCAGCTATTCCACAGAGCAGAATACCGTATGACATCATGCGAGGAAAGCAATAATAGTAAAATGATCTCGCGGCTGTTGCACATTTGTCAATTTTTGGTTTTTCTCATTCTAATATACTACAGAACTCGGTTTATCATCGACCTTCATAACACGTGGACCGCATTATCCTCTGTGGTAATATCTTAAAACATGCTTACTGACTAAGTTTAGTACAATGTAACGAAGGCCGCCCAGATCGTTTTTGTTACGGGAATTTCACAAATCATTTTACTTTAATTTAGTATTAATCCATTCACATCGAACCAATTTAAGATTCTTGAGAATATAGTTTATATTATTATAAATATCTCTTGATTTCCTTTTATTTTATATATAAACGAAAATGAAATATCTTCAGCAAGAAGCGCTATGTCGACTACTTTTTCGCTCATTCATTATACACTCTATATACGAAATGAGCCCAATATCTTTAAGATACCCAATTTTTTTCAGTAAATCTTTTTTGAGCCTCCGTAACTAAAAACCAAAAAATTAACGCTTATACTTTCGTCCATCCAGTCTGTTCCTCCGTTCTTATGTCAAAGTCTTACAACTCTCGTGTGGACCAACCACACAATTATACAAATTACAAAATAAGTTTCGGAGCAGTTTTCTTTTTTTTTGTCACCGGATTTTTTTAAAGAAAGCGAAATACCTTATGTATTTTTTTTAATTACGAAATATATATGTGATGTAATACATTTTTTTAAATATAGCCAGTACATATGGTCCTATGACATGAACTTACAGGACATGCATGTTAATTTGACAGATAGCTTCTATAAGCCTATTTTACTGTCTTTTTAATTTGAATGATGGAAAAGCTTTAATAATTTTGTGATGACCAACGTTTGAAATCTCGTACTCATTTCCGGAATCGATATAAGTATTTTTTTTTTAATTTTCAAATATTCGGAAAAAACCACTTTTTGTTATTAGTTTGAAAGTTTTTAAATTTTAAATGAAGATCCGATTCTCGCGAAACATCAGAAATACAATTTTCAAAGACGAAATTTACTCAACAAATTTCCTTCATCACCGGACCTCTTTGTGCTCGATATCCAACTCCTTAAACTGTGCCGTAATCGTAAAAGGTAAACATGCAAAAATTCCGCAAAAAAAAAAACACTCATTCAGCAGCTCGAGCAGGAGGGTAGAAACACTTATTCGTATTACGCACATTTTCACTCTACTCAGCCGTTTCAAGGAAATCTCATATGAGCGAAGTGACTACGCATCGTAGTAAGATTTTTCGAGGCCGCTTCGTATATAATCTGCGTCAAATTGACTTTTCCGGCGGGAGCTGACGAGACTCAGCCCGTAATATGCCATAAACGGCCCGACGTATTGGGCCGAGTTCTCGGGCCTTGACAAAGGTTCATATTTGAATGCGTAATTCCTCTTTCCAATCGGTCATCCTTCCCTAAAATATTCCGACAGCTTTGAGCGCCCGCCGCGCCGACTGCATACAACGAGATCTTTACGACTTTATCTCTTCGAATGTTGTATAAACATTATAGATTTATTAATTTTCGCAATATTATTAAAGATCACCATTGTTACTAATGTACCAATACATATTTCTCATTTCTCTCGTAAACACTTTATGTCCATGATATTGTCATGTAGTTAGTTTAATTACTAGTGCCATACTAATTCTCTTTTTGACTCTGCTTGTATGTAAGAAGAATAAACGTGTTTTCTCTCTTTCGGATCTGATCCTAATTCTAGTCCTAATTTATATGTTTCCTAATGCCAAATCTTATTCTTAAGTCTGCTTTTATTTTAATCTAGATTTTGATCCTTGCTTAATACAGGCAAGGCGGTAGAAAGTAGTTTGCGTTATAATTGTAATGATTATAAGAAAGAAAGATAGCTATAAATTATTTTTAACTCCTTTCTGAATACGAAGTGGATAAAACCACGTTAAAAATCTGAGAAACATTTAAAATGTTGTTTCAAAGCTCTTAGTGTCAAACTTTTATCTGACACTAACTCAGTTTAAAAGTTTTCAGAAAATTTCTAATGAGAGTACTATGTACGTCTACTATTCATTAAATCCTTAGTGGAATATTAATTAATTACAGCAAGTCTCTTTTCATGTATCTATAATCTGAATTTGTTTAATGACAAGTCTAGTACTTTTTCAGTTACAATAATCTTATTGTTATCGTAATACTGCCATTGTTATCAGTTACATATATAAGAAACTTAAATTTATTTGGTCTATTAAAGATTATATATAATTCTCAAACTGTTAATAAGGTAATCCCGAAGCCGGAATGAAATCGCCAGTTTATAATTTAGCGATAGCAGGTGTCGATAAAAATAAGGTTAAGACAAAAGGAGCGAGATTATACGTACGTCAACCGACTAGAAAGTTGTCTTGTGATTTTATCGGGTTATAAATTATAAGATCAGTTGTGTTCTATAAGACGGAGCATCGGTTGGCCACATTTTAAGCACTACAATTCTGCCCTACTTAAATTTTTGAATGCGATACAGATGACACAGAAATTGTTTGTTACAATACACTATTACATAATATTTATATTTTTATAAAGTTAACTTACGTACAGGTAGTCAAATTTTCAAAATTTAAATCATCGTTTTATGCATAATAAGGTTTTTGTACGTTTGAAGTATGTAAATTTGTCGTATTGTTTATTTAGTAAATCTATTCAAAAGCTACGATTCACATAGAAAGTTTTTTTCCCCTGCTACACGATAATTATTTTTTTTTCTTTTGATTATGACAATAAATATACTCTCAATAATTAAAACTGTCTATGGTTATAACAATAAATATACTTTCATTAATTAAAACTATCTATGGTTATAATAATAAATATACCCTCATTAATCAAAACTATCTGTGCCAACGACTTAGTATGTTTGAAATTTCTTTTTAAGAACTAACAATTTCTCCATAAACAGGTTTGAAGAAATAAAGTCTGTTATGTTATCTCTGTCTACCCTGTGTAAAAGCCCATGAAAACTCGATTAATAATTTTGAACATTAGCGTATTCAAATAAACAACCATCCAGATAAAGCATTTCAAAATAGTCTTGCTACCTTGCCTATAATCAGCTTTTAGCGAACATTTTCAATGTATAGAAACAATGGTTCTCCAAATTTATTAAGTCCATTTATTTAAACCAAACACCTGAAATAGATATCTATCAATCGCTTAAAGGCGATGTTTAATGAAGTAAAATAAAACATATCGACGAGCCTCTTTGCTTCCGATTATAAATAAAAATAACAGTTTATCGCTTTACATCAGGGAAAGAAAACAATTATCCGAGAAATCCATAGTGATTTCCATTTCGCCGCAAAGGTACAAAGTATTTCCCCCCGCTTGGAGATAAATTTCACGTCATTTCCTGTCCTCTGAAACTTCTTCCAAAAATTATCAAGCATTCGCCCAGCTTTCGAACCATTTAAAATTAATGAATAATGTTATCTGATAATGTTCAATTTTTGGGAAGTTTAATTAAAGTTGCCCGAAGTTTGTTTACGAGTTTTTCTGTCGTTATAATCGAATAAATGGCTTCGATATTTTCATTGAAAGCACCAAAGTTGAAAGTCTTGTTCTTCTTCTTTGTGTTCGGTATCGGATAAATATTTATTGGTGATTTGCATCTGAATCGATATCTCAAGTGTTAAATTATTACCAAGGGAACAATTCAAATTCACTTATTTAAAATATAAAATAATCTATTGTATCGTATGGGAATATCAGAATTTTTTTTTACGCATATGAATCCTGCCTCATTTTTATGATTGCTCAATTTATGCTTCTCGTACGAAGTATATAAAACGGTGGTCGCCGATAAAAAACAGTTTCGTTCTAATCAGAAGTTTCAAATACTGACCATAGGCGAAGGTGCACTGAGTTTTTACTTCATTCAATTAAACCACTCGCTCCGTTTATCGGTGCGTAGGTTAAGTACATTAGATAATGACAACGGTTAGTAGACCCGCAACGTGTACTAGACCAGTATAGAGGACTAGGCTATAAACTATTCAATGTGAAATAAAAGATAATAGGGAGAATGACTCTGCAAAATAAACGCAGCACACCTAATTAACAATATTTATTATCTAAACGTATTCTTTTTACGTTTCGTATATACTTTCCTTCATCCTGTCTCAGAAAAGAATTTTCGCTTCTCATTAGAAAATTAACAATTATTGATAGGTAAATTAGCGTTCTACTAAAATCGATTGACGCTTCACGTCGTCTTCTTTTTATGTGTGAACATCGAATGTGAGTAGCTACCGAACCGCAGTACCGTATATCGAAGTGCGAACTTTGCTATTGTGGCTCATCGTTTCACAAAGAATCGTGATGTGCAGTAGGAAATCACGAGACGCGAAGTGAAATGGAAGGAATTTAGATCAAAAAGAGCGGAATATTAGAGAATCGCGATAACGCAAACCTAGAGGGGGGATGGGGGCAGCAGCCTCAAGATTTTATCAACGTTTGTAAAGGGAAACGAACGTGCGTTGTGGTAAAATAAAAAAAAAGACATATATCTTTTTGTGGCTCGATGTACGTCTTTCAATTTTATAGAGTTTAAGCTAAAAGAAAATACAAAATTTCGTTCTTGGTTAATATAAAGATTCTCCTATGCTGCATTATGTATTCAGTTTTTGGAATGGTAAACAAAAACTCAAGTTGTATGTTTGATTGCGTAATATGCCCAAAAGTATTGAATATTTTATGAAAAATGCTTGGTAACAGCGTTTAAAAATTAAGTTAAAAACGTAAGCTAATGTTCATAGAATGAATCTGAAGGGAAATTATTATGTAAAGTTATAACCCAGAAATTGAATTTAGATATTTAGAAAATTCACGAATATATTAATTTCTTTGTCTTCGCCGAACTTATTAATGTACCTATGTACATTTAAATTACTTTATACCGGGATTGTGTAACTGAATAAGGATGTATTACAATAAACATTAAATGGAAACAAAATTTTCACATACACTAAACATAGTGACGACTATCCATTATTTACCATATCTCAGAATGTATCTGCTATAAAAGATAATAATATCATTTATAGCATCATGATTATTATACTGTTTTATTGAATTGTGTGTATAAAGGAGCTGAGAAATTTTAGTTTATATATAAAAAGCATAGTCTTTTTTTAATCGGAACTGACGAATTTACGTGTTCTGCTTAAAGTACTAAGCTGCAAATTTATTTTCCTATTTAGGTACACATTGTTGCGGACATTCTTTAACTTTGGATCTTTCGTCAAAATACCTTCCAAGACAGCTCCAAAAAAAATTGCTTTGATTACATAAGAATTTATTTACCCTTAATCTTAAGGCATAATAATAATGATATCCATATTATACAATTTGAATATTCACAAAAAAAAAAAACAGCGTAAATTGATTCTGAATACAAAAAAAAAAATAAATCTACGTGGTTATGAAACTGCCTTAAACGTACTAAATTCTTAAACGAACAAAAAATCCAGATAAGAGCTATTTTTTATTAATAGCTACGACAAGAATTTGATGAGTTGTTTTGTCACCGAAGCATCGTAAGTGTCGTTGATTTTATTCCGTGACAAGAGAATACTTTTGTATAGACAATTGTTGTGGAGACAAAATGTGACATCTATCTATAAGTACGAAATTGAGTACCTAAAACAATTTCTGTGGATAAGTTTCAAAGTTGAACGTTGCGTTTCTTAGACGACAACCGTCTTTGTCTTTGATGCAAGTTATCAGATTGAGCCCACGACTAGGGATTGGCACAGCGCAAAAATATATAAATTTCAGTACGCGAAACAATGTAACGGAGCAATCTCATTACGTTGCATATTTTTCTTATGCGTTCTGAAAGTGTTGCTGAAAGGTCGACTTTTTGTGGAGATTCACAGTAATTTAACAACTTTAGTTTGACGTATGTATATTGAACAGAACGGTGATCAGATGTCTGTATTACATTTAGAAGGTCGCGATATGTCTTCTATGAGTGTGAAGTTGATGGGTTTTATCCAACTAGTCGGCTATTATAGTTATACCTCGCTGTGGAGAAACAGTAAACAGCAGGCCTAGACAAGTGGTTTCCTATTGTCGTCAACGATCGTAGAAAAGAATAATAAATTCATGGGCTTGATGTTAAATAACGAAATGTCACGTAGTCTAGGTGTTCGAAATTTAAATTTTGTAAACGAACGTTTGCAACATTAAAGCGTTAGCATTTGTAGATATAGAAAAGTTTGCCGCTTGTCACGGGCTGCCGATTTGCATGAGAAGCGGATGAACAATGATGAACAAAGATGTATAAAGATGTACTTCAACGGTATTCTTCATAAATGAAAGATGTTATCATAGCATCAAGAATAAGTTTGATTTCTTTATTTTATTGTTTACTTCGTAGAAATTTATAATGAAATACATACATTTATAATTAACAAGAATGGAATAGAAGCTGCGCTAAAGATCTTCAACGTTAATCAAACAGTCCGACGATGAGTATTTATAAGTAAAGGAGACAAAAATGAAAGCATCGTACAAACACTTTAAACCTTCTAAAGCCTTTCGCCTCAGTACGGAAGTGCGCTGTATGCGATCACAGCACTAGTAAGTACTACCAGTTATCGAACTCTTTTGATCTCGGCGATTTGCCGCCGCGTCTCAGACTGTCTTTCAGCTAGGTGTGTGAGAAACAATATGAAACATTTATTCTATTTTATATATTTTTTTCTGTCCTGTATATATATATACTACAGCAAATATTATTATACATGTAGTTAAAAGTCTTAACAACCTTTAACCTAGAATTATAATGTATTTTTAATGTACAATGTACGCTAAAAATTATTGTATACATTTATAAAGGAACTAGTTAAAGTGTGGGGAGCTTGGTAAAGTATCTTACCAAGCGGCATTTACCAATTTACCAAATCTTCATACTACCGAGAAATAAATATGATACGCAGAGTCAAATGTCAAAATGAAACATTCGTGGTGAAAGAGTGTCTATCCCAAAATATTAATACAAATACCTAATATTTTAATATTGGATGTTTGTATGTCATAGCCATTTTTTTTTCAGTGGTTACTATTAAATGCATTTCAAATGCTACGCAATTATAAATAAAAAAAAGAAAACACTTTGTTGCGCCTATTCGTGGCCAAGAAATTTCTTAATTATTTTAAAACATAAAATGTTGTATAAGCTTAAATATTATTTCATTTTGCTATAATCAAAAGGACATCAAGACACAGAGATTAAAAACATGTACATTTTATCTAGCTACTACACAGCTTTTCAATATTCAATACTCATACATGTGGAAAAACTACCAATCTTCATTTTGCTGTCAAGTGTTCTAAGTCAAATAATCCAATTTCTTTTTCAATTAGAGAATATTATGTATATCCGTGGGGCGTACTACAAATTTCTGGAACTAGCTAATTACAAATACAATATCTAAAAAGTAATTACTACATTTGAAAATGGAACTCTTCGGCTGTAGAATACAGTTTGTTTCATCTGTCAATTGTTTTTACATTGTGACGCTATTTTTTAAATTCCGTGTTTTCATAATTATGGATTTAAGTCGTGAACATTTTCGTAGTACGATTTTCTACGACTGCTTTTGGTGATAGAACACCATATAAAATGCCGAATTCAAGCGGGAATCGTATCAATCCCTGTGACGGATTTCGTGATGGTCGCCCGTCCATCGCCGGGAACAACAAATACATGAACAATTGATGATGTTCGCCGCATCATCGAATGAGACAAGCATGTGACCTACCATGAGATTCGGGCATCTTTAGATACAGGCATGAGTTAAATACAATCAATACTGCACAAACATTTGAATATGAAAAAGCTGTGTTCCCAGTGGATCGCACACAATTTAATCGAGGCTCACAAAACGGACTGCGTCATTAGGTGCAATGCCCTGCTTACCCGATTCAAAAAAGCGGCGTCAAATTTGGTGTACAACATAATAATAGGTAACGAAATATGGATTTATTGTTATGACTTCAAAACAAAGCAGCAATTGACCGTATGGGTCTATCGAGATGAGCCGAAATCAACTAAATTGACGCGCGACCGAAGTGTCTATAAGCGGATGATTGTTCCTTTCTTAATGAAACGTGAACATCTGGCTAATGTTGCCTTGGAGTATTGTCATACCATGAATAATGATTGATCCACGACAATTTTTTTCCCGGAAGTTGTTAATGAACTCCGTTAAAATAATCATAAACATCGTATCATCTTGCACCTCGACACAATGCCAGTTCTCACACGGCTAAAAAGACAAATAAATTTTTAAAGGGGAAAAATATAGAACTTACGAGCAATCCTAGACACAGTACCGATCTAGTGCCTTGTGACTTTGTTCGCAAAAATTAAGAACCAATTACGCGTTCAACGATTTTCATCACCAGAAGAGGCTGTTGAAGAGTATGAAAAACATGTTTCCCAAATCACCAGGGAGGAATGGCATAAATATTTTGAAAATTGATTTATTCGTATGAAAAAGTGCATTTATGCTAACGGAGAATATTTTGAGAAAGAATAATTTCAATTTTGATCATTCATAGTAATATTTTCTCAATCATTCCAGAAAATTTCAGTGCGTCCTACGGAAAAATAAAAAAAATCGTATAAACAACTTTCACATTTTTAAAACAGGAACATTTACCGTTTTTAAAAAAAATTAAACAATATTGTTGTTATTATAAACTCACACCCATTTCCCAGAAGGGCGGGCAGAGACTATATATATATATATCCAAGTGGATCGTTCCTTAACGCTTTTGCTTTACTGACGACGTTCATGAGACTTATCATTCCGGCTCGTCGGTCTTAGGTGATTAAAGTTTGTTCTCATTTTAATATACTACTAATTTGGTTACTATAGGATTTTTTAGGGCGACCCATGCCGAATTTTCCATGATAAAAAATAGATATGTAATTTTTTGTTGATGATGCAAGTTAACATAATTTGTTAATTTGCGTTCACTCGTATCTTGGTACTATATTGTACGGAACATTCATTGCGCAAGTTCGATTCGTCCTTGAGCGGTTTTGGAGTTCGACACGGAACCCTAAAAATAACTAGCCTTTCATAGGAGCAAGGACGGGCGCGCGGCTTGTCGCGGCACATAATTGCGGGTAATTTGTACCGGCCCGGGGCGATTGCCGTCCGGAACTACGACGCTAAGCTGAGCTATTAATTTCGTACATTTGATTAACGAAACTACTTGTTATGGTAATGTACGCAGGGAAAGAATGCACGCTAACGTGTTAACGCGATGGCTTGTCGGCACTTTGTCGCGTTTGCAATATTTTCGCCTCGCTTGTAATTACGAGCTTGCAGGTTTCGGAATTTTAAACGTTATTTAAAAGCCTGGCAGGCGAAAGGTTACCCTGCAAAGGGGAAATATTATGTGCATTAGGAAATAAATAATTCGTTTGCTTGCAACGTTGGCGTTGAAACATTTGTCAAACAGATAATTTTATAATTATTGGAAGTCCTAATTTATTTTATATTTTTTTGTATCCAAATACAACAAGAAATTCTCTAAATATATAATTAGAAGACATTGCAAACCTGTTATTTCCTTCGTGTCAATGTCTGTTTTACATGATCTCTATAATTTTTCGAAACTAAATCCTTTTTCAGCTTTAACAAATGAAATTCTTCAACGTCGAAGAAACCTATACGCAGGTGTAACTGAAATCTTCAGAACATTAAAAACTAAGCAAATTAGCAAGTTATTTTTACTATTATTCTTTTACAAAATAGTACCCGTTGAGATCAATAGATTGCTGCATTTGATAGAACCACTGAGAGAAACACTTTGCCCACTCGAACTTAGGGGTCGTTTAAACGGCCTTTTTGTATGAAGCCACTGCTTCCACGGCGTCTGTTAACCTCTTCCTCGAAATTTTTCTTTTAATTTCAAGAAACAAATGAAAATGACATGGTGTGAGGTCGGGTCGGAAGGTAAGTGATCCCATGAATGTTCCCAAATAGTGAGTTGTTTGTCATGTTGCACGTAGTGAGGCGTTATAATGAAGGACAATCCTGCTGCGAGTTGGTTTTTCCCAAACTTTTTTCAAAATAAAATGCAAACATTTGTTAGTGTATCAGTCTGCAATGATAATTTTTTATAATCTAAAATAATGGTTGCATAATGACCTATCATTCCGAAGAAAGAGGCCACCATCTTTTTTTTCCGACACTTCGATCTCGTTTATCTTCAGAAGGCAACTCCTCGAAAGGAAACACCCACTAAGCAGTCTGTCTTTTGGTTTCGGAATCGTAACGGTAAAGCTTTCCAGCAGTACCAGCTTACATCATCTGCAAGCATGTCGTACACACTGTTTGAATCATCATCGGCAAATCTTTGCATCATTTCGCGGCACCAATTAATGCGACGGAATTTTTGAGCATCGGTCATACTGTAAGGTATTCACCACAAAAATCTACCTGACTGTTAAATATTCACGAAGAATTTTGTGGACTTGACTCATTCCAATGTGTAACTTTGTCCAAATCTGCCGGTAGGTCACTCTTCTGGCAGTCTCTATCGTGAGGGGCACAGTGCTTATGTTTTCTATGGTCGTCGTTGTAGAAGGATGTCCCTCGCGCATATCATTAATCAGATTAGTTGCGGTCACGTTTGAATTAGTTAAATCACTTACAGATTGTAGCAATGTATGAAGCTTCATCATGAAAGGCCAACCGAAGTCTGTTATGACTTTTTGTTGGTTTAAATGGCAATAAGATTCATAGAAAATAATTGCACGAATGTTTCCTCGCATTAAATTCACGCTGGTGTTAAATAAACAAATTTCAATATACATAATAAGGTTGGTAAAGAATTCCATTTTTTAAATACAAATATGTTGTCTTACTGTCAGTGGCCAATTTTAAAAATTTTAACTGTGACCTACGCACATTTAATTTGAAGTACATCTAACGAATATGTTTTGTGATATCTATAGATATATTTCTCCGTATTTTTCACCACTACTGTTGTCATCCGTTAATTTAATTGCATTTTTATTTGTTTTTACACACAACGGAATCCGATTTTCCTTATTTATTTTCAAAGATTTTTTTTTAAGTTAAATCTATTTAAAATAAGCTTATTGTTTGACATTACAAAACCAAAGTGACCCCAGTCTTAATGACACCATCTTACTGACGTTCATGATATACATTATCATACTTCTTCGTTTTTTAACCGATAAAAAATATGTAATTCTCCCTCACATCACCGTCTAGGAAAACATCGCGCTATAATGATACAAATGCTTTTGTATAACAAAGGAAAAAAAAAAGGAGCGGCCGGGTGCGGCGCCCCGCACCGCCCCGGCACGTGACACGCGGCGCAGAGATAACAAACACATCGGCGTCGAGGTGTTAATGGCGATGGCTATCATAATACGATTTAGCCGGTGATAGTTTACATGCGTGTCAACGGCTAATCGTTTCGGACCCGCTGCACGCTTTCACGTCTTAATTGAGAGTGGTGACGCGGTGTGAGATATATGCATGCGGTCAGAAACGCGTATCCTAAAATGGTGATGCGTGTTATTTATCGCTTTGGAGGCGTTCGATGCGCTCCCGATGTCCGAAACAACCTTCGTAGGTTTAGTTGGAATGCAACTGATATAAAACTATTCAGTGATTGCGGATTGTTTTCATTTATTTATGTATAAGGTTCTTATGGGAATGTGGTTTTTATCGTACGTTACGCTCTAGACGCTTGGCTAATGAAAGCTAGGCCGTAAAAAGTGTTCGTTCGCCATCGAAGAAAATTTTAGTATTTCAAAAGTTCCTTGTCACATCATGTTGAGTGCACCGGTTGTCGTCCGATCATCGAAGTTGAACAACGTAAGGGCGCGGTCAGTACTTGCATTGGTGACCGCCAAGGAGTAGTACCACATGATGTTGGTCTTTTGTTGCTGCAATATTTTTGTTATTAATATATGTTATTTAATGTACAATATGTAGTAAAAAGAACTTTGTTTCAAACGGGTGTTATACGACACCTCTTTTTTTATATTATACTCATAGAACAATTCTAAAGCTTAAAAGGTATTATGTACAGTCGAATTATTTTAATGAAATAAATAAGAATTAAAGAACAATTCCTAAAACTCGTAAATGGATAAAAATGTATATTCAAGTATTTTAAAACCAACTATAAAGTTAAAATAAAAAACTGAGAAACCAGATGTTATTTAACTAAAAACTTAATGGCTACTATATTGTGAAGCGATAGGTCGTGTTTAGTTTTCAAGCTTCAGAGCGTTGCCTTGTATCGATCTCTGATGCCTCAAAATAGAATACTACCTATGGAGTTTACAATTCAGTAACCCTTATCTTTAGGTAAAATAATCCCTTCCTTACTTTTTTTTCCTTATCCAGGTTGGACCTTTTATACTTTTAAATTTGTCTTAGTTTATGATACTTGATGAAGATGGCTAAATGAACTTAGAAGAATTATCTTTCTCGATTGAAATATGAAAATTTAAGCAAAATCCAGCGTTGTTGCTGATTCTAACTGTAAAGCCATAAATTCTTTTCCTTTTTCGCCTGTGGTTTTCATCTGGCTTTGGCAAACGTGCAATAATTTTAAGGACCTGTAGAATAAATTCTTTCTTTCAAACTTTGCTACATCAATATAATTTTTTGTATACGTTTTAATCGACTTCAAAAATAGGGAGGAGGTCCTCAATTCGATTGTTTTTTTTATGTTTGTTACCTCAGAATTCCGTCTTTTCTTAACCCATTTGAAAAATTCTTTTTTATTTGGAAGGATATATTTCCAGATTGATTCCACTTTTTCCGAAATCTATTTATATTGAGATTCATGAGAAATTGAGGGGCATCCTCAAATATTATAGGTATACAAATAGCTATTTTGTTGTAGACTATATCGTCTGCAATATGTCATTTATCAAACATTTGGATTCTAAAAATATCATATAATGACGTGGAACTGTTGAAGAAGATTACAGGAGATCTTCCTCTAACGAGTCATAACTGTGTCTAATTTATCTTTAGGTGGAACCGATTTCAAATACAACTAATTAATTGTTTTTGAAGTCTGTATAAAACATTATTTAAGTATGTTTTTGAAGGCGGTTTTTAATTTTTTTATAATATTAATATATTCTAGTTTATGACAGAATGCGCTGGCGCACATTGCATGTCGCGCGTTGATTGGCGTTACGTAAGAGCACTCGAAAGCGTATACACCTTTTCGATTGTTATCGCGGCTAGCCGTTTAAATATTGCGGTTTTACTCAAATATATTCTAGATTTTTTGCAATATTAATATTAATAAGCTGTGGTTGTATGTATAAAGAATAGAAAGCACTGTCTCGAAAAATATAGTGTGCAATAAGAAACTTAATTCAATACTTTATGATGTAACATATACGACCCTTAAGGTTTTTTTAATAACAATACACATGGCAGGCGGATATGGATTTGGATAAATTTATTAACGCCTTCTTTGTTTAAATCATTTCATTTGTGTAGAATCTATGGACATGTTTACACGCATTGCTTAAATCATGGCTTTCAAATCAAATCAAAAATTACTTTATTTCGTAGGTAATAGAATTTAACTTGAAATACGTCATTGTGGCATTCTTTTGGTATTAATATTAACACCCATTCCGAATGCTGACTCATTTTTTAGTTTCGCTTGATAGATAGTCAATAAAACTAACACAACATTTAAAAATGACATGAAACAGCCTGATAATCAAGTAGTTCAGTCCCACGGGTTTTTTGGTTAATATATTCAGATACGGCATAATAACCCTTACTACATAATTTTTTTCAATATAGTTATACATTCATGTAATGGCAAACTTGGAATTTCAACTAGAACTTTATTATTAAAGCGCACGCATTGCCTCTTAAATGGTTTGATAACTTTGCTGAGTCTTGTTTTATGAGCAGCAAAGTCATTCTTATGTCTAGTGTTAATATTATGCATATCGCTCATTTTTTGGAACGATTTTATATTTCTTTTGACATATACCAGGTTTTCGTATAATTATTGTAACAGTACAGTTAAAATATTAATTTCTCTAATTTTTTTCTCTGAGAGGTGCTGTTGGTCTCAAGTAATAAATGATACGGATAGCCCGATTCTGTAACACAAAAATTGTGTTTATATCGGTTGCATGACCCCATAATAAAATTTCGTAGGTCATGAGACTATGAAAGGAACTAAAATAAACCAACCTTGCGGTGATTTCATACGTAAGTTATCGAATTCTTTTATCTGCATATGTTGCAGAACTAAGATTTTTCACCAATTTCGTTATATGGAAATTCCACTATAACTTATTATCTAAAGTCGGACCAAGAAATAGAATCGTGTCCACGAAATCCAGTATCTCATTCCTGACTACTACGTTTATATCGACTAATTTAGTATTAGACAACGAAAATTAAATTATTTTTATTTTCTTCTCATTAGACAAAAGATTGTTAATTGTAAACCACTCGACTACTTGTGAGATAGTATTATTTACTTCGTCAAAATCTGATTGTTGTCTATTAACTTTAAAAAGCAAAGAAGTATCATCAGCAAACAGTACAATTCTATGCTCGTCTTTTACAAGGTGTGGTAGATCATTGATATATACTAGAAATAGAATTGGTCCAATAACTGAACCCTGTGGCACACTCATACTGACTGCCGATTCCGAAGACCTCTCACCATTAATATCAAACGCTGAACTCTGCCACTCAAATATGATTCCAGAAATCCAAGTGAGAGATTTCTGACGCCGCAGTTACGTAGTTATTTGATCAATGTATCATGAGAAACGCAATAAAATGTCTTGGATAAATCTCAGAAAACATTAATTGCGTCCCGTGACTCCTCCCAGGCACCAAAAATCTGCCAATGAGCTCAACACCGGCTTCGGTCGTTGAGCGACCCTTTGTAAATCCAAGCTGTTTAACGTTCATCAAATTATTGTTATAAAAATACCGCGATAGTTGATTTATGATCAAATTTTCAAAAATTTTACTAAGTTTATGTACAATTGATATCGGTCTAAAGCTTAAAGGGTCGGATATACTACCAGATTTAAATATTGGAATTATTTTACTTTGCTTCATTAGATCTGAAAATACACCACCATCATTACAAGTGTTATAAATCGATACTAAACACGGAGCAATGCAATCTATTATAGAAGTAATTATTTTTATAGAGAGGCCATCAAGATCGGCAGTCTTCTTTCATTTTTATAGATTTAAAGGCTTTAAGAATATCATTGTATTTGACATTCGTAAATTCAAATGCAACGCCACAATCATCCACGTTACGCTTCAATAGAGATTCAACGAGAATGGGCGATGATTTGTGTAGACGGGTTGTGTGATTGTGTAGTGCGTGATGAGTTATGTAGTTATAACTGGAATATTTGAAAAAAAAATTTCAAATGCAAATGCTACGTCTATACCTTTGTTTAAAATTTTATCGGCTATTATTGTAAATGACGCGTTGTGTGTTTTCTAGTTTCTCTATTGATTATATTTCAAGTAGTTTTAATCATATCTGTACTTTTTTTTTTTATTACAGAGAAATATTTATTTTGCGGCTGCGCATATACGCTTAAATACTTTGGAAAAATTTCTTACATAATTTATAAGCATATCCAAATTATTATACAATATTTCTTTATAAAGTTCGTATGATCTACGCCTGCTAGTGTAAATGCCCATCGTCGCCCAATCGCTAAATGATAAAACATTTCCTTGGCAGTTTACAATTGTATATAATTCTGCACAGATTTTAATAATATAACAAATCCATGAGTATTACGCGCTGTAAGTATAAGCTCATATTTTGCTCATCTTAACAGTGACGACCTCTATAATATTTGACTTCAAAACTCGTGAGGTCGAACAATCGAGGGTCGTCCGCTGTCACACAAGCGCAGTCACGGAAGTTACTCCTGTTCAATAAACAGGCATGTTAAATACACGCAAAGAAAATTCCATACAGCGGTTTCCGCTGAAATGTCAAAGTCGTGACATTTAGCGAAAGGCGATTCGTAAGCGGGCCGCCGATCATCCATAATTTATAAAGTTCGGTACGTAGGTAGTACATTGATTGCTAACAATATTTATTTATGCCGAGGCGAAATTCGTGACTTGTCGAATCGCCGTATCGATTCGATCTCGCCGCTCTGTCTAGCTGAAAAGTTTCGAAACACGGAAGGAGGGCGTGCACGCGATACGCTACTAAGGGTTGTCTAAAATCTATACGTTTACGTATGCCGTTATATTTTTGGTATTATCGTCGACGTCGTTGTTCACGGTTGAGATTAAATCGTAAATACGATTTTGCTTTATACTTGAGCATAAATTGTAATTAGAGAAATATATAATAATAAATATTTTGGAATAATATACAAAAAAGCAATTTGGGGAGTGATTTACCTTGCAGGCCAGCCCTAAAACTTTCACATTTTTTCAGCAATAATTTTATTGAGCTTAAAAAAAACGAAAACAATGTTGCTCAAATTTTTGAACAATTTATCACCGTTTTTTTTTTCAAAATTATTACAAATGTAAATAAAATGATTTAATTGTGATTTTTTACTATACAGGTTCTCTGGTCAAGAAAAGTTCTGTACAACTGATTTAAATGTGGTTTAATATTGTTTCAGTTTGAAGGGCTTGCATATTTTCCGTTCACACCGGCCCAGTACGGATTTATTAAATTCTACACGAGACCTTAGTTATCATTTATTGTTCATTTAAACCCGAAACCTCAAGCAGATTCTAAAAAAAGGCCTGACACACGGACAGACGTACGACAGTGATTTTACAAGCTTTTTTCTATTATGCGATTGGAATCCCAAAAAATTACACACCATACCGAAAATACGTCACTGAAATTCGTCGTAAGTCTACAACACATGTTAAATTTTTAGAAATATATTATGCCTAAACCACGTCGCATTTATGTGCATACACGGATTCAATTCGTGTTTTGAAACAACTCGTTTTGTAGGCAAAGTGCATATCAGTAAGCTCAAACTCCATCGATTCCCTCGACTGCTTCTATTTGTATGTCGTGAGTTTAGTTTGCCTTTGGTGCGTCCTTGCAACCTTTACGTTGAAATGTCAGATGAGCCTGCGTCGGCTTCGGCTGCGTGAGTTCGGCGCGGTGTGGCCTTAAACCTATTGCTCTTTCAGCTTTTAAAGTGTAAGAATTACCTCCTCATAGTGTATCATTCGATCATTATAATGTTTCTTGTTGAATCCCTTCTACGCAAGAACCAATTATTACGAATTCATTATTCATAATTAATTGTGAAAATGTGTTCACACGTATTCCACTTTAAATTTGGCTTTTTTGATAAATGACAATGTAAATATAACGATTTTGAGGGTAAGAGAAACGTATCTTATTAAAATTTAAATAAGATTAAAGATATAGAAGTTCAACAAAGAAAATTAATGATGACTCGGAGCATATTAGAGGAAGTGATTCACCTCGGGCGGGCCCCCTCGACGCCAATTTCCACCTTTATTTATTCCGTTTACTTTTAAACGAGGGGTGCCCGTCAAAGCGGTGCAAACTGATTTCATACATTAATTAAGGCCGCAGAGCGAGATTAACAATTACACCGGCTCCTATAAACAAACTTGATTGCTTTACAAAAACTCAAATAACTGAGCCGGTGTCTTAAGTATAGACCGATTTGAATATCAAAGGCGAAATTTAAATTGCGCCGTTTACAATAAAGGCAGAGACGGCGCGGGATTACGAGCTGATGTAAATTTCCGATACTCATTTCGAGGATCGGCGTCGAGATGTCAACTCCGGGGCTGGCGCGGCTCGTCCTAAAGCAACAGCCCCGGATCTGAGGAGCGGCAGTCGCAACTCTCGGCGCGCACGGATGAAGGGGTCGGCCGGGCGTTTATCGGGGTCGACGCCGCGCCGGAGTGTTGTTGGGTCGTGCCGAAAAATAAAATTAAGGATTTAATTTAGGTGTAGTTGGGTTTTGATTTCGAATTTGAACCGTTTTGATTGCTTGAGGATGGAATGCGAAGAATGAGTGATGTAAAGCGAATCGGTCTGAAGACAGTATCGATAATAATGCGATTTAAAATAAAAAATACAACTTATATGATACTCAGAGGCAAATGTACGCGATTTTTGCTTCTGACAAAGACTTTATATAAAAAATGGCTAAATTATGTACCGTATATTTCGTATGTGCGTGTCAAGTCGTTCGCTTTCAATGGCAATATATTGAGAAAAATAAAATTGTCTAGATAACGAATAAATCGATAAAAAAGTAAACGGTATAAAATGTTCACAAAAACTAAATTTAAAACGACTTCTTTACCGTCTATATCATTATAGAGGTATTTATATCCTTGTGAAGAACACTTTTGGGAATTTCATTTAACGAAAATTACCAATTATGATATTAAACTAATCATTAAAGTATATTAACCGCGAGTACCTCCTTCCTTGTGAGTTCATTCGAAAAGCTTATCTCGTAGAATCTTAGTGAATTGAATTATGAAAAGCTTTGGCGTCCAAAGGCAGAAGAGATTTACTGTGGTAGAGCCATACTGTGGCCAACTTAGGTGCTACATAAAACAAGGTCGGCTCGACCTGTGAAATACTAACCTTCATAGAATACAGTTGTGAAGTAGCAGCTACCGCTGTTGCATTTCTTCCATTAGGTGAAAATTCCTGTAACCCACTTCCCCTTTCACCCTTACTTCAATCCTATCCCCGTCGGTTAAATATCCTATATCCTTCCAAGAAGCCGGTCAGGCACTGGTGACTCTTTTTGGGTTGCGAGTATATATGGGCGGCGGTCACCATCTTGTGGCTCGCCTGCTTGTTTCCTCTTCAACCATGCCATAAAAAATATTAATTTAAATTTTACTGTTTCATTGTTCTTTTCATCTTCCATCTTACCTTCGTCGTCGGTCGACCCACGACCAAGGACCCACGACCCATCGAATATCTTACATCTTCCTCAAATTTCACATTCAAATTATTAATTGACGGGGTCCTTATGAATGAAGTTCATTATGATAAAGAGATACAAAGCACAAATTGTGTAACATACAGTTTATTTTTTTCCAGTCTGTTAATTAAAATAAACGAAATATTTCGTTTTTCGGGATAAAAGGCGAATTTATTGACAGAATTCAGTTGCTAATTACTTATTGTGTGTGTCAATTGTTTGACCATATCTATAATTCGAAATTCTAAAACGATTTTTTGACGAACGGAAAATTTAAATCTTCCCAAAACTGTTCATTTTCCATTGTATAAAACAAATTTCCGACTGTATAATAATGAAATCGTGATAAAATTTGTTAAATCACGTTACGGTACAGATGGCCAATTTTATAGTACTATTCGTCTGTTGAGTCTATGGTGGCTGTATTTATGGCGGTAACATTGTACCACAAATGTAACACTAGTATTAATACCTACATATTTTTTAAAAGTACCTAAATCAGATAACTTTTCTCTGTATATGACGTTACTGTGTAAACTGTCATCGTCTGTTTGTTTGAGATAAAACAATATAATTTTAGGTTTTTATATTTTTCAGATAAAGGTATAATATTTTCATTAAACATTACTTACAATCCTAACATGTAGAGAAGTGCGACGCATCACCATATGTAGGATAAAATCCATTTTAAATGAACGTATAGAAAAGGAAAAGCCGTGGAAATTCGCTTGCCGTTTTATCTGTCCCTTTAGACCTACAATTTATTCGATGCCTTCACGGTCGACTTGAATGCCAAAGCATGGAAGTTAAGTCGCAAATCAAGTTCTGTTGGTCCTTTACATTTTTATCTTTATTTTCTTTTACAGAAAAAATCGAAAGTCCACGATTCAAAGGAATACATGAAATGAAGTCGGCACAATATTCAAAGCGGATCTTACTTTGAATAAAATATGTTTCCTTTTTTAATATTGTGACTCAATTCACGAGGAAGACTTACCATATTTATTTTTCTGAAATGTTAATATACTTTCTACGTAATAACTTGAAGTCGAGAGCCGTTAGTTCTATAATCTTCAGCAACTGTTTCACGCTCGTCCTTTTTCTTAGAGGAATATTATGATTAAGACGAGCGGCGTACGATAAAAACAAAAGCTTTTCTTTGCTCTGGCTGAACTTACTGAGAGTAATTTTACTAAAATAATTTAAAGACAACCATTATTCTGGCAAAACAAGAATAAAAAAAACATTCTCGAAACGAGTGTTCATTCTCCTGCTAGATAAATATGTTTTGTCATCTATGAAAAGAAAACTATCGGCTTGTACAACTCGTTCGTTTCGAGTTATTAAATTTTCGTCTCATTTTATTTCCCTTCTATCCACATAACATTCCCGTCTGCGAACCCGCGTTTCCTTCCCGCGGAACAGGGGGCGCCTCCGTCGCAAATTTAATGCTATCTACGTTGACTGTATTTAGTTTACTTCAACGACGTTCAGGTATAAAACAATCAATGTCGGTCACGCTCCAATTCGAGCTCCAGCCGATAACATCGGCATCGGCAGACAATGGAACGGCTACGTCGGATACAGCCGACGGATTAAGATAGCTACCGAATTCGAAGAGAGATTACGCTAGTACTCGTAACGATATTAGCGCAACTGACAATGAAATATTTGTGCAATTTATTAATTGCGAGGTCGGATACTAGTCAATGTCCTTAATTCGTGGGGTGAGGGATGTTCATTTGATTTTTAAAACCTAACTGACAGTTACAAGCAACCTTTAATTTTGATAATAGCATTATTATACGATCGAAGCATTGTTCAACAATGATTGCAATACTTACTTGGCAAGAAGTCTCTAGGTTAATTAGATTTCTTGTTGTTTGTAGTAAAGAAGTTGCCTTGTAATTGACGCTAAATATTGTGGTAAAGGTATTTTATAAGCCTCCAGCGTTGTTATTTAATAAACTCTAGTTCATGACTTATGTCAATGTGTATGATTTTTGACTGAAATTGAAGACGATTTACAAAAGTGATTGTATCAAAATCAGCTAAGTAATATAGTCTATCCTAGATACATAATGACACATGACATCTATAGTTTTCAGTAATACATAACCAACTCTCATAAACTCTCGTAGACAATATGAATGTAATAATTTAACACTGATATAAAAAACATTTATAATAATAAGTACACAACTGTCGCCTTAGCAATCGAGTAAATGCAGGTTTTTAGCTCTTTCTGGTCGTTAATTTTATGTCGTACTTGTTTGTTTCAAGTAAAACATTTTATCTTACTTATTACATTACAATTTAAATTTCCGTGTTATAATGTTCTTCATTTGTTTGGTTTAATTTTTTTTTTAACATTTACACATGTATTGAATGTTTTTATTTTATTTTATACAAATGCTTTTAGTAACAAAATACGTATTAAAATAAATAAAAAAATTGATGAAAACAAATGTGCATGCCTTGAGCACTCGTGTCATACGTATGTTATTTAAATTAGAGGTTTATGATAACGTATAGATAAGTTTTCACTAAAAATCCTCTTTTTAATTTTGATTTTCAAATAGTTTTATAGTAAACTTGAATCGAAAAAGGATAGGTAATTTTATCATAGATCATAATGCAAAAAAAAATGCTTCAAGTAAAAACGATTATTACCAATAAAAGTTACGTAACGTCAGTTTGGTAAACATAAAAAATCTTTAAATTTCTGTCAATACGTCATTGGACTCATCAGTAAAGCATTTTGACGTAATTAGTAACAGACTGTCTTTAAGTCAAGAAAGATCTAATTAGAAAAAGAGAGAAAGAAAAACCTCTATTTTAGATATTTAAGCGAAATGGCGGATCAAAACATGAATAACTGCCAGATAAAAAATTCAATTACAGCTAATCATATCATAATCATTAATATCAAGCTGTGATTTTCAGTATAGTAGTTATTCCCAATCGATTAATGATGCGATTGAAAAATAAATTAAGTTTAAAAATTAAATAGTTTTTTAGTTATCGTGGTCACGCCCAGTGTAGACGGGATTTTCAGGCGACAGTAGAAACAAATCTACGCTCGCGCTTAAGGCATGCAAAATATTATCTATCTTACATTCTACACTTGACATCAGTTTAACAATAGGTAATATCTTTACATATATTTTTTTTCTATCTGTGTTTGTCACTGACCTTCTCCTAAGTGCCTGGACCAAATATAATGATATTTTTTTCAGTGCGTTTGAGAGATCCCTGGATGGTTTACTTTCACAATAGAACCCAGTAGGTGGTACTGAAATCGGATTCTAGATTGTTTTTCATTTTTTTGCCTAAACTTAATATGTAATTTTTATGTTTTATATGATAGATATGAAATAGAATAATTTTGAGACATTGCATTCATTTTTAATTTTGTTTTGGGCTATAACAAATCACGCAATGACGAAACAAAATGATCGAAGTGTCAAATTCTATATCAAATATTACTTAATATATAGTTTGTCGAAAAATCATTTGCTGAAGACAACGTTCGCGCAAGACAATGTCGGTCGAGTCCGTTAGTATTATATAATTTACAATATAATACATTGCAATTGTCTTACAACTATTTATTAATATTAATATGGATTTCCGTTCTACAGTTCTTATTAAAATTTTGCTTATACAGTCACTGCAATCATTTATTTTTTATGTGATAATTAGACACTGCTATGTTTATAAAGTCAAATATTATGCCATTTTGCAGAGATTTAACAAATTCTATAAAATTACTTCTACAATATAAGATTGCATTTGATTTATTTCTACAAGTACACATTATTATCTACATTAATTATTTGCTATAAAGCATCGATAACAACATCTAAAAACGAAACATATTAAATATATTGTACAACCAATTAATATCATAAAATCGAAATTAATTTCAAAAAGTTATGTTTATTTTGTACGAACAGAAAAATGTTCATAAATATTGCTTTATTAATGCTTTGTATTTATATGATTCTCTCCGAGTGAGACCTTTTAACATTAATTCACGTGACCCTAACAAACTCGTAATCATTTTTATACATATAAAACAAAAAAAAACGTATCTTTGTGATCATTTATTCGTACTTAGGTACTTGAACTGGTACAGCCTGTATAATGAACCACTGCAGGACTCGGGCTCCGCCTAAGAAGAGGATATTGCGGTGGCGAAATGCGTAATGGGAACTTCGCAATCATTTAAGATTTTGTTGGAGTTACTTCAATATGGAGATTTAACCACGATATTTTCCTTCAAATTTAAAATAGGCGACACTCGATATTTGGATCTGTTCACGAGCAGAAAAATGAATTCCGTATATGCGTACCCACTGAGATCGTAAACAAAGGCTCATGGACTCAAATCGCGTCGAACAATGTCCCGTTAATCACTGGACTATCAGGATAGGTTCGATTGTGATCTAGGACATTACTTGATTATCGGGACTTTTCGTAAAATGATATGGTGGGTTGGGTACTTTTACTTCAAAAAATAAAGAAGAAATAGTGTTACTTTGAAGTTCATCTGACTATTTGGCTATTTGTCCGTCAGAGATTTTTAGGAACGGGGAAAAAAAATATTGCGATCTTATTAAACACACCATCGTTGATGCTGCCTTTTCACACGTCTGAGTCCCACTTGAATAATATTTTTGTGAAACAGTACAATGTAAGGCAAAGAAATAATAATAGTGGATTATTTCATAATTTAAAGTGAAATATCACTAACTGTTCCATAGACGAACAAATGTATCCAATAGACTTCGATTTGCTAACAAAAAAACTGATCAAATGCAAGTAGCAATGATCCTGCACTATAAGTCATCTCATTAGTCCTCGTGCAAATTAAGCAACACATTTTCTCTCCACAACTATTTTGTGTTTCCCGAGGGAATTTAAGGACGTAGAATTTCCGTACATTTGTAATAATGCAATATCTTTTTTTCTTCTTTTTATCTTTTTGCCATTATTATTTAATCCTCACATCTCCTACATCAATCAAACAATCTTTTCAATAGGCTAGGAATGTAACCTTTCTGATAAAATATATTTTATCAAAGAGATTACATTCGTATATGTAAATGTTTCTTTTGGACATTTTTGAAGTGAAACTTCTCTAGAATCGTTGTGATTTGAAAGTCGATGAAACGAAAATGCATCACAACAGACACAAACAGATAACAATAACAATATAGAGATACCTACTAAGGTATCTCTATATTGCTCTTGAATATTTTCTAAAGTCTCTAATTTTTTTTAAATACAAAACTATACTTAAATATTTTGTAATCAGTAAAATTCATTCTTATTTCTTATTGCTCGTAAATCACATGTTTAACCTCATTAAAGTGTGAAAAAACTTTAAACTCGTTAAAAATATTATTAAAAAATTGATTTTACCATTATCCTACTCCTGATACTTTATATTTATCTCATTCTCTCGTAGGTTATTTTTCTGAAGTTTATTTTCTACTGTGTTTTATTTGCACTCATAAACATATTTTTTCTTGTAAATGATTTTCAGAAAGTATTTAAGAGGCAGAGGCAAAAAAAAATGAAGTGCTACATTCTAAATTTCTTGGATAAAATATATAAAATTGCACGTTAAGCTCTTTAAACGTTTAAATCAGTTAGCTACTTCTTATCGGCAGATCTTCAACATGTTGTCGTATTTACGTTTTACTGAAATCAGTGTTGAAATTACTGTCAATAATGAGAGCCAAGGTAAGCCCATTAGACCATTTACAATATTTTGGATGAAAGGGCTCACTCTTTGAATTATTCACCGTACTGGATCCAATCCAGTCCATCACCAAATTTATTCTACGCAAGAGAAGAAGCATCATTACTAACTCTTACACAGAAACGGAATACTTTATAACAGAAGTTTTTAATGTAAAATTTTACCAATTTCATATAGAATTCTTATATTTGAATTGTGTTATCATCTATCACCTTCATTTCCATTCAGTATCATATTTTATTGGGCTAGTTTCGCTTATAACTACTACCGCTCTGTCTCCTTTTTTTCACATTTATTTAGATTATAATTCACTAATTCTACTTCTTTTGTTTGATTTCCTTCACTAACAGGCACTTGCGGACTAGTTTTGTCGGCTGTGGCCCGCGTTGTCCTGTCAAAATGAAGCCTTATATTCCGTACTTTTTTCAAAACATTGAACTCAATAGATCAGAAATAAAAGGGATGCTCTATTTTCTTATATATTTATATATTACATTTGCAAATCTTGAAAAATAAATGTATATTTGTATTTCTCATAACGAATCCGCATATTTTAAATATCACATAATGCATTTACCCGAGGTCTTTTTTATGACTGTCTGATTGGTCGTTCAAAATAAGCATTTTTTATTAATGCTATGAGATCGTAATTGGAATTTGTATGTTTTAAACCTAATCTAAGTTCATATATGTTCCAAATCTAATCTAAATTTGTATATGCTCCAAGTTTAGTCTAGTAGATTGCGAGAAAACAGGGTCTGACAGACGGACACACGCGAGAGTTACACTGTAAGAGCTCCTCTTTGTCATCGGATACATTTTGTTGACTAATTTCTTGTTCGTTTCGCTGCAAAAAAAGATGTAGCCATTTTAATATTATTTATTTATTCTTAAAACGGTAAACAATTAAAATCAATAAACGTTTCACCGGGAGTATATTGTTTTACATCTAATCGTTGTTCATTTTCAATTCAATATGCAAATCGATCTGTTTATCCGCATCCCTTCGGAGGCAATCTTTTCAAGTGAAAATCTAAACATTTTAATTCGATCGTTAATCGGCCCAAACACCAAAGGGATAACCCGCTTCCACGTCTATCTTTGCATAATACTCGGAATACATCTCTATCCACACTCATAACCGTTACGGTTTAGACTCGAAAGGGGTTATACTCCGGCCCGTGCGGGTACGTAGGGGGCCACTACATTGTTATGCAAATAAACGCGGTTCGGTTTGGTTGCGTTCGCGTAACAAGACAAAGCGGGCGACGGCGGCCGATGCTGGCCCTACGATCGGTACACTGCATATCGTGCTTACTATGTTTATGCGTCCGAGCTCATTAAAGAAAATAATAGTTTATTTCCTCTGTTTCTGTTTAGCAATATGAATATAATAATTTATTGGAAAATAAAGCACGAGGAGAGTGAAATTTATTTTTCGCTTTTATGTTTAGTTTGTCACTGTAAAATATTATTAAAAAAAGATTTTTCGTAGGTAATCTTTTAAAAGTTACTTAGAACTTATTTCGCAACATTATGAAGCGTATTGAAATTGTAAAAATTGTTGTTAACTTCCCCTTCTGGGCGTAAATATTCCTCTTATGTTTCAGTGGCGAATAAAGAAATACACACTAGTTTTTTTAACTAATGGTACTTCGAATCCTCTACCATATGTGAGTTCAACTAAAGAGCGCCCTTCCGCTACGAAGTTCCGTTAGAGGTCTTTCTTCTCCGACAGTAATCGGTTCAACTAACGATGTGGCTTGCCACTACCTTTTCATTGTTATGCATATTTCTTCATTTTCTACTTTATTTTCCAGAGAAATTTTGAGCACATCTTTTTCTGTCGTACGATTAATGATTTTGAAGTTGTTAACGGTACTAATGTTGAAAGGCTATGTCTCATATCCGTATATGTCGTTGTTAGAAACATGTTAAATTTAAAGACGCTGCATATTTTCATAAATATTGTCTAACTGAAATTGAATTTGAAAGGAAAATGAATTTTTCCTTTGTCTCTATGTTGCAGTCGGTCTAAAAATGTTGTCATCAACGTTCGATGACTTGTTCGACTTGTCACACTAGCACAGAGTTGACGGTAATATGAAATTTTCAGATTATGTTCAGTTCGATTTTATACACATTCATTTTAGACTACGTTTCTTTTTCTGAAAAAAATGTACTTAAAGGTATCAGAACATGACACCAAAGTCATTCAACGATTCTTATTTAACAATTAAGTCCTTCAAAAATCAGATCAGCGTAAATTGTATCAGTTGTGTTGTGGCTCTCGAGGTCCAAGATGTTTTTCAATTACTTCTAATATTAATTTTACTAAAGTTAATCACTTTCGTAAAATTAATCAGTACAATTGAACATATTAGAATGTTTAATTGTAGTGATATATGATTCGTATATCTGTTATGTTTTACTGTTTACGCGTTTGATAAAATAAACGATGGAGTTATATCTGCGTCAAGATGATTTGAATAGTCTGAAGTAAAATATGAAAATGAAAAAAAAAAGTTGTAACAAACAAAAGTGAATACGAACAGTCGTGCTATAAAAGTTGTTTATGAAAATTAAATGAATTATCGAACTTGCACACGTCAAGACGTGCAGGAATATTTAACAGTTCGGTCGTCTTACAAAAATTAAAAAGCAATTTGTAAAAATGGAATAGTTTTCTGGAATGGATAATGGAATAAAAAAAACTGTTAAACATAATATTTTTTTTTTGCAAAAACAATAGAATGGTTTTTTAGATATATCATTGAAATACATCTTTTAGTAGTTGAGAGTAATGCATAATTTAAATCATGATCTAGATGAATATTTATTTCTTTTCTTACGGTTATCCTAAAAAACGGAACCCTATTACTAAGGCTTCTGGTGTAAAACGTATTACTAAGTTCGTTAATTTGTAAATGGGCGGTATGTATCTCATAAACCGTAATAGGTAAATAGTTGAAATATTCACAGAATGTGTATTTCTATTGCAGCAATAACAACAAATTGTAAAAGAAAGTAATTTATAAAAATTAAACCGACTTGAAAACTGTAAATCACTTAATTACATATTTACTAAAAAGGCGAGAAATAAAAGTTTTATGTTTTAAAAAATCCAAAGTAAATATATCAGCTATATTTTGAGGTCGGTGCCAGCCTTAATATTTGGAATGAACTTTGTCATTTGGTGGTCGTAGTTTGTGCTACAGGTACTGTTAAACACGCCACGGTTCAGCTGGTAGGCCAAATGCACTGAACGCGTCGAACGCATCTTCCATGTTAGCGAAAGCGCAACCTGAACGGGCCCACACGTGAGGGCACACGCCGTTGCGTGCAGACGCTTCTAAGCTATATTTTAATGCGCCTATTTGTTGTGGAAATGACTAAATTTCTTCGATATTTTGCTTTTCACTTTCCCAAATTCGTGTATTTATTGTATTACATATTAGACTTTTGTTAATATTTATAAAAATTTGTTTTATATTAATTTCTTTAGTTTATTCTGTAATTATTTTTAGTTTTGTATGCTTGTTGGTATTCCAAATTGATTTTTAGTTTCATTCCTACTGTGTAAATATAAAATAGTTACTCATGTTAATATTTCTCATAAACTAAGGATAGCATCGACCTTAAAAAAATAGGTAGTTTATTTACTTTAGACTTTTCTGAAAGATAAAACTTTTTATTACTTCCATTTTAGTTAATAATTAAATAAATTACAGTTTTGAAGTCGAATTATTTTTTCAAAATAACTTTTTGATATCTTCACTTTTTAATTTCAGTCGTAATTGAAACTAATTACTTAATCGTTTTTTTCTGTCGAGAAAGTGCCTTTACTCAATTATTTATTTGTCTTTTACGTGTAGTTTTAACCTCATTAATTTATTTGGTACGAGTATCTACTTTGGTAGTTATTTTATCGGTTTTTTCAATTTTTCATTTACTCAATTATTTCTTGTTTTACGGATACTTTGAGATAAAATTGTAGGTTAGTCTAGGTACCGAATTTATTAATTAGGTACTAGTAGTTACTTTATCGGTAACTTAATCGTCTTTATTTATTATGTGTATTTATGTATAAAGCTAGGGTAGTTTTACTCAATTAGTTACAGTGGTAAGATCATTATCAAAAGGAATGTGGCAATCACGTAATAATACGACAGCTCCAGTGTTATCAAATCATAATTTACAATAAAAGTATAAGTACGTATCCCTCCACCATTAATTACTACGACACTAAAGTTAGATACATTCAGATATTTTTATGTTGCCGAGCATCTAACGATTATATGATTATTATTTAAATTGCAGGGCCATTTTTTTTTTTAATTTTGACCGAGACTGTTTAGCTAAATCCTAACTTCTAACGTCACGTTTTCTTAGTGACTGACGCACATTTAACTCTCTATCTTAATAACTACTTAACTGATTTTGATAAAATTTTATACAGTTTCCTAGAATAGAACATAACTAGTCCATCTAGAAAAGAATTTTTCCAATCTAACTTATAATTTTAGAGATATGCAGGAACAAACATACGAACATACTTATAAAATTAGGTATAGATATTTGGACGCTAATATAGGTTATGGTTAGGTTACATATACAAAAACTGTGCAATTCTGACAATATTACATACGTATAGGTCGAGTAGATATCCTTTTTTTTTTTGAAGTCAGTTAAAAATTCATTATAAAATTAAAAATTAAGAAGAGCCGCCGTACAAGAAATGTACTTTTTTTTGCCGATTTTTTTAAATTTTAATTTCTGTACTTGCTTTTCATTACCTATTTTTAAAAAGCATATACTCTTCAATATTGTACGGTAGTACAGAACCCTGCACTTTATATATATTTTTAATAAGACCCAGATATTTGTATATTTTTTTGAAGATCTCTTTAATAATGGAGCATTCGATGAATACCACAAAATACATATCACAATTATTAACTTCGTGAAAAATAAAAAGAGGTTTAAAAGTCCAAAAAAATCGGTATTCCTAAACAAAAAAAATGTCAAAAACCACGAGTACTGACAAATTCAAATTATAAATAAGAATCCATTAGCCGATTATTTACAGATTAGAATAGCTTTTTTATAATAAAAAAAAAATCACCTTTAAAATACACGTGTCAGAGTCAAAAAGTCGGAAGGCGTAGTTCTTAGAAGCGCTTATAAAACGCACGGAATTTCAAATAACATTTACATTTTTTCTCCTGGGGCATCCCGGTATCAGTCGGATGCACAGCCTTGAGATGCAAAGTGTGAGGCAAAGGAGAGCTTTTTATATTTGCGGCTTCCATGCTTGGATTTGCATAATATTGCTTCCTTAAGATTCCGAGTGTGATACTATGTTACACACACTCTAACCTTTAAGACGTTTTAAAAGAGGCTTTAGTGGGCGAGTCTGCAGCACTTAGGGTTTTATGTTGTATATAAGGCGCGTTTCTTTGGGAAATTACATTATCCACCTGCGTCGGACCTACATTCACTATCGTCTTTGGTGAGCAAGTATTGATTGTGATGTCAAGCAGTGTGAATTTTGCCAGCAAAATAACAAACTAACCATACAATTTTTGTTTTTAAGTTTATCCTACAATACAATACAGGGTACTAAATAGTATTAGCTCGTACTATATTGATCGATTGTTGGAACTGATCAAAAATATTATAAATACAAGGAAATTAAACCGAACAACTTTAACACAAATTCGAGGCATGAAAAAAGTTAATCTCAGTTGCGAGTCGCAAATAGAAGTGTAACGAGATTCCCGGAGCTAAAATATTGTTAAGTACTTAATTCCCGTAATAAACCGTTAGCTAAAAGGAAGATGATGAAGTGAAAAATTATACACAGTACTGCGTACGCTGATGTATTTACAAAAATTTAAACACTTCTACCACAGTTATAATATGGCTGGATCTCATGTTATTAACGAAATTACGGGTTCGGAACGTATAAAACTTGACAGTATATCATGCAGCTGTTTCTAGAATGAAGATTAGAGACATCGGATAGGGTCCGCCACTTGGTAACTACGATTTCCTAGGCCTCCGTCATAATTGTATTTAAGAAGGGAGCTAAGACGTTGGTTTGATGTTTAAATCCCACGTTCTGAGACTAGACGATAAATGAGAATCATCTGCAGAACATCCAAAATTAAAGAATTCGTAAGAGGCTGAGTGGTGTTATTCAGAGAGGAACAACATCTGAAATTTGTATCTGGCTTCAGTAAAAGGCCTATAGTTTCTCTGAGAGCCCTTTGCCGACTGCAGGGTTTGTGCACATGCGAAGTTGCCGAGATTAATATGGCTTCATTAGAAATTTTTTTGAAATGAGAGACAATATTGCCAACTGTTTAGTGAAAAATACACTAATACAATATTTTAAACGAAAAAGAGAAAATACTGATTTGGATGTTGAAGGAAGGCTTACGTTTGTTATTTATTATCAAATGAGAGTAAGCGTGATATAAACTCTGGGATCGAATTGAATCGGAATAATCAGTATTACTTTAAAAAAAAAAGAGAAATTCAGATATAATCGTTTCTGCATCAAAAAGTCAAAGAAACATGTTATACCCATGTTCTGACAATGGAACATGGAAAAAAGCGACATGAAAAGACGGTCAACAGCACAGATATTTTTTAAACTATGAACCATATGTTATAACTTAATAAAGTTATATAATATTCGCTACACCACTTTCCTACAATAAAGGCCTATGTAAAAAGTAAGTTTGACTTTTCACATTAAAAAAAAATATTAGTTCTAAAAGAAGTTATTTAATATTTCTGATCTAAAAAGAAGTAATTATTAAATAACATGATTTTGGGTAAATGTTTATTTAATTTCAAATAGATCTATCTCAATTTAAGTATTTAAACTAGATTTATTCCTTACTGCCGTAGTTCGCGGGTACAGTTCTCACAGTCGAATTTGCACAATATTGCTTCCTTAAGATGCCAACGAACCAACAGGGAAAGACAAAAAAACGAGCATTTCCATTCAAACTAATGAAATTCTCAGAAACCTGTTCATGATATCTATGGTCTAGATGTGATTATTGATTTGATCAACAAAGCTATGAGAAAAGGCATAATTGATACTTTAATTATATTTCATTCTATAGAAACTGAAGTTTTATTTCAGAAGAAAGTAATAACATATATTTTAAAAAATACACAAGGTCTTTCACATCGCAAAGTGAAAAGTTTTAATGTTAGGTATGGTAGTCGTCTTCAATCTAAAAGAAACTTTCGCCATAAATTTTTACGTTTTTCATGCCCACCAAACAATAAGGGATATGAAAACGGTAAAATGTCTTTATGGCCTAAATTGTAAGATGAAAAAGTCGTGTATTAAACAGTATACCTATAAAAGATGTTAAATGCCTGAATTTCTTTAAATAGTCCGATTATAAGACAAAAAAAACATATTATAAATAACAGGAGAGGTATAAATTATTTTAAATGGTAGAATACCTTTAGGTTAAACGAAAAAGTTAAATATGAAAGAGAAGGTGTTACGGAAACTGTAAATATATTGAAATCTTTTACCTCGTATTTTACGAAAAAATTACAACCATTTACGACTTAGATCCGCATATAGTTGAGAAATATGTTTCAAATTGACTAAATTAAATACGATAAACATATGTTTAAATTGTCTAATAAAAGGACTGTTCAGTATTTTGGGATTACTGACTACTAGATCATGTTTGCACAGTCATACACTTCAATTTGATTTAGATACAATGATATTCCTAGAACTTACTAAGATCTTGATTTAGAGAGATCTGATCGGTGCTGTCGTGCTGTGGGCGGCCGTAACGTGCAGTAAACCGCTAGAGAAAGTTACATACAACCCTATATAAAAAAAAAAAAAAAAAAAAAACTATCATCTACAAATAGTACATTGCACTAATTGCAATATATATTAATAATTGAAACCACGATTTTGATGGAAGAGGAAATACATATAGGAGTTGCAACGAAAAAAAAATGATTTGGAAAACTATATCAACCTTGACAAAACGACGACTTGTAATAGTGACTCATATAGTGACGCTGGATTAAGGAGTTACAGAATCCGTTTATAAGTTACTCCGCTCATACAGCGTTAGTGTCTGTTCGTGTTGCATCAGTATAGTTGGCCATGGTTAACTACCTCCAGTACCTCGCCGCCCTAAACTTACTTACTCGGCTTTGTGGTAAACCAACCTTTGCCTTCATAGTTAGAACAGGAGTGGCCAAGTCGTTAGAGAATTTCTTTCTAATTTGAAGGTATCGAGTTTGAATCCTAACAAAGGCTGAAAAGAACAATAAATTTTTAACATTAGGCAACTTAAACCATTTTCCCTGTATCTCAGAGAGTAGGATGTCATTGATCCCTAAAGTTATACTTGTCACAAGAGTCGTTAAGAGCTTCCACCCGCACTGGATGAGCGTAGAGAGTAATACTCCCCCACAATCTTTTTGAACGAAATTCCTTATCGTACGTTACACTTAGACGCTTTGCGGATGGTAGCTAAATGAAAAAAACTGTAACCGCAACGAAAAATGCTGACCGCTATTGCTTTAGTTCACGTTTTTATAAATTGGTTTGCCAGCGTCTATACAAATCTGAATACACCGGTTTTCGTCCGATCACCGAAGTTAAACAGCGTCGTGCCCAGTCAGTACTTGTATGGGTGACCACCAGAGAACACCGCGTGATTTTGCTTTTTTTGGTGTTGCATTCTTTTTATAATAACTTATAATAAAATATTAATTATAAATCTTATTAAAATATTTTGTCACTATTTCTTCATTTTTTTGTTGCATGTTTCGTTTCATTACTTTCAAAGGTTGTTGATTTATTTCATTGAAATTCTTGGATTGTTTCAGTTCTGGAGCGTATTCAATTTTAAACTTTCAATAAATAAATACTTATACAAATATATAAAAGTAACATCTATTATTGATTTTATAATTACATAATTGTGCAATTTAACGAACTTAATACAATCTGTACTAAATAAAACAAATGGCGCTGTTTAGTGCTTTCTTTTAGAATTTTAATAATTAATAAAAAATTAATTTTATTTACAACTTACAACAAATATTAACATTTATTCCCTTATATTATTATTATTTATTTAATTACTTTCAATCGTTTTGATTAATTTGGTGTTATTATTAAATTCATAAAATATTGACATGTAGCAAAAGGAACTTCGTTCCAACCGGGTATTCCAAAGACATATCAGGAATTTTTTATTTGAGATTTAGGGACATAGCCTTAATCTTAAATAAAAATATTTTGAGAAAGTATTCATCTCCAGTGAGGTGATACCTTGTTATGTGATATGACGTGAATGATAAAACATTTTTTAATAAACAAGTCACAATAATACTAACTAGCCATTATTTATGGAGGTCGAGCCTTTTCGTGATGACTTTTATAGATTTGTACTTCCTTGTATTATTTAATAGTTACAGCTGATGAAACGTACGTGCATATCCATTCAAAATTTTCATAATGATACATCACTTATAGAGTGCTGACTGAATTTCCATCAAGGTTCTGGGATTTTCAATGTTTCCGATTGCAGCTTCTAATGCTACCTAAAGTAGCTTGCAATTTTCGTGATTTGTAGATTATAAATCTGGAATTCTCAATTCAAGAATCTGAATTGGTTTCAATTATTAATTCAAATCGTTTCCAGAAAATAAACGCAACACAGGAAGCTAGCTATTTAGCCCCCGATCTAATCTTGTTTTAAAGTTACATCCGCATTCAAATTGAAAAAAAAAAGATGTCACTTCCTTACACTCCTGAAACGAGCTGAGTACTCGATCTAGTGATATAATAACTGCGTGCGATGTCAAACTTTCGTGACACCGGCCGGCGCACGTGGGAGCGACGTCTCTGTTTCATAGGCCTTATTTATTCTCCGAAGCGGCCGGTGACCACTCCCGACCCGTCACCGCGCCGCCGTCGGACCAGTCCTCTCGGAGGAACGCGCCCCGTCGACACCCTCCGATATTACACTCCGGTTCGCACTTTTTTACCCGTGATACATTTTTCCGAACGACTCGCGCCAGGATCTATCTGAAATTAACTGTCACCAACTGTTTCGACCGATAGTGGCATGCATATCTGCGTATATTAAATATTATTTGTAGTAGTTTGATTTTTTGTGTCTATTAAATGTTAATAATGTGAATACGACTTATTTCTACATAATTTATGTCCTTTCTGCAGTTAAAAAATTCTGATTGATCTAGCTAATGCCATAGATGCTACCTAGCTACTTAATAGCTGACTTTAGTTAGTCGTAGAATAAAAAAAAAGCCGGACAACGGTGGCGTTTGCATGCAACCTCCAAACTTTCCGCATTGTTTTGATTAATATTGTTTTCGAATTCCTAAATCATGGAATACGAAAACATGATTGCTCACATTTTCTGTCCAGAGTTATCAGCGTTCTATTTTAAAATTACTGGGAGTATAAAAAATGAAGCAATGGTTGTTTTTCAAACACTTTGTCAAAGATGTTTTTTTTCGAATGAAGCAACCTGTTTGAATATGGCACTCGATGTAGTTTTATAAGCCCAAAAAGTATTTAGATTTTAAAAACCAATGGGGTCAACAAATGTAAAAGTCATGTTGAATTTTTATTTTAATCGTTTCTTCGTCCATTACATATCCTATTCCTGCCCAAGAAACTGACAACGAACTCCTCCGTAGTCGCGAGTGTCGATGGACGGCGGTTATCACCTATACTTGGGTGACTTGCATGCTCATTTGCTTCTCAATAATACTATAAACCAAAAAAATATATAAATATAGCCGTCGCGGGACGCATGGCAGATGTGAAACATCGAAACGATTCTATATAGATTATATGCACAAAATATATTAATAAACTATAAATTACAAATGGAAAATGTAAGGAATAAACATTTTTTTTTATGTAATTTATTTATTTATAGAAAATTGTATAAACACATATATCTCCTGCACAGCATACTTATAAGTGCAAAATATATATATATATATATATATGTTCGCCTGTGTAACGTTTTTTCGTTACCCTTTGCGACCACACATGAGCCACTCTGACTCACTATGCTGGCACCGCCTATGGATATTTCACATCAACATGACCAATGATATACAAACAGGTATAGAATTAATGAACAATGAAGTCTTATGACAGTTGTAAGTAAAACAATGTGATATACTAGATATAAACTATAATATTGTGCCAATATAGATTCAAAATAGTACCTATTGAGTATTCCGAGCCAAAATGGCAAAAACGTAACCCAAAGTTTCGTCATGTCTGTCCATCCGTACGTCTAAGGACTTTTATACAAAAATTACAAAATGTATTATATATTGATCAAATTTATAGTGTGGGTGTCTTATATAAGACGCTATTTAGTTTCGTAAATAAATAACAAAAATAAATATTTCTAGAAGGGGCACGTAACAGAAGCTGAAAAAATTTTTTTTCAGCAAACGTCAAGGAGTGGCACATATTTTAACAGTCCGTTGTCTAAGATGTAGACCACTCCTAAAATTGCAGAAATTATATCCCCCCTCTATTTTCTAAACCGTATGTTCAAAAAATATGAAAAAAAATAGCAAAGGTAACGGTTATAATTACATTTTTCGAAAATAATTTTGAACATGTTCGGATATACCGTTTTTGAGTCATTGCCGAAAAACTGCGCTTCTCAACAAGAGGACGTACGTGCCATGAAGATACGCTCTTTTGCAATTTAGTTTGCACTAGTTTAATAGTAATAGTCGACATACCTATTTGTTTTTCTAGTTATACACCTATAACACTTTACCACCTATAACACGTCACCACTAAAGTGCTTATAACTATTCTGTGCGGGAAACATGGAAAAAGTGTAACAACTTATTTTTTTCATCTGTAAGTACATTTCTTTGTAATAATGGTTTCGAAACTCAATAATCAACACGGTCCGACATGCTCTTGGCCAGTTTTTTTTTACTTATGCACAGTTTACAGATTGAGCATGACCTTCAATATTTGTTACGTGTATTAATGTATAAAGTTTGATAAAAGAATATCTGAAGCATCTCTTTGAGCAATCTCTTTGTGCTATGTGATGAAAGATATTCTATGTATTGTGAGATACAACTGAATAATGGTTTTCATGATGTAATGAAAAAAGGTAATGGAAGGTTGTTGAAATAATAGAAGATGAGGATGGGAATACGAAGAATCCACACTGGAATAACTTGAAGTTATCCCATGATCCTAAACAACACGTCTAAAACGTTAATATTTGATGCGCCTGCAAGTTTTTCGGTATTACGCCCGCCAACCGGGTGCGGCCCGGGATTAACTATGAATATTTAAACCACTTATTGATTATAGTTATCTTGGAGCAGAAGGTCAAATGTTAAATTCAAGGCCTAGAACTCGTTCTGGTCATCCCTAGCGAGTGAGAGGTATCGATTATTTGATTCCCAATTTAACAATGTATGGATGAACAGAAAAACGTATAGATGGGCGAACTAGTTGCAACTAATACGAACAGGATACTTAATTCACTGAAAACGTCTCAAAAAGTTATTGTTTTATCATATACAAATTTCGTTAACTTAGAAATATGTAGTAGCAAAAACATGAGCTGTTAAAAACTAGAAAATTGTGAGTTTCCGAATATTCTCTGCTGAACTCCTTTAAAACATGCAAAACTGATTTTTACTTGTAAGTATACTGGATGTTTAGCATCAGTGTATTGTTACGCTTTCTTTAAACATTTTTAAAGTTAACGCATTGACAATTAAGTTAATTTACGAAATTTTGTTACAAAATTGTTTATTAATAAAAGTAATAAATTGCGTTTTTCATGTTGCGTGTGTATTTTTTTAATGAGAATTCTGAAATATTTGAAATAAGAAACACTAAAATTTCTACTATTTCAAATTATCGATCAGATAGCATTTTTTTCGAAAAATCGATCTAAATTATGGGTCGATATTTACATAGGGCACTGTACGTCCAGGAGCAAATTTGATACACAGTTGCATCT
This sequence comes from Eumeta japonica, assembly GCA_005406025.1. Taxonomy (NCBI): domain Eukaryota; kingdom Metazoa; phylum Arthropoda; class Insecta; order Lepidoptera; family Psychidae; genus Eumeta; species Eumeta japonica. Next base: position 29,566 of record BGZK01000979.1, on the reverse strand, counting down.
ACCGCAGGTCGGAGGGTCATTAAAATAGAAGGATTACTTTTATAGCCCGGTAGGTCCGTTCGAGATAATATCGGTAAATTTTATGAGTGTAATAAAGGGAATTCGATTTTAGCCAGTCATCTGTATGTGATTATGGAAAGATACGATGGGCTGGCCCCGGAACATAACGGCCGGCCGCTTCCGGCCACCGGCTTCGGCCGTTTACAGTGGCCCTGCAAATGATGCTTAATACAATATTAATGATCGAACTTATTTATGCACAATTATTTAAATAAGGGACGTTATATTTCGCCTAATGGTTCGGCTAACTTAGGAGTAGCGCCGATGCACGTAAAGCAGCATAGCGGCTGAGTGTAAATCGTTTTTAATCTATAAGATGTGCGCGTAACTAGAATTTTGGAAAATCTTAATATTTTTCTTATCTTGACATTAACATTGCAATCAATTACCTATTCTGAAAGTTAGTTTCAAAATCATTTTATGTTAAAAGTTATGTGCACAATGTATAAAGTGCACATTGTTTCTGTTGTTAAATTTAATAAATCAATAGAAATATATATGTGCTGTATAAAATCAGACATAGAAATTTAAATGTAATGCATACCAAAGTTTCTGTAACCAAATTATAATAATTAATTACAAATGTAGTTTAAGGTTAAGGTTAATTAATTGCCATTTTGTGGGAGAGTTTGTTGACTTGCCGTCCGTCTTTTGTAAATGAGATCCGGCAAAAACACGGCAAAATGGCGCCAATTTCCTCGTCAAACTTGGCCGGTGCATCTAGATCGAAAACTTTTAGTTGTAACCGAAAACAATCTTAACTTCAGAGTCGTCCTCGAGGTGATTTAATTTACACAAGTTAAGAAAGATTTTTCCCTGTCTCTCTCTCTCTCTATCTCTCGCTCTCTTTCGTACTCGTTAAGAGAGGAACTTCGCAAAGTTTACATTCACACAATCAGAAAGTGGGTTAATGAGATTCCCTCAAGAAAAACATCTCGTTAAAGCATACATTATTCAAGCTCTTGCAAAGTTATTCCGCGTTCACGCGTTCATTAGTCACACGGACGAACTAACTTGCGATTCCCTTAAAGCGGGCCGACACACCTACTTATCATTAGGCGAACTATTCCCAAGTATTCCGGGAGGTCGCCGGGACGCGCGACTCGGAGCCGTTACTTAAATTTATCACTCAACTTTTATCCTGTAAATTCATCGTAACAGGTAATATTTCACCGGAATATTAATTAAGAAGTGTCGGCATCTACTCGTCGTAACTCTTATTACATTATGTCAGTTGCAAATTGAAAAATTCCCAGGGCGTGTGTCCCGCGGCTCTGCAGCATTTTGGGGGATTACTCTCATTCATTAAGTTGACAAGCCGGCGGCGGCGCGCGCGCTGTACGCGGTGCACAAAGCCGCGAGGCCGGCCAGCTCGTCTTAGCGGCTGAGACTCCTTGCTAAGACGAAGCCGTTCGGGTATTTAGAGACATTAACATCGATTTATGGATTTATTTAGGAAACAATTTTTTTAGAACATTTTTTATTGAATTTATGACAGAACAAAATTATTGTAAAAACATGTAGGATAATGAATTAAATACTAAATTGAAAAATATAATATAATATCTTCTTCGGACACATATACACAGCACCGTCTGGTCCCAAACTAAGCAACGAGACTTGTACTATGGGTACCAGACAGTTGATATACCACATACATACTTTTTTTTTTTTTTTAATATATTCTTATAATACATAGAAACATCAGACTCAAGACAAACATTAATTTTAATCAAATAAATAAATGTTTGTCTTGTGGGAATCGAACCCACAACCCCAGCGCAACAGGTAGGGTCACTACCACTGCGCCAATCAGGCAGTCATCAGGCAGTCAATCAGGCAAAAATAAATGGAACTGAGATAAACATCCGAATTTCTGTATGATCTCAAGAGATAGAAGTGCTTTTGAAGTTTGAAGTTTGAAGAAGTGCTTTTCGTGTATAGAGATTAATTTGAAATTTTTTAGGGGTTATTAACATGCCAAAAGTATTGTCACGAATATAATGGAGGATTCCCGATAAGTATATTATATAGTCCGTGAGTTTGTGCTCAATTGTCTGCAGCATTTCTTTGCTTAGTTTATCTATTTTACAGAACAAACTTAATTACTCGGCGTTGACACGATAAGCGGATACCGTAAACACAAACAGGCACTATTAATAGAAAAGTTAAACTGAAATTGCCCGAGTCGGAAGCTTAATAATGTAAGGCGCGAGTGTATGTGCGTGCGCGTACGCCTGTGCGTGCGCGTGTGCGCTCTCCTGGCGTCAATCCATTAATTAAAACTCATTTTCTCACGTGGAACACGATCACGGCCCCGCGCCGACAACAAACATTCTGATTAATTGTTTTGTCACCGCAACGCAGGCGCCTTCCTATGACTGAATATGACGATGGCCTAATTAATTTATGGATATCGTACTTCGTGCTCCCACAGAACACGAATATAATATACAAGTCAAATAAAACTCCCCGCTAGACAAGTACGAAACTCGCGTATGAGACGTTGACGCTTTTATTAAATTTAATAATATTTATCGTTACGACCGAATCCTTTATATTAATATTATGTGATTCGTAGTTCCGTTTAAAAAGAAATGTTAAATTTAGTTCGCAATGATCTTCAAGTTTTAAAAATATGCGGGTCTGCATCCGAATTTTGTGTACGAACATTTTCAAAATAAATACGATAGGAATAATGAATAAATAAGTAACGTGGAAGTTTAACTCGTGTCGCGTCCTGTGTACACACACGGGGTCTGCTGTAATTTGTTTTTAATAAGTTTCTACCGCACAGATCTTTATGGGTTTTACATGTTACAATTTTTTATTCTCGGGTCGTGGTGATGTATGGTCAAATCTATCACTCAGCAAAGAAAGAGAAGTGAGCAAAATAATATTTCTTATAGTATACAAAATATATATAAATAATATATAAATATAATGGTCTATACAATGTGTTGAAGTTTTTTAAACCTCGTAAATGTTTTGATTTTGTTACAGAAATAATCTAGATCAGAACGAGCTATTTAGAGAATAATTCGACGAATTTCAGTTTCAAGAAAATACTATAGCTAAGCTACAGAATCCGCACTTATTAGTTCTACTCCAAAATAATAGTAGAATAGTAACGTTTAAGCATTCCATTTATTCTTAAAATCAAAATACTTTAGTTATTGTTCCGAGATTCATTCGCAAAATTTGATCCAAAAGTAACAACGTTTAAAAGAGAAAAATCATTAAATTATTCGATAAAAGAATTTAAAATATCCTAACACGTACGAGTGATACACTATAATTAGTAGCGGGTTTGTTCATAATAGGACGTCTCATGCTTACTGATGCTGTATGACATTACATGCTTTATGATAATCGCATGGTTCATCTAGTGAAATTTTGCAAGAAGGCTATACTCCAGGCATATTGTTACATATAATGGAAGTAAATGGGAGCTGTGGAAAAACCGCATTTAGGCTTCAGTTCTAGTTTACGACAAAAAATATTAATACTTCTTATTATATTGTTAAACCCGAGTGGCATCATTGCGTGAATGAAATATGATGTGTTTCATAGAATCTTCGTTCAAAAAATACTGAAAACAATGAACGAATTAGTTCTTCTTCAATCGGTGTGTTGTATGATGCGATATCATTGGGCAATTACCAAACTACTACCGCTCGCAAGAAATCAAGGTTTATTAAGTTTTATTCTTTTTCACTACTTTTATGCCTTATTCATAATCAGTAGTTTATGTTCTTTTTGTTATGATTAGATTATAATTATCAAATGTTAATCAAAAAGTTTTGTAGGTTCTTTCTAACGTTATGAAAGCTAAATTTAGTCATGATCATCATATCATTTAGGAATCCGTACTTCAACAAAACCTTTGTAGGATTACTTTGTCGTGCGTCTGTCTGACGGTATGTCTGGTAAGGCACCTTTTTTCAGAAATATGTGGAATTATCAATTTAAAATTATTATCAAATACTTAGATCTATGATCCATTGATGCTTTGAAAAAAATCAAGCTTCTAAGTCAATACTCTTCAAAAAAGCAGCCAATTTTATGGTATATACACTTTAAAATAAATTACAACCTAAAGGCTGCTTTCTGTCGACCTAAACTTATCAAATTTAGCTAGAAGCATGTTCTAGTGACAGGATAAGTGAAGGAATAATCCTGAAAAACTTCAATTTGTACTACTTGTACCATATACCTGTAAATAATAAATATTATGAATTTTATGAACTTGAACATGGACAATAATTACAAATGAAATAAACATACGTCACTAATAATTTCAAATAAATATACCACTTTGTACTTGTTTGCTATTTACAAGATAAACAGCAACAAGTTTTACCTATTCACTGATGTTTTCAAAGTTAACATAGTGAAAATCGAACGAAGAAAAAAAAACGCATATTGTATTATTATTAACTATGCTACGAAAGGGGACAATTATTTCTTAAAATTCATTAACCTAAGGTTTATAAGAAATTCCACTTACGCTACTCTTTTTCACTAAAAGCTTTCTATTTCAACACGTTAGCCTGTATTATTTTGCAAGCAGTACATGCAGAATACTTATTGAGTGTTCGAAATAGTTCAGAAGCTCACATTACGATTTCCTTTTTGCAAATATAAATTGTCAATTTTTTTTTTGTAAGATATGATACAAACATTTTTGACATTTTGACAACAAAGCTACATTTTTTTGCGATTCCATTTTAACGTTTGAATTCGGAGTGTGAATCGTGATGTAGACTGATGTATGGGAGTTTAATTTTAACTTCTCTCTACAAGAATTTTAGATTGTCAAAAATTCAGGTACTACAAAAAAAAACAACCAATGTTTTCAAATTCCTGGACCGATATTTTGCTAGCATGAATATTAAAAACAGGCAAAAACTGTCGACACTTTTGATGGATGGAAATTTGTATACATTTCAAATATCTATATATATATATATTAGTATAGAACCAGGCGTCTCTACCTATACGTACGTATACGATGTTTTTTTCGTTTTATTAACCCCTCCTTAAATGTTATATGTTGTTTTTAAAGGTTCCAGTCGACTATATCTAACGGATCTATTTATTTTTAAATTTTATTTTATATTTGAACTGGGTCATAAGGTTTCAAATTTGAAAAAAAGCTATAACAATAGCCAAGGAAATAACGAAATGGTTTCGTAAGTGTTTATTTTTCGAGTTTTGTTAGAGAACAATAAAAGCGAATATGTAAGGAACATCTATAGTTTTAAATCATTCAAAATTTCAGCGAGCTCCGAAGTTCTGAAAGCCTCAAAGAAAATGCACCGAACACGACGAGCGACTAGATCCAACACAATCCGTGGAGCAACTTTGGCAAAGATGGAAAATCTCTCAAAAGGATAGCGTTTAGCGCACGAGACAAAGACTGATTTAAATCTCTGGTTGCGGCCTTTCTGAGCTGCTATTTACTTTTCTCAAGGGCCGATGCAGCTCAAAGCTCGGAGTTAGCTCGATGCGCCACTCATTAGATAAATGTGCCGTGGAGCAGTGCTTGAATTAAACTTGTTACAATGTTTCTAAATGTAATCCTCCACTGTGTTGCTATAGAGTATATCATATGAAGTATAATGTTACAACCATCAAAAAGACGGTTTAAGAGTTGTTGACGCCTTGCATGAATGCTCCATACCAATACAGCAAACACAAATACGACGAAACGGATACATCTTATTGCGAAGTCCATAGAATCGTTCCCGCCGATTTTCACTTCGACCTTTACCCCTAGAGCGAGCGCATCGCTCTATTAAGTATTAATAATTTACCATTAAATAATTATTACATAAAGTTTATGTTTCTTATCTTAAATTTGATGGTTGAGATCAAACAGCAAACACCCTTTTTTCTATATGTGGTCCTTCGAGCCAGATATTCAAAAACATAAAAAAAAAGAAACACAAAACGTACTGTAATCGGAATATTACGTGAACAACTAGAAAAGGAATTTGCCATTACAATACGCCTTTGTGCACATAATCCACGGAGTAAACAAAATTATATATTTCAAAGATTCAAATTATCTTTCTTTTGTATTTTGACGCTATTTTGATGTTATTATCATCTTAATCGTTATTTTATATTTTACTAATGTCTGTGGCTTAATTAATTAAATTCCTTCATCTTTTATGTCAATCGATCTTGCTGTCAACCTTAGTCTCAACCTCATTCTCAACTCCGATTTCAGTAATGCTTGTTTCATTCTAATCTGTTTAGTAGTTTTAGTCTAATACGATGAAAAATTTCTTAACTTTCATGTATACTGCAAGGCAACCATATCGAATTTTGGAATAAATGCATATATATTCTCAATCCACACTATCAGTCATAATTAAGCCAAATTTAAATGAAATACATCCAGTAGTGTGATGTGCAACATTAAGATAGACAAACAAAAATTTAAAGAAATTCGCTGCTTTAACTTTTATTTACATAATGATTAAGGATCGAATTTTTTAAAATGTATTTCGTTTAGAGATTTGGATCTATTGGAGTTTTATTATAAGTAAAGATTTAAAGAGGGTTGGGGTATTAATATATCATTAGAAAAATTAATACACGCCCTCTCGTCAATGAAATTATTATTCTATTGTAACTACGAAAAGCTAAAACACAAGCCAGAAATAACGAATTTCTATATTTTGCTACTTATTGTATTTTTCTTGTTTCATAAACTAAAAAACTACCTACTAGCAAACAAGAAGCAGGACACCAGTTTTGTATAACTTAAATTAGAACGGAGACGTTAGTATCAGCATTATTTTTTTATTCGGTGATAAAAAATATACATCATATTTTCCGTTTCTTTGCTAATGCGATCGGATAGCGCAATATTTGCGTTCATAACTGCAAAACTGGCACTTCTATCTGAATCTTTATGGACGAGCTGTAGGTTAAACGCCACGTCGCTCGTTCGCGGCGTAACCTCTAGGTGGCGGTACGTGCCACGTCGCGATAATTTCTCCATAATATAATTCCTTATGTTTAACTCGGCGTAATGAAGTTTATTCGTGGGTAGTTCATTGCGAGCCTTTGCGCCCCGGCCGCCGCGCGCGCAATGTAATCAGTTGCCAACTAATGCCGCGTCGTCGGCGCTCGCTCGTATGGAAATGGCTCTTCGGCGCGGCGTTAGTTCTTTTGATTGCCGCCCCTCCTTATGGAATTAGAATGGAGATCGAGCCGCAGCAATTTCGAGAAAATTAGACGGTGTGTAATTTTCGACTGTAACTTTTTACGAGTTTGACAATTCGTTTGTTCCAAGTAATGAGAATTGTACTTGTGCAAACGAGGAGTGCTCTTTTTCCGCGCTAAATGTAACTAAAGAGTAGACGTTTCACGTGTTATTCCATTTTTATGACGACAGTATTAGAATAACGCATCTAGTCAAGTTTTCTACGGGTCTACAAGAACTCTTCACGTTCTGAGAGTAGCGTCGGCGGTCTTAAAAAAAAAAGATTAATTCGTAATTTAATTTCACCGTCTACGCAAAAAAAAACCACGCGTCAGCATCGCATCAGCGATGAGAAATGCAAAATATTATGTCCGGTACGAAGACTCCGACGGAAATATCTCTACCGCCCTGTCGAAGTTCACTTAAGGTTTCACTTCGCTATTTTATACTCACGGTGAGAAAAATAAAGTTCAAATTTGAAAACCACACGCCCTGTGAAATGGTATGATTAATGCATTTTGAGGAACGTTTCAGCTGCAACAGGGGACTTTGACTCGCGGACCGTGGCGGGCGGCACGGCGCGGCGCGTCCGGACGTGGATTGCGTTACGGTATAAATTAAATAAATTAGCCGCTCTTATTGAAATTAAATTTACAAAGTCAATCGGAGAATGTTGGTGAAAAGTATTTTACAAAATTGTAATAGAGGTGTAAGGGACAACGTCCGATTAAAAGGTTACAGATAAAAAAAAAAACATGGGCAACTGTTGATCTTCTTGGTCAACTTCAAACTTCCCCCAGTGTTTTAAATAGTAATGTTTCCGAGCTGGCATATAAAGCACAAAAACGTGATTGCTCACATTTTTGAGCTCATAATTATCAGCGTTCACTTTCAAAATAATGCGTAATTTTTATTTTTCTAGTATTTTGTCGATGATATCTTTTGTACGAAGCAACCAATTCCAAGGAAGTTTATGGCATTTGATGCAGTTTTTTAAGTACTTTTACTTTAAAAGTTGAACTGCCAAAAAACATTATTTCACAAAAGGAATTTTTGTAATATTTTATTCGATATTTTTTGATCGATTTAATCGATTTCAACATGACTTGCAACATTGAATACAGTTTTATAAGTGCACATAAAAGATTTGTTTAAATGCCAATCTTCAAAACAAAAATTTAAACGGTACAACAAAAAATACGTTTTAAAATTTTCATTCACGATATTTGTCAAAGACATTAAGCATTTCTAGTAAACTTATATAGAAAAACATACTACGAATATATGTGATTAGATTTTAGAATCCTGCGGCTCAATGCTTAGACATTATTAAAAAAAAGTTCTTTTCTAACTTCTCAAAATCTACAAAATCCAGCGATATCAAATTTTCAAAACCTAAGCTCAGTCAACTTCTTTCGATTGTTGTAAGATTAATTGTAATCCATCAAATCGTTCAAAAGATATATAAGTTTTAATATACAAAGGTCATTTTCATCAAAAGAATTTGTAATATAGAATTTTTGCATGAACAACGATCTCGTCATAAACAACGGCTTGTACCATGAGTGAAATTACAAAGAATTACAAATTTCTTAGCGGCAAGATACATTTATTTTTGTTATGGGAAGGTTTTTTAATTATAAGCCATTAGTGTTTAATATATGAAAAAATTGAATGTATGTACTAATGTACGGACATAAGAAGTTATACCTCTTCGGTATAACAAAACAAAAATAACTCCAAAAATGTTGTCCTGCGTGCCATTACACTACGTCTTTTAAAACAAATACATAAAATTTATTATTTTTCTATAAATCTGTGTGCATAATCAATTTTTATACCAAAAATAATTAGAAAGACCTATTTCCTAAATCATAATGTAATAATGATAATTTAAAATGTAAACAAATAATAATAATACATACGGACAATTATTTTCAAACCTAAAAACGCACTTTAAAAAAAAAATTAATTGCATGCGAATAATTAATTAAAATAAAAATAATTAAAGGACTGGAGTGGGATAGTTAATACTTCCGATAAAGTTTAATTTCCAAAATGATATATACTAAAATTTATGTTATTGTATAGAGTATAATATCAATTTTATCTTTTTTTAAACTTATAAGAATTATTGACTACAAAATTAAAATAATAAAAGGTTCGATTGAATTTGAAAAATCGGTCAGGGCCTGAAATTTCCTCTTCTAATTTCTATTCAAACGAGTCCGATTTCGAAATTTTAGAACCACCCACCACCAAGATTAGTTGCGGGGAGGAGATTTAAAAGTATGGGAGGGCAGATAACTGACAAGACAGTTATACTGAGGGAGGAAGGGAGTATACCCTTCGGGGTATGTCCCTCGGTCTCGGTCTTGATCATCTACTTGATGACAAGAAACTTAAAAAACAGGAAATAGAAAAAAGGAAAGGGTGTAATGCAGGGGGGTCGTGAGGGCATAGAAAGTATATTTATAAATAAACAGGAAGTAAAGCAAAAACCTACCCCTTAAAGGGGACACCTAATTGGTGACATAATATATATATATATATAATAGGCCTGTAGTACCGAAAGTACTATACTAATAATTATAAAGAGACGAGCTAGACAGGGGCTAGTATTTTGAAGGGACCTAAATGGTAACCTATAGACAAATTTTGAAAAAGAGTGGCGAATAATACCAATCAACAGAGAACAACGCACTTACAAATTAATATTAATTTCTTATAATTACAAACGTAAACTAGTGACAAACCTTATTTGTATATCAGGTATTAGTCATCTGAAGTTGCTCCCTAAACCGCTTACGAGAACTATATACTGTAGTTTTCGTGTCACTCCGATAAAAATTCACTCTCATTATTTTTTATAACACGCCAAAAGAATTATAACTTCAAAAAATATTCATGATTTGTACTGAATACAATTCTACTTTACATATTTTACTTTCTCAAAACTAAAAAAATCGTGGAAATAATTCAATCATAAGAGACATAAAATTAAAATTATTTTTGGATTTTGTTTTGATGCGATTTAGAAATACTGAAAGTGTTATATAAATAATGTCAGTTTTTATTACTGAACTTTATATTGCTTTTTATATTCGTTCTCTGTTCTATGAAGAGTACAACTTTTACTCTTTTAACACATTGTTCATATAATTGATGCAAAGACATTCGACAGTATTTCAGAAAATAGAACAGTTCAGTTTGATTCGAATTAACTGAAGAATGGAATTGGAATAAAATTCAATTGGTATAAATAAAAATGGTTGTAGTTAAAAGAAATAAGCCCAAAAAGTTCTAAAGAGAGCAGTACCTTAGTAACATAATTTCGACCTTCATAATTTTGTTTTACCGCTGAAAATAGCTGCACGGTCGTTTCAGCCGCCGCCAAATGAAAGGCATTATAAAATGGTTTTTCAATATTGTAATCGGGAGAACTTCGAAGAATATGATCCCGTTGGAAAAAATTTTCTTAAAGTTGTCTAATAGTTAATTGTTTATGAAGGAAATCATTTATAATCTCCATATATTAATAAAGAAGACTCCGTTTATAAAAGTTTTCATTTGTTTGTTATGATTTTTTAAGTAAAGAAAAATGAAAGTCATTAAAAATTTTACTAAAATTTGATTTTATAGCTTATAGTTAGGTTTAAAAAGTATACTTTTTATAAATAAAGTTTAAAATTTTATGTTCGTAATGATGATTTTAAAAATAATTTTTCTTAAAACAATTTTACCTATATCGTTTTCATTTATCATTTAGTAGCAATCATCATTTTCATTCATTAGAATATAAAAAAAAATTTATTTTCATTATTGTTATCAAATAAACAATTGAATTTACAAAGTCATGTATCAAAGTGGTCAAATTTCAGATTTTAAATACTTAAATCACTTGAAATCGTCTGAGCTTTTTTAACAACTTTAATTGTTATATTCTACAGGATAGGTCCTTACATTCAAGTCGATCTTTAGACAATTTATGATACAGAGGAGATAAAAATTGATTAGATAGATCAATAAATTGTCAAAAGATCGACTTGAATGTCAAAGACCGTATCACCAATAGTTTAGAAGTTATAACAATTTAAAAGTTGACAAAACAGAGGACGGTTTCGAGTTTGATTTGAAAAATTATTTAAAATGCAAAACAAATAGAGAAAAATTTTTGACCACTTTGATGCACATGACTGTATTTATAATTTATTAAAGTTACGGCAAAAAAATATAAGGAAAATCAGAATTTGTTTATAACAAATTGTTTATTTGATAAACAATGAAAATTGAAATAAATTTTTTTTTTATAATTATATTAAGAATAGAAAATGATGAATTTAAAAAAAAAAATTTCTTAATAAATAATTTAAAGGATTGATAAATGAAAAAAACGATTATAAACAATTAAAAATTGTTTTTAAGAAAAATTTTTTTAAAAATCATCATTTTACGAAGACAATAAATGGCCAAAAAAATTTTCGATAAATATTAACTTGTCATTTGTTTATAAAAAATTATAAACAAATGGCAAAAAAACTTTTAGCAAAACTATTAAACACGATATATAAATACAGAAGCAACTACAATCAAATTTTTAGTAAAAAAATTTTTAATGACTTTAGCCGGATTTTTCATTTTTGTTTATTTAAAAATCATAATAAACAAAAAAAAACTTTTATAAATTTTATAACGGAGTCTTGTTTATTATGTATATAAGAAGAGTCTCCAAAAGAAAAAAAAAATAGGTGCATTATTTAAACTTTTATATGAGATTTAATAAAAACTAAAGTCCATGAAAAATTACTTAATTAACTATTAGATAACTTTAAGAAAATAGAGTTAAACATTTTTTCCAACGGGATCGTATTCTTTCAAGTTTCTAGAAGACACTATAATTTTTCCAAATTTTAAATTAATATTGAATATTGAAAAAATTATTTTATAATGCACGCTTCGTTTGGCGGCGGCGGACGCTGAAACGGCCGTGCGGAACCCATTTTCAGCGTAAAATTAAAATTATAAATAATAGAGCTACAACCTGGGAGTCGGGAGTTATTTTACTAAAATTTCTCCTCTTTTAGGAACTTTTTTCAAATTTGAGCTAACTTTAATATTTTTTGAGTTATAGCTGCAAAACGGACACTACCTTTTGACTTTTCGTTTTTGTTTATAACAATTGGAATTTTTATTGGCGGATAAATTCCAAAATTCCCATTCTTCAGGATTGAATTCCGAATCTAATGCACCAAACCCCATATTTTTAAGACTGTTTTAACTATTTTTCGCAGAAAACTCACTTCTCGACCAGACTATATGGAGGGCGATAAATATGAAATTCATGTATTTTTAAGACAACATTTGAAACAAAAATTTAAAATAGCGAAGTAGCTGCGACAGCAAGGAAAAAAATTTAAACTGAAGGAAAAGATACAGTGAAGTGGGCGAACAGCTCAGCGTAGGTTTCATTTTTTTATAGTGGAAATTTGACATTGGCAGATCATTCTCCCTCTGGTCGTTTTTCTATATGGGTGATTGAGGCTATAAATAAAGCAGTAGAAAGCCAATGTAGCACCAGCACACGCCGTTTATCGGACTCCTTTGAACCTTCTAAAAACACCATATATTGTCATTTAAAATCATTGGGTAAGATCTATAGAAGTTATCTATAATAGTGCCCCATGAATTAAACAAGATGAATTAAACGTCGACTAGAAGTGTGCAAACAGCTTCTTGTCTGGTCGAAAGATGATCGTTTTATTAAATGCATTGTTGCTTGCGATGAAAATGGATTTATCGAGACAATCCAAACATGGAAAATCCGTAATGAGAGAAAAGGCAATTACTTGAAACCGTTGTGAAAATAGTTCGCTTCGAGCCGAAAGCCTTGTTATGTGTCTGGTGGAATTACAAAGATTTAGTTTACTTCTAGATGATCGAGCTATGACTGCCGAGATACTATTAGTACTTTATCCGGCATTGTTATATTGTAGCATTGTTACAACATAATAATGCTAGATCAAATACTGCGAAAGTTACGTGGGATAAGATCGAAGAACTTAGTGGTCATGAACTTCTACCACATTCAGCATTTAATCTAAACCTTGCACCGTCAGACTATTATTTATTCAGATCCATTAAGTGCAAAGGAAATGTTGAAAATGAAATGTGGCAATCCTTGCATTTAAGCTCAAGGAATGGTTTTAACAAGATTGCGGAGAGCTTGCTGAACGTTGGGTAACCATAGAAAATCCCGTCTAATCACGATAACTAACAAACTGTTTAACTTTTAAATTTAATTTCTTTTTCAATCTCATCACTAATCGATTGGAAATAACTGTATTGAAAATCATAGCTTGATGTAGTACCGATTAGCTGTAATTGAATTTTTTAACTCGCAGTTATTCATGTTTTGATCTGTCATTTCGCTTAAATATCTGGAATGGAGATTAAAATTATTGTTTTATGTTTTTGTAATTGCCAACAGATGGTGGTAATAATATCAAAAATAAAACAACTATTTTCACCCGAGAATTAGCTGTACGATTTAGTTCAACTGTTTAGCTTTAAGTCGCGAACGCAGGGAGCCCGGGTTCAAATCTGTCCAAGAATCTGTTTTTTTGATTTATTTTTAATTACTTTCAAACGTTTTAATTAATTCCAAAGTTATTTTTAATGTAATTAGTAATACGTTTATATTAACAACAATTATTGTGTAACAATTTTAATTAGTGACTTCGGGAAAGTTTTGAAGAACTTCAAAAAAGAATTTTTGGAGAAAAGCTCATATATTATCATTAACCTCTAATTTAAATAACATACGTATGTCACGAGCGCTTAAGGCATGCACATGTGGTTTTACTAAATTTCTTAATAATGTGTACAAATTTACATATTATTCATAGATCCTTAACTATTTTTAGTTGATTTAATTTAATTTTAATGCATTTGAATCTATTAGGTACCTCTTTTTACGTAAAGACATAAAAAATAAAGTCATCCCGAGAGTAAAACTGATGTATTCCACAGAAAATGTTGAACAAAATAATCTAATAAGGAAAGTTTATTGGAACTAGAGTTTTTATCTTCGCCGTTAATCTTAGTTTCACGTGACTAATGTACGCTGATTATGCAGCGCTGACTTATGCAAGCCCACTACGGCGCGTCATTACACCGCCCTCCGCCCGCCGCCCGCCGCCCGCGCCGCCCGCGCCGTCCGCGCCGCGCGTCTTTATTTTGGCTCTGATGCAAATTAAATTACACTCAAATTCGCCGACTTGGCCGCGCCGGCTGAGCACACGGAGCATTTTATGGTGCGCCGGTTGAGAACGGTTTAAATCTCGGTTTATACGTCGTCGGATCTTGAAGCCTGAGATTAAAATAATAGGTAGGCGTCCGTCGATTAGGAGGAAAAGTGATGCTATAAAATTAGTTTATATTTGGCTGAGTTTCGATTTTGTCTATAGTTTAGATCCCTTATCCATTCCAATTTCCTTAAAATGAATAAACGGCGCATATGAAAACTCGATCATTAATAATAAAACTTTAACCCGCATATCCAACAGGCTTAACACATAAAGACTTGAGCAATGATGTTTACTTTTACTTTAATAATTTTTTTTCTTTATCTTTACTTAAATTTTTGAAATTAGAGATTATTTATTTTTTCATCCCTTGTTGTACTATTAACAGCCGTGAAGAATTATTTATGCTGTCGTAGCCTTTGAATAGTGATGGGCACAATAAAGTCGTGGTTACTGTAGACTATTATCGAGATCGAGCAGTAGCATATTAAATGTAGAGAGTCGCATCTTCTAAAGACTGATCGTAGAGTCGTAGTCCGTGACGAATATGACCGGGATTAATCAGTAGCTTACGAAAATTAACAAGTCTTAGCCTCTAGACCTGTTGTTAGCACAGAATCATAGCCCGTCAACAGTGTTGGTGGAATCAAATAGTAGCTAGTGAAAAGTGGTAAGCTTAGTGGCAGCCTCTAAAAATCTTTGTTACAACAGACACTTAACTCTTGACGAGTGTTATTAGGATCAAATAGTAGTTTATGAAAAGAGTTAATCGTAACGTCTAAAGGCTGTTGTTATGTTAAAATAGAGTTGTAAATCGTAAAGAATCTTATCGTAATTAAGCAGTAGTTTATGAAAGTCATATCCATTAGATACTGTTGTTAAAATGGAATAAGAGTCCGTGAAGAGTTTTATCGATATCAAGAAGTGACTGTTTTTTTATTATACATGAATATGCTCAGTTTTCATGTAAATTTTGACGTGACAACGTCTTAAATTAGGTTGCGGCTGGGAGTCACTTATGAAAAAGGTGTAACGCTCGGTAACGTAACGATGAGTCACCGAACGAGAGAGGCCCGCCGCCTTGCGTCTCTCCCACTCAACTATGATCGGTCTGCCGCGCGCAGCACTAGAGAATTAGTGCATAGCTTGCAAATGTATTGCAAGTTATTGTATGTATATTTGTATATAAATACGTATGTATGTGTAAAGGTAAAAATAAAATTTTGTTAATATGAAATTCAGTGCGAGATTCTTTGTATAAATTAATGTTTTAAATATAATTCTTTGTATAAATAAATGTTTTAAATTGTTACTATTATTTCATCCTTCTTCCTACTATACGAATGAATATTCACATTAAAATGATTTTACCATTCAAAGTCGTTGTCACGTAAAACTTTCGCCCGTATACCGACTTTTTTGTTTTTTTTTTCCGGATTCCAATGAAGTATGTAAAGCGACAAACAGGAGATGTAGACGTAAAAAAAACAGATATCGTATACATCGCAGATATTCGAGTATAGACGTTACGTATAACAGAGCCTCACACACAATAGCTAAAGTTTAGAACTAAAACGTCCCGCATCGCCGGACAACAAAGAGCCTGTATGTCCGTGAATGCCACAAAAAAAAGCCTCCTACACTTCGATCGGACGCGGCCAACCGGTATCGTAAGAACCGGCGACAACGATAGCGACTTAAATCGCTCGTGAAGGCGTTAAGGAATCGACGACTGTTTCTATCCACCGCCCGCCGGCCGGAGCAGCTGTCGGCGGCGGCGGACGTTCATAAATATTATTTGAAAATCGTTTTATGTATAAGCCATAAAGTTTTATCTATGCGCCGGACGTCGCCGGCTCTCGGCCTCGACGATTGCACCCGGTAGCGGGCACAAAAGCCGTAGACGTTTTAATATCGGACCAGCGCGCGGCGCGAGCCTCGCCCCGCTATCTGCTCGGGGAGATTCCGCGGAAGCGAACCGCCGGGCGCGCGCCGGCGCGCTCCGCGACGGCTGATTGCCGTCGAATGTATTTTGTTGGAAACAAAATCCGGACGATACTCCAATACCGATTGTAATTTAATGTGAACCATAATAGTTATTTTAGTGAAAAATGGGAGTTCAATAAAAAAAAACTGTATTTATCCTTATTATGCATATGAGAAGTTCTACTTCTTTGGCGTGATTAACAAAAGATTTATAATACGTTCGAATAAATTTTAACTTAGTTAAACGACAAATAGACAAAAATTAATTCTACGAATAAAAATTGAAACAATTAACAGTGTAATACATAAATCTTCAGAGATTGTTTAAAAAATTCGAATATGTAGGAAGGAAGATCGATGGGTTCTTTAATTTCATTGCCTGGGCAAACACCACCTGGGTAATCGATTTAAATCAGTATTATCGTTTGAAAGTTAGTAATTACTAACTTTCGAACGATAATACTGATTATCGAATATATAAACTGACAAATATATGATAAGTTATTTGTCAATCGTACTTCAAAACGGTGGTTTTGAAGTATGATTTTTCCATAACTTTATCGATATTCAAAACAAATATTGGCGCCAAAACCATCAAATCTGGCAACACATTTAAAAATTACATATTGGAAATATCACAAGCTATTTTCTAGTTTTAACCAAATATTTTTTTAAAATAAGGTAAAGAACATATAACCATGACTTTTTAAAAGCTATTGAGTAATATCTCAATCAAATAGTTTGAGTTTTTGTTTTTATATTTGTCAACCTTGCTTTCGTGTCTAGAGGCAATTATTTGCATTTTATTGTAAAAAAATATCTGCGACACTTATGAAAGTAATACAAATCAGTTCATAAAGCAAACCCGTTGAAATATGATGAGTTTTTGCTTTTAGAATGCCAACAAGAAGAGCTTATAGTGTAAAGCCCCAAAATATGAAATTAAAGATTGTGGGAGGGTATTCTCTCTCTTATTTCCTCCAGTTGTCCGATTCTCCAAATGGAGTTCTTAATGCTAGATCCCGACACAACAACAACAACAACATATATCTTTATGTACATGTATGTACACATACATCCATACATATACAGGTAGTTTTACTATGGAAAAAGTACGAATGTAGGTACATTTAATTCATAGCGTAAAAGTTAAATTTTATCAAAAAAAAAAAAACAAGTTCTGATAATAGCAAGTTCTTACAAAACTAACAAGTACATTTATAAATGTAACATAATATCGAATACGCTTTAAGCGTAACACGAACTTCTTTTACCAAACAAGCATTATCTAGCAGCACCCGAGGAAATCCGACACAAGCTCTAGTGTTACCTACTGACCTAAGTTATTCGGTCGCCATAAAACGAACGTAAAATTAAGGCAGTCTCACTTTTCTTTTAGAAGAAAATGGGGCAGTCTCTTTTTGCGCGTTAGTAGGTAATGTTGTAACCTCATCCATCAACTTCAGCCGAGTGTGGAAGTCTTACAAAACACAGTTTTGCTGTTTGTGCGCTACTGCTCCCGTCCGGGATATCTAAGAGTTTTTACATGGTTCAGTTGAATTTGGTCTGTGGTTTATTAAAATGCACATCCGTAAATTCAAATACAATTTATGTGGTCGTATTTTGTGTATTTGTGTCCTTTTAAAAATTATTTTATTAATTAAGAATATGTTTTGGAGACAAATAGTATTTTTATATTAGTCTATATGTCGAGTAATAACGTTCTTTAATTGCGTGTCTCGGAGGTGAGGTGATAACGACTCATGATCTTGCATGACATTTGGTTTCGTGAGAATGGGCACCAGAAATTAGTATGTGCTGCCATTACATTTAACTGCTCACGAGTTAAAAGTGTCAATTCGGATCAGAAGATATCGCGTTCGATCTTGACCATTGGCAAATTAGCCAATGAGTTTTTACCGTAAGTCCAATTATGCCACTCGTTCCGTGCCTAGAACAAGACGTTCAGCCGTCAGTCCCGTTTATGAGTATTTACATTTATAAAACGATTGATCAACAAATCTAACAATTGCTTTAAAATAACACTTATTTGGAGTTTTTGACGATATCTTTTGATCAATTTATCGATTTCAGTGAGACTTACGTCATTTGATGTGATTTTTAAAATTAAAAATAAAATTAAACTAAAAAGTTTAAAGATGACGAAAAAACAAGATTTGAAAATTTTTTGATTACGTTATCTCCGGAAAAATTAACCGATTTCGACCAAGTTTATAGTTTTTAAAGCAGTTTATTATTCAAAATGAATAAAGAATATTATTCTTATTTTTAGAATCAATTAAAAATATCGATTGGGATCGATCGATTCAATAAATTTGAAATTACTTGCTAAATATAAAAAAATATATATTTTTGAGATCTTCCTAAACTCTCCCTCGTTTGATATTTCTCAAAACGGTCGTTTGGGTCAGATTTTCTAAAAACCAAGTTCAGTTCAATTATTTCGTCTGCAGTAAGTCCGTCCTATTGAATGGTCAGCTTTCTAAGACTTCAAAACGTCCAAAACTGACAAATCTCGATTTTGGACTTTCCTAATTTTAAGAAAATCTCATTTTTACAGCGGGGCATAAACAAATAGCGAGCCTTTTACTACGCGATAAATTCGCCGGCGCCCTAGCCTATCAAATTACCCGGCGGTGGATCCCGTCGCTGCTAAACAACGATCTGTCCGAATTCCATGACGGTCAGTAATGAGTCATCAGCTGTCAGCTTAGGGCGGTGAACGAGACGGCGCGGGCGGCGCGGGCGGCCCGTGCAGCGCGCGCTGCAATTTACAAGCCATTAATCTACGCGGGGAAGCTTTCCGTTAGCGGCCGCAAATTAATTACATTACACAGTAGATTATACGCGCGTTACGTTTGAGCCGGGCGCGTAGGTGTACAATTTACAATGACGCATCGCTTCCTACATCGCTCTGTTGTGTTACGCCGAATTATAAAACGAGTCGTTTTTCCAAACCATAAATAATTAATTCCCTTGGCCGCCGCGGCCCGCGGCCCGGCGCGCTTCCGCCCGCCCGCGCCGCCCGCCCCACGCGAAATAGTAAAATTATGTGTATAAATTAAGTATTCACCTGGATGAATTATACAACGCGTTTTACCGGGAAAAAGTTCTGTTTAAATAGTTGATGCGACGGCGGTCTATTTACGAAAGCGCGAATTTTATTTTGGCGTCGCGTGAATATTTAAGTGAGGCGGTATTCGCGCGCTGCAACGCTAATTGATGAGTCTTTGAGAAATCACTAAAGTATAAACACGGGGGGGAAATTAATATGCGTCGAGCGATTACTGGATGGTTTGAATGCATCGTGTATTGTTATAGATTCAGTATGACATACTCATGATATTTGTACAATAATAAATAAATTATCAATAAACGCTCTTGATTTCTGGAACCCGTTAGTCGGTTTGTTGAATTAGTATCTTTGCCCTATGCGGTTACTTCGAGCTTAAGCTATAACGTTATAAATACTAATGAATATTCGCAAACATGCGCCGGGTCGATACATAATAATATCGATGCACGGGGCTAATGTGATTGTTCCTTAAGTACACAGGGTCTCTGTATCGCGGTACGCTTGCACATACATCGCAAACATTGTTAGCGCAAACTGTAAGCATTATTTGCACACCATGAATTATTGATCCGGTTACACCATGTAATTTATGCGCTTCATTGAATGCGACTCGATTTAGCTGAATTAACTAAAATTTGTGATTACTTGTAAACAAGTTTAAAGTACGCAGTTGTAAGGTAAATCGCTTATCTCGAAATGTTAATATGTCAAATTTAGGGACGCTTCTTAATTTCATTAGAAATAAGCGAAGTTATTCAATAGACAAAAATACTTTAATACATCGCTCAAAAAATTAGAAATAGCGCGTCAGTATTGCTTACTGTCGTAAAAAAAATGTTATTGGACATGTACAGGTCCATATTACATTTATATATACTATTTTCATAAAACTTGCCTTTCTGTTATATGTAATATAAATGTCTTTAATACGAAATATTAGGAGAGGATGTGAAAACATTTTATCATAATATTAAGAAGTTGATCTGGAATGAAGATATGACACAAATTGAACTACTAGCCCCTACTATATAATACGCACAGCAGAGGCTGGCAATTCAATGTGCATCGATACGTCATCAAAGCTGAATCATACACGGCGTCCTATATCGTAAAGGAACACGCGTCAGTCGAGCGGGAGCATGTCGCCGAGGCCCGGACATGAACGTCGCCGGCGCTGCTTATAAATAAACAGGGCGTGCGCCGAACGAGATAAGCCGGGCGCTGCACCGGCGCCGGCGCGCCCGCAAGGGGATGGATAGCGACGTCATTACACCGAATTAGAGCTAGCCTTATTGTCCTGCCGGCTTCAGGTCGCCGAGCGCGGCGGGCCGGCGAGGGTGGCGGCGGCGAAGCGCGATCGGATCGTTCTAAACATGAGCTTAAATTTTAAGCGGCTAAGCCTCACACGGCCGGCTCGGGAAAGTTTCGGCTTATTGAACGCATAATCGCTCCGTTCGGGGCTAGATATTAATCGGGGTCCATGATTAATTTATTTTAATAACGCGTATAATCGATCGGATTATTTGCACCGTTTCGAGGAAGTTTCGGCTTAAACAAAATTTTTGGCGCACAATTTTGCTTTTAACCCTTGATGAACGTTTTCAGATTATTGTGCCGTATTAGGTTTTTATCACTTCGCTACTAAGTTACGCCTTCCCATAATGTTCTTATTTAAAATGGAAGAGATCGAACCACAAGTCCTTCACGGACTAGTGTTTGTTTGTGGGCTGCTGAGGACTGTTGTCACCAGTGCAATGACAATTCTTCGAGATATGCGGGGCGAGTGATTTAATTAGATCTAAAAAGTCATTGTTCAATTCTCAGCGGGTACAATCGAACCCGGTACCTAATAGTTCTAAAACGACGCTTTAACCGCTGAATCAGAGTGAGAAAGAGTAGGATTTCGTGGCCATATCTTTTGATGAAGATTAAAATTATTATTGTCAAGTAAACAGATAGATATTTAATACATTCTTTTTCGTACTCTGATATACCGTCAAAAAATTTTCGATTTTCAATTATAACTGATTACCTATTAATCCTGTTAAAATATAATTCAGATTTGGAGACCTAGGAGATAGAAGGAAACATCTTTGTGCTTATGTTTATGCTAACTTTTATGCTACACAAGAATAAACAGAAATAACAGTTGCAAAATGTTTAGAGTTCATCTTTCAATTGATTCCCAAATGATACCCCTCACATTATTTCAATTAAAACTTCTTTTTGGATTATCCTGACAACTTCTTTAATAATCTCTTTTTTCTAATCATTGATGGGCGATATCTGTATATCATCAGATACTTCTAGAACAAAACCTCTGTGACAGAAAGACAAATCAACACGGGAATGATTTTATAAGGATACCATTTTCCTATTAAGATATAAATCCTGTGTCGATTTATTGGTAGGTAACAATTTTTCGTCTTATATTTGAATGTAATATGTGATTTAGTACATAGAATTTAGAGAAAGATTAAAGTTTACGTAACTTTTTTGACATAACGTTGAGCTTTTTGGTACATAGCTTTATTTCATTTTGAAGGTTATAATACCTTTAAATAAAAACATATATGTCGAAACAGAAACGTATATGTTGATGGAGTTTATACTATTCACAAATGTTTACATGCGCATTTTTATCTTCATATAAATGGTACTTGATATGATTTAATTTGATATGAGTTTATTTCATGAATGCTTTTAAAATAGATATTTCCTTCTAAACGTGCATCTTAAGACATCATTAAGTTAATGTTGTAAATAGAAAACCTAATAATTAAACTACTTCGGCTTCCTTTGTACTTGTTTGATAAAAATGGATTGTGTCACTATTGAAAAAAATTGAAATTCGATTTGAAAAAGGCATATATTTGATTTCTATATAACTCCCTCGAAATGAAGTTAAAAGGTGAGGGGACGGATCACCTCAGCAGACAGGGGGGTGATCAAAAAATCTAAAACGTATAACATTCATTTCTGGCTTCGCGCATATGGATATATAATAAAATCGATCTCGCTGTCAATTATAATCACAGTGCCGATTTAAATCCTTCTTCATTTATTGCTTTTAGCGATGACCAATCTATACAAAAAAATGATTTATTGTACATTTCCTCAGGAGAATACGTGAAAGAGTGATATTAATATAGATTAAATATTACGTTCACTATTTCATGATAGTAAAATAGTTTACGTACTTAGCGGAAAGTAAAATGTATTAAGCACTGTCTTAAATGATTACCTAACTAATGTAAACAGTTAAAAAAAACGCTATCTAGATATTTTAAATGGTTTCATGGTGCGTACTGAGACAAGATGCGAGTTACGGTATTATATATATATATATATAACAATATTAATATGATATCCCAATACCAACATTATCCAAGAAAAGTTGATATAATAAGTACATAAGTGTAGGAAGAAAGACTAAATTGGTGATCAACGACGAAACGAAAACAGACCTCGAATAAGCATTATTATAGTTTTTTGTGCATCTATATACATACGTGTTTTCGTAAAATATGGAAATTATAAACAGGTTTTGATACGTTTTGTGTTTAGTTTTTATTTTAAACTGATCAAGATATGTGATTATTGCAATGAACTCATCAAAGAACTTTAAGCACATTATTAGTACGTTTTTATATTCATTAATGATCTCAAAACTATCGCATAATTTTGATTTTGGAATAGTATAAATATTAATCTTCCTAATTTCAATCCAAAACATAGCCTCTAGGAGGTAAATCGCGTAATTAATATAATACAGATATAGCTTTTGCAGTTGTGGTTATACTATTTTACTTTTTTCTAGGAATAATGCTCAAACATAAAATTCATCTAAGGGCCTCTATCATTTTTAAATGCAACACAACGGTTTTTATTGCTATTAGATGT
Source organism: Eumeta japonica (assembly GCA_005406025.1). NCBI lineage: Eukaryota > Metazoa > Arthropoda > Insecta > Lepidoptera > Psychidae > Eumeta > Eumeta japonica. The sequence continues at coordinate 5,994 of BGZK01000979.1, read as the reverse complement.
TCTTCGTTATTATTATAAAACTGTGTCTGAACAAAAGAGAATTTTTTTCACTTGGCTTTATTTTTCTCCGAGAGCAACATCGACGGCCAACATCGGCCGGGATTCTAATCAATTTAATTTATCGGGGATCTCCCCCGAGGCAGCGATTCACTTCATTTAATGTACGTATTTTGCGGCCGGCCCGATTGTTTTGAAGCATTCGGCTGTACGCTCCATTTAGATTAATTATTGGATTACTTAATTCCACGGTAGCTTAAATATACTTCGTTGGGCAATCTCCTATTATTTCGGGATAGATGCGGTATTTATTTCTACATTGTTACGGATTTTTTCCTCTTTCCGGCTCGTGTTATTGTCGATATATCGTTAACGTTTTCAACCACGTATTACCTGAAACACATTCAAAGTAGCAATGTAACAATGACACTTCCAGGGAAATACTTGAATATTTTGTTTGCGCACCGATATCTCTATCACTCGATTGCATTACTTGTACAGCCCATACGCCATTCTACTACCTTGCGCCTTCTTATAGTAATGATACAGAAGACCGTATTCTCAGCAGTTCAAACGCTGGCCTAACATAGGTCGAGAACTTCGTGTTATTGGATATTGTATGAAATCTTCTCCAATTTACGTCAAGATCTTTTTTTTTTGTCTTTGAAACAATGATGTATCATTTAGTAGTTTAAAGATTTCGGAGTTTAGATTTACGTTCTTGGTAGACGACTTATTACAAATAGAATTTTACCTACATGAGCTGTTTTCTTGGAAACAGTTTTAATGAGATGCTTGAGATTTGGTTCAGATAAAATTGATGATAATCAATGCAATTTTTTTTCAGAGCACAGTTTAAAGTCTATTATGGTTAAACAACACAGAAGTTAATTAGGACTATTCAGTTGACAAGTCGATTAGTGTGTAGAATTATAAGTGTTTGACGTTTTATGTTACCTGCCTGAAAAAACACTTACTGGAAATGAAAATACGCGCTCCATGCCACAAAAACCATATAAATATATACTCGTGGTCATGGAGAGGAATTTCAGGTAGAAAGAAACGATAAAAATTTAGTTTTCTCATCTCAAGAAACAAGATCATTTCTTGACAAGAATTATTTAAAAAAAAATGGTTGTCTGTAAAGTTAGTTTACGGACGACAGTTTTACGTGATAACGTCATAAAAAAAAAACATTAATGAAAAATTGCATGCTTTTATGAATTAAATTGAATTATCATCACTGAATTATTATTATTTTGTATAATAAAAAAGGAGATAATTAAAATTGTTGTAATAAACAATGGAAACAACATTAACTTTTCACTTCACTTTATAAATACTTGACAAAACAGTTCACGTGTAGGTCGTGTGCTGCCGCTGTCTCTCTTCTACTCGGACGCATCGGCCAATGAAGTGGAAGAGAGATAGACACGTCACATGCCTAACGCTTAGGCCGATCGTGTCTCTCTATCGCTTGTTCCGAGCTCTCGCTCGCACGCTCGGCTCAGGCGGAACGTGACAATGAGTCATGTTTTTTCGTATGTGCAGCTAGCGTTCATCGATTTATAAGACGTTATCACGTCAAAAGCATTCGACATAATATGTACTATTTTCTTAAACATGTTGCACTGGCGGGCTTCATCGATATGGATATAAATCAGCTCTCCCATAGTTCTTTTTTTCTCTACTTTTTCCTCTTTTTCTATGTGAAATTCGTAATTTCACTTGTGTCAAAAACTCTTATGACTCTGGTTGTGCCAATCCAGTTTGCAAATGAAAATTCTAACGAAATCAACTGAATATTGAAAAGCAGTCATGTTGTTTCTTATTGCTAATGTCTTAGAACTCGAAGAACATTGGTCATACTGTTTGTAAATCACTTCCTGAAACTTGCACTGGAGCCCATATATGTGCGGTGTGAAACTGAACAGTATATTACCATCGATATCCAATTTTCACACAAGGAGCATTAATCGAGCAGACAATAATAATAATAATATAAACTCACGCCTATTTCCCAGAAAAGTACGCAGAGACTGTAGATTTCCACATGGCACGATCTTTGCATATCTCTTTTGATTTGCCGACATTCATCAATCATTTGACGCAAACTCCTCGTGGTTTTCGGGTGCTTCAAATTTGGCCTTTTTTAATACGCCCCCAATTTCGTCTGCATAGGATTTTCTAGGGCGACCCTTGCCGACCTTCTCATCATACATATCCGCTCTATAGATTTGTTTTGTCAGTCTACTTTCATTCATCCTTTCCAGGCGGCTTTTTAAAGGTATAAGCTAAGAGGTATGTATAGTTGCAATAGTATTTTTATAACTGATAAGCTTTTACGCGCGGCTCCATCCGTTTGGACGTGAATGAAATACGTTCGTCTTATACATCGAGTGAACGCGTCATCAGTCATGACAGCTGTCTCGGTCCCACTCTCAATATCGATCCTGGTCCCACTGTCAATGCCGATTTCAGTTCTGCTCTCCGATCTGAATCGTATCGACTGATTTCACATGAATGCTTAAAATACGTGTATCACCGCTAAATCATTTTATTGTGAAATGATCCTGTTCCCGCTTTTGCTTTCCATATCTGTCATGTAATATCTATTGTTAATCCTTCCTTCAATATTGTTATTACCAATAACAAATTGTTACAAAAATGTAAGAAATTTTCTACGTTCATGTAAACGAAACTGCGGTCGAAAGTTAGTGTATAGTAATTACAAACAGGCCAGATAACGAATTTTCGTACTTAAAAGGAACCATGCAGTTTGGAGCAGTGTTTCTAGAGTTATATGTGCACCGAACGACGGAAGAAGAGATAGTTGTATAAATATAATGATATATTGAAACTTATTTAGTTTCTGAAAATTAACACTATAAAAACTGAAAAAAAATGTACACTTACGAAATATTCTATTTCTTTTAATCATGACCGATAGAGGCTCAGTAGTTAAAGAGATTTCTTCGAACTATTAGGTATTGAATTCGATTTTGATCACGGGCAAATTGGCTAAGGAGCTTTTGATTTCACTCCGTGTTTTGGAGTGGCGAAGGATGATGCTTCAAAGTCCTCAATTTATAAATTAAGAGATTGTGACAGTTTGTGCATCGGCAGCGATTAAGCCTGGTACAATTCTATATTTCTTTCATTTGTTAGTTTTATTTTTGATTAGCAGTAATTAAAACGTCTAAAAATCATGATGTACAAATCGATATAAAATTCTGTAGGTTGTCCGTATTCAAAATACGTCTTTGAAGCGGATTTCGTTCAATAGATAAGTGATTACAAAAAGATGTAACCAAAATCTTCCAAAGTCCGTAGTCCGCTTGTCGCGCCGTCGCATGCGGGCGCCCGGCGGGGGTGCGGCGGGCGCGGGCGTCGAAGGGGTGATGAACGAGCAGCGCACCGCGCGCTAAGAAGTATTAATTATCGCCGAGGTTAAATAGGAAAGGAGGCAATCGAAAGGAGAAATAAGAACGGAATTACGACAGCGCCGGCATTTGTCCCGGCGACTAATAAAGGAGACAATATTGCACTCGATACGTATAAATGTGCGAGTAACATTTGGGGCGTGATATTAATTCCGCCGGTAATTGCTATCGGTTTGTACCGGGCCTGCAGCCATGAATACGGGAGTCACCGCTATTTGTTCCTGACGTCGCGGCGCCGGCCCGCGCGCCGCCCACCGCCCCCGACTTATTTTCTTCAATTTTTTTTCTGTCCGCCGAATACAGCAGTGGTCGCGGTTGATAACTGTTACGTAAAAGGCTTTCTGTCGTCCACAACGAAATATGATGATTTTTATTACTTTGTCTGTATTTCCATTTTGGTACTAGAAGTTTCGTGAAAGTTCCATCGTGATGTATTACGGTGGTGTGGTTACACTTTACTCGTATTAGCTTTAGCGTTCGAATGGCGTCGTAATCTGTTACACGATATTAATAATCTAATTTGAAAGATATGTAAACATTTAGCTTCAAACGAAGTCTAACATCACTTTAACTGTTCCACCTATTGTGCAACAATGACAACATTGTTAATTTTTATCTAAAGCTTTTTAGTTCCCAATATTGTAATATAATTGAACCAATCACTAAATGCAAATATGTGATCAGTGGCATGATGATTTTTCATATATTTTCATATAATCTGTTTTTATACGAGAAATTTAATAAATAAAATTATTTATATATATAAACTATAAAATGAAACTGCTGAAAGTACATGTAAAAGAAAATTTGAACGGCTAGCAGTAAAAATCTTTTTGTGCAGTTCCACTAATAAAATAATAGCATTATTAGTATTTCTGTTCTAATTCATCGCATGTATTCGACTATAAAACATTTATTTTTTTCACTTTATACCTTACATTTTATGTATAGGTCCGACCTTCACTTTTGCTCACCCTTTAATTAATATCTCATGCATCATGTCAAATTTACATCATTTAACAGGAGTCCATTTTGTACGATATCTCAAACAGTACGTTATACAAAATGATATTTTTAGTAAAATCCAGTTTTATTGTTGCAATGGTTTACTGATTCTATGACTCTATGCAGTGTGTTTTTACTTAGTAGTCTGTACTAAAATTATTTACTCTTAACAATTTTCATAATAAATATGTGTATTAATTATATACATGTACATTAAACATACATTAGTTCTTGTAAATATATACAAAATTAAATGCAAACCTGATGTAGTCATCGTCACTAGTACTTCGAATTTTTCTTTCGAAGGACCAACTACTTTCACCGTCTGCTGCAATAAACTTAAATAATGACTCTTCACGTGACGGTTAGTTCGACCGAATTATTTTCTTTGGCTTTTTGGTGATTTGACGTTCCTAGAGAACTCAAAATATGGAGCTAGTTTTAGGTTTAGATCAGGCTACGTTCCTGCCACGAGTCTTAAGTATATATAACAACAAAACCATCTCAAAGCTATATGCATTGTATCTCAGACCCGACGAATCTAACACTTTTTTTTAATGCTTACCGATGCCAATGAAAAGGAAAAAGTTAATGATGCATTTAAATCTATGAAATTAAAAAAAATACGGTTGAACAATTCTTACTTACAACATAATGAACTGTAAATGACATTGGGCCTCGGAACCAATAACAATACATATTTTTCATAAGTTAAATAACGGCAAACATTAGTCTATATTGGCTGTAATCTAAATATTAAAAAAAAAACATAAATCAGTGATATGCATAGACGTCTTATTTTTATGGGACATAAAGGTAGGTTATTACATCGTCTTGTAACAACGGAAACACGATTACGCGACAGCTCGCCGAAGAGCGTGTCCCTCTGTGCCGTCGAACAGCACGACTTTACATTCCGTATCTAAATTCTGGAAACTTATTACCGGATTCGCAGAATAAAATTGAATATATATATATATCTCTCTCTCTCTCACTCTCCGCCTAGATATACAAAATAAGCGCTCAAACATAAACAGGACGTAACCCCGGGGCCGCGGCGGCGCGCGCGTCGCCCGCGCGGAGGTGCCCGCTCGCTCGTTATTTTAAATTCCCCAGCCCCGGCGTTCCCTGCGTGTTTTCGTACATGAGTAGCGAGTGTATTAAGTCGTGAATCTTATAAAGGCCTCGGCCGTTTTAATACGTTCGCCCGATTGTTTCCGTGAGGAATGCGCGAAAGAGGATTATTGAGCACCGTTTGAGGGCCGTTATTAAAAGTGGGTTTGTGCTCGCGCCGTGTGAAATGCTCCAATTTATTTCTCGTGTGTGGTAGTCTTTATGCCTGTTGTCGTTTGTTTTGATTTGTTCTTTGGATTTCGAAAAAAACGACCGCCCAATTGAATGCTATCGTTACAATTATGATTTATCTTCCATCATACATTTTTAAATTTCTTCTAAGAAAAATGAAAAAAATTCATAAAATTGGAAAGTTATTGTTTTCGCCTCGATTTTCTAAAATCGAGTTTTTACCAGATCATAACGCTTTAAGGTG